>CAUDMG010003033.1:0-429593 GCA_958450375.1 Homarus gammarus
TTTTTTTATTTTTTTTTTTTTTATGTTTTTTTATTTTTTTTTTTTTTATATTTTTTTTTTTTATTTTTTTTTTATTTTTTTTTTATTATATTGTTATTTTATTTTTTTTATTTTTTATTTTTATTTTTTTTTATTTTATTTTTTTTATTTTTGTTTTCTTTTTTTTTTTTATTTTTAATATTTTTTTTTGTCATTTTTTTTTGTTCTTTATTTTTTTTTTTTTTTTTTTTTTTTTTTTTTTTTTTTTTTTTTTTTTTTTTTATTTTTTTTTTTTTTTATTTTTTTTTTTATTTTTTTTTATTTTTTCTTTTTTTTTTTTTTTTTTTATTTTTTTTTTTTTTTTTTTTTATTTTTTTTTAATTTTTAATTTTTTTTTTTTTTTTTTTGTTTTATTTTTTTTTTTTATCTTTTTTTTTTTTTTTTATTTTTTTTTTTTATTTATTTGTTTTTACTATTTTTTTTTTTTTTATTTTTTTTTTTTTTTTTATTTTTTTTTGTCTTTTTTTTGATTTTTTTTTTTTTATTTTTTTTTTTTTTTTTTGCTTTTTTTATTTCATTTTTTTTTTGTTTTTTTTTTTTTTTTTCTTTTTTTTTCTATTTTTTTTTTTTTTTTGATTTTTTTTTTTTTTTTTTTTTTTTTTTTTCTTTTTTTTTATTTTATTAATTTTTGTTGTTTTTTTTTTTTTTTTTTATTTTTTTTTTTTCTTGTATATTTTTTTTTTTTTTTTTTTAATTTTTTTTTCTCATTTTTAAAGAGAGGATGAAGTGATTTAGAAGACTGAGGAGAACAGATGCAGGGCTAGACACCCCACTCTCGAATGCTCCTGAACCGAGAAGACCTCCCACCAAGACCTCCTGACTGAAGCGGACTCTGAAGACCGCCTTCTCCCGCGCCATGGTTGGCCATAGTTCCCGACCGGACCACCCAGGACGGTCATGTCACAACTACTAACGAGCGTTCTCGGTTTATCGGAGCATTAGCTTGCCCTCCCCACTGGCCAGTGTGAGTGACCACACTCCAGCTGGGAGAGCAGTTATAGCGGATAGTCCGCGTGTTTGAGCTCTTTCCTTTACTCCTATTTTTCCTTTTTCCGCTCTGGCCTAGGGAAACTGCACCCTCAAAAAGGTATTAGTCTGCGGTCCCCCCTGTAACTGTTCACCTCCTCCCAGGAGATTGGACCACGAAGGGGGTCGGAGCAAAACCCCCCCAGCCGAGTCTTTCCAGGAAACCGGATCGTGCGGGTCCACCTGGAAAAGAGGGTAGCAATCATTATCCTTCCCAAATAGGCCCCACTTAGGTGTAGCTCCCGTCTATAAGTGAGCAGTCACCCACACTAGGAACGTAGGGCTCCCCAATCGGGGGCTCCGGGAGAGAAGTCAGGAACCACTCTACGCCACCAGCATGGGAGTGCGTAATTCCTCGGCTATAGACTCAAACGGAATAGGTAGGAATACTTATATAATAAAAAAAAAAAAAAAAAAAAAAAAAAAACAACGGGTTATGGAATCGCGTACGTCCTCGAGATAACCGCCGATCCCCCGCCTGAAAACCGCCACCTGACGACCGAACTACGACAGGCTCCGCACTGAGAAAGCAGAACCAGTCTACGCGCCGTCAATGAAGCCCTGAAAAAGCTCAAGGACAACAATCACCACACTCCAACAACTCCACCTCACCCACTCCTAACCGCCGCACTAGGTAGGCACAGCTGGACGAAGGTAGAAAAACAGAAACGCCGACGTGCTTTTTCGGAGGAAACGAAATGCCATCAAGCAGCCCCCAAGGCACCCATCAACCACAACCAGCTCACCCTCAACGACTACTGCCAAAATTTCCGGATCACGAAAACGGACGCAAAAACAACATATGCCGCCGTCACAGAGATGGAAAAGCTGGACATCCACTGGCCAGGTTCTCAGTGCGGAGCCCCAACCTAAAGGGGGAGATGATGTTCACACCCATAAGACAAGAACATCCGCCACCACCCTCGACACTTACCTGCAGAACACCGACCCCCGTTACTCAACAAGCTAGACCCCGCATGCCAGAAACTGATGAAGTCGTAGTCCTCCGGGTAACCCGAAGGAACTACTCTCGAACCCCTGGAGAGAACCACCGCCAGATTTTAAAAGCCGATGAGATGCTCCTCCCATGTCCGACAAGACGGCCACCACGAAACAAGTGCCTATAACAGCACTACGGCTCACCCCCAGCCACCATAGACCTCAAAACCTGGGGGACTCTACGAAGTGAGGCCCTTACGTCCAGAAGCCCCTGCCGGGTGCTTCAGATGCCAGAAATACGGGCACCATCCGACACGGTGCACGTACCCGGAGATCTGCCCCGACTGCGCACAGAAGCACGGCACCACCACTCCTGGCTCTCACCAGCGCTGAAAAATGGAGAAAAAATTGCCCCCCAAGGTGCCAACTGCGGGGGCAAACACCACGCCTGGAATCCTGGAGCTCCGAGAGAACAAGGATGGGTACAGGCAAACCGACCAGCAGCCAATGTACCGCGCACCCACCGCCTACACACCAAGTCCCACCAAAGTACCTTCGTGTGGGGAACCCAGAGGCGCCAAAACAACCAAGACAACCTCCTCAGCCAGTCAACACACCAAAGTGCCAGCCCAGGTTTCCATGGCCTCACCACGGCCACACCTCGGCACCCAAGCAGGCAGACACCACGAGACAGACAAAAGAAGCACACACCAACCGGCACCAGAAGGAATGATACAACGTATCAGACCTAGCCAAGGTAACTGACAACCTTCGCGGGAAGGCCTATAGCCGGACATACTGGGCCACAAGATCCAACCCACACAGCTCCAAATACTCATGGGGAGCGTCTCGGGCAAGTCGCCACAGCTCCAGCCACCTCAGTGGAGGAAGCCACGCCGGTCCCCACACGAGTGACAGCCGAGGTACACCTCCACACCGAAGAGGCCACCAGAGAACCCAAGCATACCGAAAGCTCCCAGAAAGAAAATGGACGTCTCAACTCCCCTGAACCGGAACCACGGCCCAGAAGGCAAAAACCACAGAAGCACGAAGATATGGACCTGATCCAGCTGGAATCGAACTTGGACTCTCCATCGAGGACCACCAGAAATCTCGATGAAACAGTGGTGGAAACCACCAGCACCCTGAACATCCTAACATGGAATGCTCAGGGCCATCAAAAACAAGAAACACCTCCTACAAAGAACGCAGCAGCAAGGACAAGCCTTGACATCATACTGCTTACGGAAGAAAACACTACTACAAGAACACACTGTTCAAATTCAGCGCGTTACAAGACATACAGGAGGCATTTCACGCAGCGCGTCGATACAAGAGGATGGCATGATCTTGGTCAAGTCAGCATTACCCCTCCGCCGATGTACCGACAGCAATTTTCCATGTGGGAAAACATCGAGACACAAGGCCATACAAAGTAACCCTCCAAGAACGGCAGTATTACGGTTCACAACATTTACAAGAACCCAAGGGGCTCACTGGCAGGTTACTCAACTATTTGCTTCTCAGCGCCGCCTGACCACGCCACACTACATAGGAGGGGATTTCAATACACATCATCCCCTTCCTAAGCCTCGGCAAAGCCCCCACAAATGAAGACGGCCTACACCTATACACACCACCTTTCAAGATACACACCGAGATCTGCCTCACTGAACACCGAGTGAGGCCCACCCCACACTAGGGCGAGGAAGGCTAGATCTAACCTTCGTCTCCAGTGCACTACAGCCTTCGGCCTCCTGGCAGATACACCCCACGCTGACCAAGCGACCACTTCGCCACCCTAACAAACACTGCAAGGGTGAACAAACTCCCACCAACTCCCACCCCCCCCGCCCCCTGACCGCCCCCCGAGATGTGAGATACAATACCCAAAAGGCAGATTGGGGACTCTTCAAGAAAACACCTGGCTAAGTTGGCGAGCGAAAAATCACAGCCGCTGCGGCGCAGGCAACCCGTGGATGAGACAACCTCTCCACCACCCAATTGGTTCGAGGCGTTTCACCAAGCGGCCAGAAGAGGCCATCCTCACAAACACAAAACCCACATCAAGACAGTACAATGAGACTACTGGTACTACTGCTCCCAGGGTGAAAGAACTCAACCACAGATCCGATGAACATAGGCCACGTCACGAAGAAACTATAGGAGACATCCCACGGCAACAAACAGACATCTCCTGCAAGTCATAGTTAAGGACACCAGGGAAGAGAAGCAAGAAATAAAAAACGTAAGCTGGCTCAAGTGGTGCTGCCGAACTCAACGAGCACACCTCCCTTGGCAAGATGTGGGCCCAAGATCCGAAGGGCATCTGGGAAGGCAAACACCACCACACACCCCATCCCAACCCAGGAGAAGAAGCAGGGACGAGAGACTTGCAAAACTGTTTCGCATGACGGCGAGGCAGCAACGAAAAACACTCCCGAGACCAGGCGGAGGAGACACAACGGCAGTCTGCGACAGGTCAGACTCCAGACGATCGAAAGAGGCAGCTGCAACAGTGAAGATGACACTGACAGACCATTCAACCAGCATAAGAACTCCAAAGTCGCTAAAACGAAGCCAAGGACACAGCTCCCAGGGCAGACAGGATAACACCTACTCCATGCTCTTTCATGCCGGTACAGCGCGGACACGCAGGCTCATGCTGCAAAGCCATCAATGCTTCGTGGACAGCACAAAGACTCCCACCACGGATTGGAAGAAGTGCAGATTATACAGCCCATTCCGAAGCCCAGGAGAACCAGACAAGCCGAGGCCCATCTCTCCCTTCTCAGCTAACTGCAATTAGCGGCAAGACGGGAGTAAAGAATGGCTCTCACACAAAAAAAACCGACTCAAGTGAGCGAGAAAGTAGGGCATGGCCCACACTGCCTGCATCATCTTTGGCTTTACAGGACCCGTAGTAACACCGAGCCACAGGCAACATAGACATCGGTCCGAGATAACTCCATGGCGCACAGTGGACAACAAACCAGGCTGCTGAGTGGTTCTTCCACCTCGACCCTGGAGAAGGAGGCCTGCGACTAAGGGGGCCCATGCCACTGGCGCATTACAACTACTATCGCTGCGCTAAGAAAGGTCGTCTTAAACAGGTAACGCTGCTGGGGTGGATCCAGAACTACATCCCTACGACAAGCAGATAGGAAGCACGAAGTACGCTTTCAGGGAAGCAAGCCTCATAGCTACGGCAGGGTCCCACCCCCCCCCCCCCCCCCGAAAACGGAAACGGCCATCGCAGAACATAGGAGTGCATCCTCAGTCCAATGCTGTTCAATTGTCTGCGTGGAAAAATCTAGTCAAAGCTTCCGTTCGGAAGACAAACCGGCAGCCAGCTCTCTGTGCTATGTGCAGACGACTTACGAGCCTTGAGTAAAGTAGGCATGCGAACAGACTTAGCCTATACACGCAGACGACGCATCTCGTCCAACTTATAGAAGTGAGTTAGTGTCAAACAGTTAAACCTTTGTGGCTGCAAGAGATAAAATCCTGAAGCCAAGTCGAAAGCGATGGCCATCTGCACAGACACATCCAGAACAAGATGCGCTCCATACAAAACAGCCCGGTAGTCTGGACCAAACGCCCCACCAGTGTCTTGGAATCTGGTTTGACTCAGATAACTTCACCTTCAAGCCGCAACTCGAGTATCTCAGGCACAGGACGAAGAGCAGACACAATATAATGAGGTCTGACTCACCAGCAAATCCGCAGGAGCAAACTTCCTGTGCTCAAAGCCTACTACAACGGCCGCCATCAGATTCGCTGGTAGATGTACAGTGCTCCAGCACTCATGGACTCGAGGAGAAGTAGGCAAGTATAGCTATAGCTAGAAGTCATTTCAAAACAATGCTCTTTCAGGACCATGCTCGGAGCACCCATGTGGACCAGAATTTGCAAATCTGCAAATGGAAACCGAGCTAGCCACCTTTCCTGGCAGTTACGAAGTCAAGCATGGTGACAGCCGGTCTCTCGCCAAAATCTGGTAGAGCAGACAAGCCCACAGTTGCCAAGATTCGAATCATGCCCTTCCCTTCCATCCTCGACCACATCAGTGCGAGGGGCCACCTGGTCGCGACGAGGCAAGCGAGGTCACTCCCGACAGCCTTGCAAGCAGAAACACTCGTCAAGAACAACCACAGACACACGAGACCAATGGTTACGCTGTTCCCTCCCACCATGGAAGCCTCTCCACCAGCGCACACTCAAAATTTCACGACCTAGGCGATAGTAATAGCCTAACCTCCAGAAGGAGGACCTCAAAAAAATAACTCAGAGCCATAGCCACCGAGAACACCGGCTGATGCAGCATCAATACTTCACAGACGGCTCGGTGGACCCTAAAACATCATAGATCCGGAGCGGCCTTCTTACACCCAAGGTCAGACCCTCCAATGGAGACTTTCCAATGACTGCCCACCCTACAGAACAGAACTGGTAGCAATCTCAAAGGCCTACAACACGCTGCCACACAACACAACAAGTCCATCATAATTCACGACGGACTCGAAATCGGCCATGCAGGCGCTGCAACACACAGTCAACCAAGAGACAACGTCCACATCATACACACTCGATCCTCGCACAGCTACAGACTCCAAAGCCAAAACCGACCAAGTCGTCTTACACTGGATTCCCAGTCATGTAGGGATCGGAGGAAACGACGTGGCAGACGAAGCCAGCCAAGGCAGCTACACGTTCTAGTAGCGTACACATCCAAGTTCCAGCAAGTGTGCACAGCATGAAAGAATCACCTCAGAAAGACCAGCAAGCTCCACATCAAAAAAGAGCTTCCTTCATGCACTCTAACGCCGGGTCCCAATCAGCCAAATGGTATCTGGCGGCCACAAAAGGGGAACCACCGTTCGCTGACAAGAAAACTCCAAGACAAACCCAAGTCAGCCTTCATCGACTACGACTAGGTACAAGTGCTACTGGCAGATGGATCCGTAATGACGATCTGGTATCGCCCTAACTAGTTCAGGAGCCGCAGCGCCAACCCATTTGAACACTATCTCCTCGACTGTGACGTCACCACAAACGTCCTCCGAAACCAGAACGCAAATCGTCCAATAGAGGAACACACCCAAACACCATGCGGACCACCTCTAACCCGACAGGCCCATCACACCGCCATCAACCACCTACTACCGGGTCAGCTGCACGATATCCCCCACCCAGAATCGCTTAGAAAGCTTCCTCTCCCCAGCGAGTGTCGAACGCCCAGTCTCGGGGGAGCGCGCCACTCCGAAACCTGACCACGTCACAAGAGAATGGGGGCTTAAGGTGGTAAGCGTTCCACTGGATCGGTGGCAGTCCCGCTCACGCTTGCAACCTGCAGTATCCTTCCTAATCTGCAGGTGGGACACGCTTCCATATCCCAATTCACGGTGCATGTGCCTGACTGCCTGGAGACTCCAGCCGTAACCACCCAACGGGCCTCCTATAGCAAAGGCCCGATGCTCGGACTAAGGTCGACAATCTAAACAAACAACAACAGCTAGACACCGTCTTGAGCGTGAGGGGTTCAAGTCGGGTGGGGGCAGCTGGGAGGCAAAAAGACAAGGCCAAGGCCGGCGATTGGTCAAGCGGTCAGGTGCAGCGCGGTTGGGTTGGGCAATGGGGATGTTCAGTGCTGGGCGGCTTGAATGTGTTTTGGTTATTGGGTGGCAAGGAGATGTATTGGCTTCTTAGACTTAGGGTCGATTTTTCTTATCCTCTTCCCTCTTCTTGCGTTTCTTGGAATGGTCATTCGGGTTGTGTTTGGGTCCGTGGTTCATCTTCCTCGTGAGATGGGGCTCCCATAGGTTGTGAAAGAAGTCAGAGACGGTGAGGGTTGACCATCGTGGGCTTCAGCTTCACGGCCCACGTGGGATTTGGTTTGTGTGGTGGGCGTCTTCTCGACAGTTTCTTTTATTGGTTTTCTTTTTTGGTTTGTCTTGCCCGCTGGTTTTTTCTTTTTCTTGAGAGCGTACAGCAAAGGAGGGGCCTAATTTGTAGCTCATTTTCTTTCGAGGCGGACTGTTGGCTACCCTGCACTCATCCTTCCATCTGGGGCAGTTTCCTGGCGGCGGAGGGAGTGTGGGCCACCACAAGCAGCGCATTTCTTTTTTCGTTGGCCGGCAGACCGTGAGCGGTTTGTCCAGGGATGCCACACTGGAGCAGGGTGTCCTCCTGCGATCAAACTTATTGACAGTGTGTTACATAGTGTTGGCACTTGTAACCCGATTCGGGCTGCAGTAGGGCTTGACTGGCACAGTACCCACGGCCAGTTGAAGCCTCTTCGGGTAAGGTGGTTGTGGTGTCCGACGAGGGCAGTGGTGTCGGACAGCATCTTTAACAACTTGGAGCTGCCCATGGAGGAAGCTCGCTTTTAGTTCGTCTTGGTCCATGTGGGCAATTTGGAGTGGGAGATTACTCCCAGCTTCAAGTTGTCCCCAAATGAGGACATATTTGAAGGGATGCCGTTGATGTCAGGAATCGCACGCGAGCTGGGGGGGCATGCCCTTTTCGGCGAAGCGTGATCCTGATGTCTCCATTGAGCTTTATGGACGCTCACACCTTGGTGAATCCAGATCCCATTAGTACAAAGAACTTCTGGAGAACTAGGGTTTAGTTCTTGGGGCAGGGGGGCGTGCCCGGACGAATCCGCGCCACGTTTATCGAAACCGAACCGTTATCGTGAGAGAGGGTAGCCAATCGAAGAAAGAATAAAAGAAAAACTGCTCAGTGACGAAGAACAAGAAGAAGAATGGAAAGTAAAGACTAAAAGAAGAACCAAGAAAAAAAAGAAGTCCAACCAATCAGCTTCGGCCGAAATAACCTAACGGCGAAGAGGCCAGTAATCTCCAACATCAACATGACACCGCCACTTGAGAACTGAACCTCGGCGAGGTAGGTTCTCCCGGCTCCCCGCTCCTTCCTCCTGAGGTACCACGTGACCATGTTCACCCTAGCCCAGGCGAAGGTTGTGAGACTGATTCCGGTCGAGCACCCTTCGCGCAAGAAACTCAATCTTCTTGTTATTAAAGATTTTTTTGACCACATTGGACTCAAGGGGGTGACAGGGGTCGTCCGCAGTAAAGGCGGTACCCTTATCATCACCTTCGAGGAATGGGGGCAGGGCCACAAATTGCCTCCCCTTGTGAATATCAATGGAGTCGACGTCATGTTTGACGCCTTACTTCAGGATAACTTAGTTTTGGGAGTCATTTCCCAAACTGAAATTGAGTATCTTGAAAAAGACGAACTTGCCGAGCTGATTGGAGATCAGCTCTCAGTACTTAGGAAGCTGACCAGCACAACTGCCCTGGTTGGTTTTCCTAAGGAACTTCCTAGCTCCGTTATACTGGGTTGGGAGAAAATCCCAGTCAAGCCTTACCAGCAAAAACCCACTCGCTGCTACAATTGCCAGAAATATGGCCATCTGGCGAGGAAGTGTCGTGCTCGTGAGGTGTGCTCAAGCTGCGGGGCACCCGGCCACACCGACGCTGACTGCCAGGCGGCCGTTAAGAAGTGCGCGGCTTGTGGTGGCCCTCACTCCTCCTCCGACCGGCTTTGTCCCAAGTGGAGGGAGGAGTGCAGGGTGGCCAGGCTGCGGGCGAAAGAAAAATTGACTTACAAGGAGGCCCTCCTTGCAGTCAAGAATCAAGAACAGAACAAACTAGACAAAAACAACCGAGACAAGAACAATCAAGATAAGAACAAACAAGACCAGAACAATCAAGATATGAACAACGAAGAACCTGATAACATTATCATAATAGAAGACCAGACAGAACAAGACCAAAAAGAAGAAGACGAAGAACAAGAAGAAGAATGGAAAGTAAAAACTAAAAGAAGAACCAAGAAAAAAAAGAAGTCCAACCAATCAGCTTCGGCCGAAATAACCTAACGGCGAAGAGGCCAGTAATCTCCAACATCAATCAATGACACCGGAATTCGTAATTCGCGCTGACGACACAACACTACTGCCCAGCTGCTAGTGAAATACCAATTGAATTCCAGGCTACGAAACTGTTTTTCAACACTGCAACACTGTAACGTCTAGGGAATGCTGAGTGGAGTCTATCTCAACCGGCTCAATCTGGATATGCACCAACAGGCTGTAATATTTGTATATTACGAATTCTGCACGTATTTGTATGTGTCAGAGATAAGGAGCGCTCACTACATATCGTCTCAATACGGGATATAGTTTTAAACACTCGGATTATGTAACGCGTCACTGCTGTGTGGTTTCTTGTTTTTCACAAGACACAGACGGATGATACGACTACCAGTTTGAAGAATCCGTACACACCGCTTGCCACCTATATGAATCGGCTGCTTGTCCAATTAACCAGTCCGTTCACACATATTTATATTTGGGTTTTAAGTAACAAAACCCAAACGGTAGTTCCTTTGTTTTATTATAAAAGGTTGTAGATATAATTCCTGAGTGTATATCAACCGTAAGTCTCACTGTCTAGGAGTGAATGAGAAAGGGACGGCGTTTATGTATGATAAACGTTAGGTCACGTCCTTACGATATGAGTTGAGGTGAGCTACTGAAGCTTGGGGGCATCGCAGTGCGTGCTTACAGAAATGCTGAGCTATGGGTCTCGCCCTCTTGGGTAAGTTGCCCGCTCACGTGTCCATCTCATGTCTTACTCATAGACAGTGGAAAGTTACAGGGTGGTGAATCTGAATATAATATCAGATGTATTGACCCATTTATATAATACGTTCTGTTGATGAGACAGGGGCCGATTACAGTTCGAAAACCATTTTTGGAGTTCATCTTGATATAATTTCCAATTTGCTTTCTTGGTATTCCATCTGGGTGGCGGACGTGGGGGAGGAGGGAGTAGTTGTCGTTGCAAAGTGGTCACTGGTCAGTTCATCATCCACTTCCCACTGAGCCACTGGAACGAGCTCAGTGGAAATGAATGTGAGGTCCAGTGTTCCTCCCAGTATGTGTGTTGGTTCCCCAGTATTAATGAGCGTTATTTCTGGAACATCTGTCAGCAGTTCCACTAGGTGACGACCATCCAGGTTCATTCTTGTGGTCGAATTGATCGTTGGATGGTGGGCATTGAAGTCCCCAGCAATGTGCACAAGTTCCTGCTTGTGTCAGTAGTTCACCGGCTTCTAGTCGTTTGGTAGGCGGTTTATAGATATTGTATACTACAAGGCTGTCTTTTGCCAGGTGTATCCGAATAGCTTGTGCCTCTACTCCATCTCCACAGTGAACTGGTTCTACTTCTGAACTGGGGATGGTCGCCCTGACGAGAATCATGCTGCCATGGGAGTTGGGCCCCTTTGGTACAGAGTACTGTTGGTATCCAGGCAAGCGGAATTGTTGATCTTTGGACATCAGGGTTTCTTGTAGAATGAAGACATCAATATTTTTAGCTAAGGCTGCTGCTTGTACAGTATGCCGTTTGTTGGACAGGCCTTGTATATTCCACTGTGTTATCTTAAGATTACAAGGAGGTGGGGCTATTCTGTCATTGTCTCCTCGTCGCTGGTGCTATAGTTGCTCCCGGCGTTCATGGTCGAGTCGCTCTCCTCCTCGTCCGTCAGGAGTGGTGGCCGTTTCTTGGGCACCTGCTCTGAGGGAGGAGCAGGAGGTGGAATCTCGGGAGTTTTTTCTTCTCTCTTCAGGGTGCTGTCGCTCTTGTCTGTGATCGTGTGTTTGCTGACGGTCTGTGTTTGTTGTTCTATTCCTCGTGATTTATTGCAAAGGGCTTGAGGCTTCACGGTTTTGAGTGATCTCTTGGATGGCAAGTTGTTCCTCTTGTCTGATATCTGTCTCAAGGGCGTCGTCTGTTCCACTTGTAGTTGTGGAGTTTTGGGGGTCTGGTCTTCCTGTATCTTTCTGTGAGCTGTGTCATAACTGCGTTTATTATATTTTCGGTGCTGGTATCTTGTTTCTGCATTATCGTAGAGAAAGTCACTATCATAATAGTGATCATTTGTTTTATTTGTTCTTCGGTGAATGCCGCTTGTAGATTGGCAGGCTGGGGTGTATTCAGTTGGGTGGTCGCCTGAAGGGGTCGCAGTGTCCCAGGCAATATGGTGTTCTCCACCAATACTGGAGTGTTCTGTCCTTTTACTGCTACACAGCTCTGGAGCTGCGATTGAGGAGTCCACTGGTTTGTCATGGTTTTCTGCATGGACTGATTTTGTCCTGGTGTCTTCAATTTTGTCCTGTAGCCTGGTGAAGGAAGTGCAGGGAAGGAATCCTCTGACAGTTGGGGCGGAGTGGGTGTTGGGTTGACTATATTCTGTCGCTGTTGACCCCACACGAATGTGCTCTGAGGTGCTTCTGTTCTGTTTTGAACTTTTGCCATTGCAACTTTCATTTGCTCTCTCCTCTCTGGGCATGATGTGCTCCAAGCGTGATGTTTCTTTCCACAATTTGGGCACTTGGCTGTCGTGATGGTTCCGTCCTTGTGTTTCTGAATACACATTTCTGTCATGTGGCTTTGGCTGCAAATGCCACATCTCACGTTTTTGTGGCACCTGGATTGGTGATGTCCAAATTTCTGACATTTGTAGCATCGTAGTGGTTCTGGGACAAAAGGACGCAACTTGTAAGTCCCCCAGTTGCCTAGGTCTACCTCCTCTGGGACTATCCCCTTGATGTCCACTAGCACTTGCCTTGTCTGTGCCTTGTCCCGACTTGTAACACAGTGCTCTGCCTTGGTCACTTTTGAATGTTTTGTGACGACTTCTACAGGTAGTTCCAGAGGATATCGTAGTAGGACCATTCTGGTTGTTTTCTCCTCGGGGTCTAATGGTATTATCTTGATCGCCTTCCCGTTGAGATTGCTGACCTCGCTGAGGATCTTGGCTGTGTTGTGGTCTTGGGGGGAAAATATCAAGTCTCCAACTAGATTGGGCTTCACACTGAACTTGATGTTCTTGTATTCCAGTTCCAGTGCTACCACTACCTCGTATGCATGGTCGAACTCGGTTTCCTTGGGAATCTTGTACTTCATCACAATTGGAATCGCGAAGGTGGGTGGTTCTGCCACGGGGTGGATTGCTCGGGACATATTGGCCATGTCGGAGAAGTCGTCTTCCTTCCGAAGCCTCTTGTGGCATTTTCCTTCCATTGGTTACTTCTCTCTCGCTCGTCTTAAATCAATAAATTGACAATGAAGACTCACTATACCTACCTAGTTCCTCGTTGCCCCAGGACCAGTGCCGCAGCCAACCCCCCCCCCCCCCCCCAACGGGGGTCGTAGGATGGTGGACTGACCTAACGACAGTGACAGTTCCCGCAGGGTTCGTTAATACTGGGAGAATCGGTGAGGCCACAAAGAATTGTGAGCTAAAAACACAGAGAAACAAGTAAGTCAATTCAACAGAGACGAGAGATCCACGTCAAAGTGAAAGTGGCGTGTGTCGCGACAGTAAATCTGGCTAGGCGCCATCGTGAGCAGGTGGAAGCGTGGAACCGCTGGGGTCGGGAGTAATTGTGACGTGCGTCTTCTCACAGCAGTGGCTCACACTGCTCTCGGTCTCGATCGATCGATCGATGGGTGAAGTAACGTATGAAGAAATCTTGATGCAGGTGCGTAGATTGGTGGTGCGGGAACTGGACTTGAAGAATAATGGTGGAATTTGGAGGGACTTGGGGTTGGTGGATAGTGCAGAAGAAAAGCGAGGAAATTGGAAAAGAGTAGTAGAATGCTAGGTCTTGGGGCTCAACCCAAGTGCTTCTGTTTTCTCATGTTTGTGTTTCAGCTAATTTTCGTCTTAGGTATTATATTTATGTCAGGTGTTTGTATGTTTAGCAAATATTGCAATTTTATGCCTTACATTTTCGGGTCTTATGTCCTAGCCAATGGTGAGGAGTCTAGGGCAGGTACTTGTGTTTCTGCTAAGAACATCCCGTCTTTTTATGATCTAATGTTGTAAGTGGTAGGGCTGCCAAGGTTGTCACTGGGGCAACGTTGCACCTTTCAATAGAGTGGAGTTGGTGTGGGTTCTAGGGCTCTTCTTTTACTGGTAGGGAACCACGAGTGTTCTCGTTGTTTGTTGTGTTGTTTAGATTGTCGGACCGTAGTCCGACACGGGCCTTTGCCTATAGGCGGCCCGTTTGGTGGTTCCGGCTGGAGCTCCAGGAGCAGCCAGACCGGATTGGGATTAGAGGTGGTCCCACCTGCAGATTGGAAGGATACTGCAGGTTGCAAGTGTGAGCGGACCCCTGATCAGTGGACGCTTACCACCAACAGCGTAACCATTGTCTCGTGTGTCTTGGTTGTTCTTGACGAGTGTTTCTGCTTGCAGGTGTCGGATGACCTCGCTTGCCTCGTGCGACCAGGTGGCCCCTCGCACTGTGTGGTCGAGGTGGAGGGAGGCACTGATTCGAATCTTGGCAACTGTGGGCTTGTCTGCTCTACAGATTTTGGCGAGGAGACCGGCTGTCACCTGCTTGACTCGTACTGCCAGGGGTGGTAGCTCGGTTTCCATTTGCAGATTGCAAATTCTGGTCCACATGGGTGCTCCGAGCATGGTCCTGAGAGCATTGTTTTGAATGACTTCTAGCTTAGCTATTTGGTCTTCTCTCAGTCCAATGAGTGCTGGAGCACTGTAATCTACCAGCGATCTGATGGCGGCCGTGTAGTAGGCTTTGAGCACAGGGAGGTTTGCTCCTGCTGATTTGCTGGTGAGCGACCTCATTATATTGTGTCTGCTCTTCGTCCTGTGCCTGAGATACTCGAGTTGCGGCTTGAAGGTGAGTTTCTGGTCAAACCAGATTCCAAGACACTGGTGGGCGTTGGTCCAGACTACCGGCTTGTTTTGTATGGAGAGCATCTTGTCTGGTGTGTCTGTGCAGATGGCCATCGCTTTCGACTTGGCTGGATTTATCTTGAGTCCAAGTCTGTTGCACTCCTCTTCTATAAGTTTGAGTGCGTGTTGCGTGTTGGCTAGTCTGTTCGATCCTCTTACTATGAGCTGTAAGTCGTCTGCATAGCATAGGAGCTTGGCTGTTTGTCTGAAAGGAAGCTTGACTAGATTTTCCATCAGGACATTGAACAGCATTGGACTGAGGATGCCTCCTTGTGGGGTTCCGTTTTCGTGGACCCTGTAGCTTGAGGTTGTTCCCTGAAAGCGTACTCGTGCTTCTCTCTGTGTGAGGTAGTTCTGGATCCACCCCAGCAACCTTCCTTTGACGCCTTTTTTAGCGAGCGTAGTTGTAATGGCCAGTGGATTGGCTAGTTCGAAGGCTTTCTCCAGGTCGAGGAAGACCACCAGAGCTGGTTTGTTGTCCACTGTGCTGAGTATCTCGGCGATGTTGTTGCCTGTGCCGGTGTTCTCGGTGTAAGCAAAGATGTGAGGGTGTGGGCTGCCTACTTTCCATTTGAGTCGGTTGAGAGCCATTCTTTCTCCCGTCTTGGCTATGCAGCTGAGAAGGGAGATGGGCCTCGGCTTGTCTGGTTCTCTGGGCTTCGGAATGGGCTGTATATCTGCCTTCTTCCATTCCGGTGGGAGTCTTTGTGCTGTCCACGAAGCATTGATGGCTTGCAGCAGAGCCTCGTGTCCGGCTGTACCGGCATGAAAGAGCATGGAGTAGGTTATCCTGTCTGCCCCTGGAGCTGTGTCCTTGCTTCGTTTTAGCGACTTTTGGAGTTCTTGCTGGTTGAATGGTCTGTCAGTGTCATCTTCACTGTTGCAGGCCTCTTCGATCGTCTGGAGTCTGACCTGTCGCAGACGCCGTTGTGTCTCCTCCGCCTGTCTCGGGAGGTTTTTCGTTGCTGCTCGGTCAGCGAACAGTTTTGCAAGTCTCTCGGCTTCTTCTTCTGGGTTGGGATGGGTTGGTGGTGGTGGTGTTGCCTTCCCAGATGCCCTTCGGATCTGGGCCCACATCTTGCCAAGGGAGGTGTGCTCGTTGAGTTCGGAGCACCACTTGAGCCAGCTTACGTTTTTTATTTCTTGCTTCTCTTCCCTGGTATCCTTAACTATGACTTGCAGGAGATGTCTGTTTGTTGCCGTGGGATGTCTCCTATAGTTTCTTCGGGCCATGTTCACTCTGTGGTTGAGTTCTTTCACCCTGGGACAGTAGTACCAGTAGTCATTGTACTGTCTTAATGTGGGTTTTGTTTTGGGGATGGCCTCTTCTGCCGCTTGGTGAAACGCCTCGACCAATTGGTGGTGGAGGGTTGTCTCATCCACGGGTGCTGCGCCGGACGGCTGTGATTTTTCGCGCCACTTAGCCAGGTGTTTCTTGAAGAGTCCCCAATCTGCCTTTTAGGTATTGTATCTCCATCTCGGGGGGGGGGGTGGAGTGGGGAGTTTGTTCACCTTCAGTGTTGTTAGCGTGGCGAAGTGGTCGCTGGTCAGCGTGGGGTGTATCTGCCAGGAGGCCGAAGGCTGTAGTGCACTGGAGACGAAGGTTAGATCTAGCCTTCCTCCCCTAGTGTGGGTGGGCTCACCGGTGTTCAGGAGGCAGATCTCGGGTGTATCTTGAAAGGTGGTGTATAGGTGTAGGCCGTCTTCATTTGTGGGGCTTGCCGAGCTTAGGAAGGGATGATGTGCATTGAAATCCCCTCCTATGAGTGTGGCGTGGTCAGCGGCCGAAGCAAATAGTTGAGTAACCTCCAGTGAGCCCCTTGGGTTCTTGTAAATGTTGTGAACAGTAAATTCCCGTTCTTGGAGGGTTACTTTGATGGCCTGTGTCTCGATGTTTTCCCCACATGGAAATTGCTGCGTGACATCGGCGGAGGGTATGCTTGACTTGACCAAGATCATGCATCCTCTTGTAGACGCCTGCGTGAAATGCCTCCTGTATGTCTTGTAACCGCTGAATTTGAAACAGTGGTGTTCTTGTAGTAGTGTTTCTTGTAGCAGTATGATATCAAGCTTGTCCTTGGCTGCTGCTTCTTGTAGGAGGTGTTTCTTGTTTTTGATGCCCTGAGCATTCCATGTTAGGATGTTCAGGGTGCTGGTGGTTTCCACCACTGTTTCATCGGAGATTTCTGGTGGTCCTCGATGGAGATGTCCAAGTTCGATTCCAGCTGGATCAGGTCCATATCTTCGTGTTCTGTGGTTTTTGCCTTCTGGGCCGTGGTTCGGTTCAGGGGAGTTGAGACGTCCATTTTCTTTCTGGGAGCTTTCGGTATCTTGGGTTCTCTGGTGGCCTTCTTCGGTGTGGAGTGTACCTCGGCTGTCACTCGTGTGGGGACCGGCGTGGCTTCCTCCACTGAGGTGGCTGGAGCTGTGGCGACTTGCCCGAGGACGCTCCCCATGAGTATTTGGAGCTGTGTGGGTTGGATCTTGTGGCCCAGTAGTCCGGCTAGGCCTTCCGCGAAGGTTGTCAGTACCTTGGCTAGGTCTGATACGTGTATCATTCCTTCTGGTGCCTTGGTGTGTGCTTCTTTTGTCTGTCTCGTGGTTGTCTGCTGCTTGGGTGGCCGAGGTGTGGCCGTGGTGAGGCCAGGAAACTGGGCTGCACTTTGGGTGTTGACTGGCTGAGGAGGTTGTCTTGGTTGTTTTGGCCTCTGGGTTCCCCACACGAAGGTACTTGGTGGGGCTGGTGTGTAGGCGGTGGGTGCCGGTCTTGCTGCTGGTCGGTTTGCCTGTACCCTCCTTGTTCTCTCGGAGCATCCAGGATTCCAGGCGTGGTGTTTGCCCCCGCAGTTGGCACACTTGGGGGCAATTTTTTCTCCATTTTTCAGCTTGGTGAGGCAGGAGTGTGTGCCGTGCTTCTGTGCACAGACTGCGCAGATCTCCTTGTACGTGCACCGTGTCTGATGGTGCCCGTATTTCTGGCATCTGAAGCACCGCAGGGGCTCTGGGACGAAGGGCCTCACTTCGTAGGTCCCCCAGGTTTTGAGGTCTATGGTGCTGGAGGGTGAGCCGTAGTGCGTTATGAGCACTTGTTTCGTGGTGGCCGTCTTGTCGGACATGGGAGAGCATCTCTCGGCTTTTAAAATCTTCGGGTGGTTCTCCAGGGGTTCGAGAGGTAGTTCCTTCGGGTACCGGAGGACTACCGACTTCATCAGTTTCTGGGCGGGGTCTAGCTTGATTGAAGTAACGGTGGTGGTGTTCTGCAGGTAAGTGTCGAGGGTGGTGGCGGAGTTCTTGTCTTTCGGGTGAACAATCATCTCCCCCTTTAGGTTGGGCCGCACTGAGAACCTGGCCAGTGGATTCAGCTTTTCCATCTCTGTGACGGCGGCATATGTTGTTTTTGCGTCCGTTTTCGTGATCCGGAATTTTGGCAGTGTCGTTGAGGGTGAGCTGGTGGTGGTGATGGGTGCCTTGGGGGCTGCTTGATGGCATTCGTTTCCCGAAAAAGCACGTCGGCGTTTCTTGTTTTCTACCTTCGTCCAGCTGTCCTCAGTGGCGGTAGCAGTGGTGGTGGAGTTGTTGGAGGTGGTGATGTTGTCCTTACTTTTCAGGGCTTCATTGAAGGCGCGTAGCTGGTCTGCTTTCTCAGTGCGGAGCCTGTCGTAGTTCGGGTCGTCAGGTTGGCGGTTCAGGCGGGGATCGCGGTTAGGAGGACGTACGCGCTCCATAGCCGTTTTTTTTTTTTTTTTTTTTTTTTTTTTTTTTTTTTTTTTTTCCTACCTATTCCGTTTGAGTAAATAGCAGAGGAATTACAGCACTCCCCACTGGCTGGTGGTCGTAGAGTGGTTCCTGAGCTTCTCTCCCGGAGCCCCGATTGGGGAAGCCTACTTCCTAGTGTATGTGACTGCTCACTTATAGACGTGAGCTAAGTGTGCCTATTGGGAAGGATAAGGATAGCTACCCCCTTTCCAGGTGGACCCGCACGATCACGGTTTTCCTGGAAAGACTCGGCTGGGGAGGGTTTTGCTCCGACCCCCTTTCGTGTTCACAATCTCCTGGGAGGGAGGTGAACAGTTACAGGGGGGACCGCAGGACGAATACACTTTTTGAGGGTGCAGGTCCCTAGGCCAGAGCGAAAAAGGAAAAATAGTAGTAGAAGGAAAAGAGCTCAAACCACGCCGGGAATATCGCGCTATAACTGCTCTCCAGCTGGAGTGTGGGTCACTCACACTGCCAGTGGGGAGGGCAAGCTAATGCTCGATAAACCGAGAACGCTCGTGAGTAGTTGTGGACGATGACAGTCCTGGGTGGTCCGGTCCGGGAAGATGGCCAACAATGGCGCAGGGGAGAAGGCGGTCTTCAGAGTTCCGGGTTCAGCAGGAGGTCTTGTTGGGAGGTCTTCTCGGTTCAGGAGCGATGCGAGAAGTGGAGTGTTCTCTTCTTCCGTCTTCTGTCTCTTCCATCCATTCTTTGATTGGTCCTGGCTCTATTTCTTCTAACTTTATCCATATTCTTTTTGAGTGTTCGTGTAGGTAAACGTTTAGGGGTTCTATTTGCGCTCGTTGGTGTAGTTGACGGTTGGTGACTATGTCAGGATATCTGATGTTATATACATCCCTTAGGGCTAAGTTTTGAATTGTCTGCAGTTTCTTTATGTTTGTTTGTTTTATTGCATGTAGGGGAATTGGTGGATATACTAGTCGGGATTGGACAAAGGCTCTATATAACTTTAATATGTTTTTTGCTGACAGGCTTCTGAAGCTTTTGAATTTAATTACCATGTTTCTGGTTTTTGCAAGTTTTTCGGTGATGAATGTTTTGTAGCCTTTTGTTGTTTCTTCAACACTAGGACAGTGCCTTCCATGGCATAGGGAATCGCTTTGTTGTCTACTATAATGGGGTCTTTTTTCCTTTTAGCGATTGGGATTATTTTGAACTTGTTGGTGTTCGTTTGTATCTTCCACTTTTTTTCGTACTGGTTGATGTTCTCTATTGCGTTGGCACTATGTTGTGCCATTATTGCTGTTGATTTGCCAGGGTATGTGATGATTTGTGTGATATCGTCTGCAAAACTTATGTGTTCACTGTAGGGAGCTGGTTCTGGTAGGTCTGCTGTGTAGATATTGTACAGCGTGGGTGAAAGGACACTGCCTTGGGGTACTCCACTTTTCAGTTTTATGGGTGGTCCTATAAAGCCGCCAATTTGTATTTGTGCCGTGCGATCGTCTAGGAAGTCACAGACGATTTTTTCTATTGGTTCTGGAAGATTTAATTGAAGCAGTTTAAATTTTAATCCTAGGTGCCATACTTTATCGAACGCTTTCTTAACGTCTCTTAATACAATGTTGACTTGGTTTCTTTCTGCTTTCTTGTTGGCTACCGTTTCCGTGATTATGGCTAGTGCAGTATGTGTTCCCTTTATTTCAGTGAATCCATGTTGTCTGGGGTTTAGTAGTCCGTTTTCACTTCTGTGTTTTCTGATTCTCTTGTTTATTGCCTTTTCAAATAGTTTTCCTATAACTTCGGGTAGGGAAATCGGTCTGTAGTTAATAACTTGAGTGTGGTCTTTGGCTGGTTTCGGTATGAATATGAGTTTTTGCGTTTTTAAATGCATCAATGAAGTATCCACTTGCCAAAGCTGAGTTAAATATTTCAAGGATGCCTTGTGTGCAGTTGTTGGGTAGGTATAGGATCATATTTCTTGTGATTTTTGTAAATCCTGGTGCTTTTTCTTTAGTGTGTCTGATGTAGTGTAGCAGTTCTCCTTCTGTAATTGGTTCTATCGGGTTGAGCCTGGTTTTGTCCACCACATGGTATGGGGTTATCCTATGTATCATTTCAGCCATTTCTCTGCAGATATGATTTTCGTGTTCCTCATCAAATTCCTCATTTTCATCTTCTGATATTTGAAATACTTTTTTCCATTCTCTCCTGTATGCGGATTCTATCTCTTTTTCTTCAAAGAGTTTTTTCCCGTTTTGGTCTTTTATGTACTTTTGTTGGGGCTTGTCGTTTCCAAGAATTTTGTTTACGTTCTGCCAGAAGTTCTTGTCATTTCTTGTGGTATCCAGGTTGTTTATTAGTTCGTTCCATATCTGTTGGTGTGCTATCAGGCTTTCATCTCTTAACTTTTGTTGTATTTGCCTTAAGTTTCTATTAAGCTCTGTTGTTGGTAGATAGTTTTGTATGTACATCATTATGTTATTGTATTGTACTTGGAGCATTCGCAATTCATGGGATGTCCTGATGTGTGGTAGCGTTCGATATGATGTGATTGGTATGTTGTTCTCTATTGCCTTTTTGATGTTAAGTATAAGGGTATCTGTTTGGTTGTCAATATCTTCTAGTGTTTTGCCTTGGAGATCTGGGATCTTAACTTGTTCTAGTTGCTTCCTGTAGCCTTCCCAGTCTGCTTTTTGCATTTGGAAACGTGGGGTTGTTGGTACTTGGATTGGGCTTGTGGATAGTTTTATTATCATTGGAATGTGGTCGTTGGTAGTTAGCTGTCCTTGTTTTATATGGTAATTCAGGAATGCCTTGTTATTGGTGAAGACTTTGTCTGGGGTTGTTGTTTTGTTATTGCCAATGAATGTGGTGAAGTGTGGTCCTAGGTGGATCAGCTTCCCTGTGTTCATTATGGTATGCAGTGCAGTGCCCACCCTGTTCCTGTTTCCGTGGCCGAATATTGGATTCTTGGGTTCAGATCTCCTATTATATATGTTGGGCAGTTGTAGTTCAATAGTTTTATCAAGTCTGGGGCCGGCAGGTAGTTCCGTCTTGGCGGTAAATATGCTGTGGCTATTGCTATTTCGCCTAGTGTGGTAGTTATTTTGATTCCCAGTGTAATGGTCATGATGATCGTGATAAGAGCTAACCTGAAAACCTTAAGGATTCATATTACGCTCAAACGTCCACAAAACCTTCCGAGTCCCCCAGTGGAAACGTTCCCCGTTTTCTATGTTTCCCCCATCTTGGTCTTTGGGAGTAGACTCTGTATGTTGGGACCTGTTGCCATCCAACCTTTGTAATCAATTTAATTGTGCTTTCGATAGCTGAGTCAGAGCATTGTTAGTAAAGATGATAATAGAGAATGAAAATGAGTTCATAGTCTCAATTTCAAGGTCAGAGTGTATAGTAAATTAATTCATCGGAATAGAAGTGGGTGGACTCCCTGGTCTGTTTTGAGTGAGGGCGCTGCGGGCATTTCAACCGTTAGTAAGTGCCCGTCCCTTCACCCATACAGGTAGGCCACCCACTCTGTGTTGTAATTTGCCCTTCTTTAAGTGATTTGACCCAATTAATAGTTGATTGTGCAAGTGTTACAGTAACGTAGTTGATATGCTCTGAGTGAAGTCATATTTACGTCTTTAACGTCCCCTGAAACGTGATGTTGTTGTCACCGTTAGTGAGTGCCCGTCCCTTCATCCATACAGGTCCCCTGACGCTGATTCCCGTTTGTCTCCCGATCCCATTGTGATTCTTGAATCGCTCTACCATCCAACAACGGCCTCGGATGTATTAGATGTCCAGCCGGGATCATATATGAGAAGATGGCACCGATGCGGCCGGATTAATGTGCCCCAAGGCTTCGTTGGGCCAGACCCCAGACCCGCCATGTGTCTGGCTACTCCACAATAACAAAGGCCGCGAGCCCTAGTGTTATCCCCTGGGTTACTCTGTACTGCGCAACTCATTGCCATTCCTAAAAACCCGTTTTAATTCATATTAAGCTACATAATATTCAAATCCACCGCGCTTGTAGAATCTCAGGAGCGTTTTACCCTCAGGATCACTCTCAGTAAGCCCCGCCTTCGAACACAGTTGTCCCTACGTTTATTGCACTCTCTACTGGCCAACGCAACCTTGAATTAGTCTGTTTAAATCAACCCAAGTAATTTGCCAGACCATTGTCAAAAGAGGGTCATCTTTGAATGAGTAACAGTTAGTTTGTTTGTAATTATTGTCATTGCGTGAGTAGCAATCGCTGGCAACTCAGGGGTATATAAGCTCGAGATGGCGAGGCATCAGCGTTCCCTGACGCTGATTCCCGTTTGTCTCCAGATCGAGGGTGGGCTTAATTGAAACCCACCGGTCGCTCGGAGCCGGTGGATACCCAGCAGTGGTCAATATAGGAGTGATGGCGCTGATTCGTCATGATTAATCGGCTATACTCTACCTCGTGGGCAAGGACCCCAGACCCATCTCGGGTCGGAGTGTAACCGACCACAACAACAGTTGTTAGAGGCGCCAGTGCTATATCCTGGGACAGGCCTTGGAATTATGGTCCACAGTGTGGTTGTATGTGTTTTTTTTTTTAACCAGTGTGTTTTATAAGAAATAAATCAATGAAGACATGTTATGGTTTCACCCTTCTTTACCCTTATCGATCTGATCAATGGAAAACCTAACCCAATGCCTAGTCCACTCTGCCTGCTACCTAATGAGTTACATGCTGTCCAGAGGGGGTCTGGTGGCAGCGACCCTTAGGAATTAAGATTAGAGTTAAGTTATCCCCTTAGATTTAGTGACCCCAGTCTGGCAGTATAACTCCTTGGAAGTATATGTCCACAGAGAGTGTTATAACATCTATTTTCCCCTTTGATTTTATTAATAAACTTGTTCTTTGAGAATTTTAGGAGTATTCATTTCTCCCACAGTATTTTACCTTTATTTCCATCCAAGTGACCTGATACCAAAATTACCATACTCACGTGCCTAGACCCTCGCCCATGCTACCAAAGAATAGGTGACGGAACTGAGTAGAGTAAGAACTAAGAGAAGTAAATAAGATGAGGGTGGTGTAGAAACAGAGAGGGAGTCGGGCCCCCTCACATTGGTGGCAGACCGAGAATGCGCCCCCTCACATTGGTGGCAGCTAAAGAACCCGCCCCCTCACACCAGGAATTCGTCCTGGAATTCGTCGATGATTTGATGTTTGAGTATGTGTTTTACAGCAATGGCCACGCCATCATTTAATTCTTCTGTTTTATTTCTTTGATAGGTTGTATACCCAAATATTTTTATTTTCTTGGAATTTGAATTGCCGTGACTATTTATTAAAATTATGTCCGGATTAATGCTGAGGTATGTGTTTGCAAGGTTGTTTTTATTTGTTTCCCAGTTGCGGACGTTGTGTTGTATGATGGTAAGTCTTCTGGGTTTTTCTTTATTCATTGTGTTTTGATTTTTTGTTTCTTGTTTGCTGCGCGGGTGGCGATCTCTTGTCCGGAACCAGTCCGTTACGGATTCTTTGGAATTTCCATTGTTCTTCTTTTTTGAAGTTGTGTCTCCTTATTTTAATCCTTTGGTTTATCAGGTAAGCTTCCACTAGTGCTTCAGAGTATTTGTCGTTAGAGAAGGTCCATTTTAGTTCTTGTTTCGTTATGGCTTGTATAATGTCTGGCATCGTTTTGCATTCATTAGGGATAAATATTTTGTCACACCAGTGAAGCTGTAGTTCACAGTCGTCTGCACATTCTAAAGTCAGTAGCGTTTCCTCGCCCTGGGTATCCATGGTTGCTGTTGAGACTTTTTTCCTTACGGCTCCTGTCTCTCTTTGGATGTTATTTTGAAGGTCCTGCCTCTCTGCTGACTTTGGGTGGATGTTTCAATCATTTGTGACTTTGTCTTGTCAGCTTCGTTTGTTTCGTGTACTGTTGCGGCTGGTGTTTGCTCCGTTGCTCCTTTTTCTTCTGGGTTGACTGTCTCCTGTGGTGCATCTGGGTTGGTTAAGCGGGACGCTTGTAGCACAGATCCGGAAGCTGGGTTCGCTGGGAAACTCATTGTTGGGAGATTGTTTCTTCCAAGCATTTTGTTCATTTCTATTTCGAACGTGCCTGTGTTCCCTATGTTCATTATGTGAGAGTATAATAGGCAGATGAGCACTTTCTAGTCTCGTATTTCGCTCAGTACAATTTTAGTGGTATTCTGTGGTTGTGTTGTTTCTTCAACTACTTTCTTTGCAATAGCAGCATATGTTGTATTCTCCTTCTGTTCTTGTTGTTGTTTTTCCTTTGCTACTTTTTCATTTATTATTTTCTTTTTGTATGGACAGGCCATTGCTAGGGTTCTGTGGGTCTTATATCCTGGTTCCTTCCAATTTTTATAGTTTATACATGTTTTGGGTTGATTCTTGCAGTCCCGGAAGGTATGGCCTTCTTCTGCACATTCAGAGCATATTTTAAGTTCCTTTTGAGGACAGTCTTTTGTTGCATGAGATTCATGTGCATAGCAGATAAAGCAGGTGAGAATATTAACATATTTCTCCCTTTCTAGTTGTTTAGGGAGTACTGACATGTTGAACCCTAAGATTCCAGATTCCAGGGCCTTGTCTCGAGGCTTGGTGTTGTTGTTGTTGAGATTGTCGGACCGTAGTCCGACACGGGCCTTTGCCTTTAGGAGGCCCGTTTGGTGGTTCCGGCTGGAGCTCCAGGAGCAGCCAGACCGGATTGGGATTAGAGGTGGTCCCACCTGCAGATTGGAAGGATACTGCAGGTTGCAAGTGTGAGCGGACCCCCGATCAGTGGACGCTTACCACCAACCCCCACTCTTGGACGTGGTCAGTTTCGGAGTGGCGCGCCCCCCGAACTGGGGTCCGCACTTGCTGGGAGAGGATGCTTTCAAAGCTATCTGGGTGGTGGGTATCGTGTGATGACCCGGAGTAGGTGGTGAATGTGGTCTGTATGGGCCTTTCGGGTTAGAGTGGCCGCTGGTGTTGTGTGTGTTTCTTGGGAGATTTGAGTTCTGTTTCGGAGGCTTTGTGTGACCTCGCAGTCGAGGAGATAGTGTTCAAGTGGGTTGGCTGCTGGCTCCTGACAGTAGGTGCAATCCATGACGTCATTTCCGATCATCTGCCAGGAGCACTTGTACCCTAGTCGTAGTCGATGAAGGCTGACTTGGGTTTGTATTGGAGTTTTCTTGTCAGCGAAAGGTGGTTCCCCTTTTGTGGCCGCCAGGTACCATTTGGCTGATTGGGAACCCGCGTTGAGTGCATGAAGGAAGCTCTTTTTGATGTGGAGCTTGCTAGTCTTTCTGAGGTGAGTCTTGATCTGTTGCACACTTGCTGGAACTTGGATGTGTACGCTACTGGAACGTGTAGCTGCCTTGGCTGCTTCGTCTGCCAAGTCGTTTCCTCCGATCCCTACATGACTGGGAATCCAGTGTAAGACGACTGGTCGGTTTTGGCTTTGGAATTCCTGTAGCTGTGCGAGGATCGAGGTGATGATGTGGACGTTGTCTCTTGGTTGACTGTGTTGCAGCGCCTGCATGGCCGATTTCGAGTCCGTGTGAATTATGATGGACTTGTTGTGTTGTGTTGCAGCGTGTTGTAGGGCCTTTGAGATTGCTACCAGTTCTGTTTGTAGGGTGGAGCAGTCATTGGAAAGTCTCCATTGGGGGGTCTGACCTTGGGTGTAGAAGGCCGCTCCGGATCTATGATGTTTTGGGTCCACCGAGCCGTCTGTGGCTATGGCTTCGAGAGTTATTTTTTTGAGGACCTCCTTCTGGAGGTTGGCTTTACTATCGCCTAGGTCGGTGAATTTGAGTGTGGCTGGTGGAGGGCTCCATGGTGGAGGAACAGCGTAACCATTGTCTCGTGTGTCTTGGTTGTTCTTGACGAGTGTTTCTGCTTGCAGGTGTCGGATGACCTCGCTTGCCTCGTGCGACCAGGTGGCCCCTCGCACTCTGTGGTCGAGGTGGTGGGAGGCACTGATTCGAATGTTGGCAACTGTGGGCTTGTCTGCTCTACAGATTTTGGTGAGGAGACCGGCTGTCACCTGCTTGACTCGTACTGCCAAGGGTGGTAGTTCGGTTTCCATTTGCAGATTGCAAATTCTGGTCCACATGGGTGCTCCGAGCATGGTCCTGAGAGCATTGTTTTGGATAACTTCTAGCTTAGCTATTTGGTCTTCTCTCAGTCCAATGAGTGCTGGAGCACTGTAATCTACCAGCGATCTGATAGCGGCCGTGTAGTAGGCTTTGAGCACATGAAGGTTTGCTCCTGCGGATTTGCTGGTGAGCGACCACATTATATTGTGTCTGCTCTTCGTCCTGTGCCTGAGATACTCGAGTTGCGGCTTGAAGGTGAGTTTCTGGTCAAACCAGATTCCAAGACACTGGTGGGCGTTGGTCCAGACTACCGGCGTGTTTTGTATGGAGAGCATCTTGTCTGGTGTGTCTGTGCAGATGGCCATCGCTTTCGACTTGGCTGGATTTATCTTGAGTCCAAGTCTGTTGCACTCCTCTTCTATAAGTTGGAGTGCGTGTTGCGTGTTGGCTAGTCTGTTCGATCCTCTTACTATAAGTTGTAAGTCGTCTGCATAGCATAGGAGCTTGGCTGTTTGTCTGAAAGGAAGTTTGACTAGATTTTCCATCAGGACATTGAACAGCATTGGACTGAGGATGCCTCCTTGTGGGGTTCCGTTTTCGTGGACCCTGTAGCTTGAGGTTGCTCCCTGAAAGCGTACTCGTGCTTCTCTTTGTGTGAGGTAGTTCTGGATCCACCCCAGCAACCTTCCTTTGACGCCTTTCTTAGCGAGCGTAGTTGTAATGGCCAATGGATTTGCTAGTTCGAAGGCTTTCTCCAGGTCGAGGAAGACCACCAGAGCTGGTTTGTTGTCCACTGTGCTGAGTATCTCGGCGATGTTGTTGCCTGTGCCGGTGTTCTCGGTGTAAGCAAAGATGTGAGGGTGTGGGCTGCCTACTTTCCACTTGAGTCGGTTGAGAGCCATTCTTTCTCCCGTCTTCGCTATGCAGCTGAGAAGGGAGATGGGCCTCGGTTTGTCTGGTTCTCTGGGCTTCGGAATGGGCTGTATATCTGCCTTCTTCCATTCCGGTGGGAGTCTTTGTGCTGTCCACGAAGCATTGATGGCTTGCAGCAGAGCCCCGTGTCCGGCTGTACCGGCATGAGAAAGCATGGAGTAGGTTATCCTGTCGGCCCCTGGAGCTGTGTCCTTACTTCGTTTTAGCGACTTCTGGAGTTCTTGCTGGTTGAATGGTCTGTCAGTGTCATCTTCACTGTTGCAGGCCTCTTCGATCATCTGGAGTCTGACCTGTCGCAGACGCCGTTGTGTCTCCTCCGCATGTCTCGGGAGGTTTTTCGTTGCTGCTCGGTCAGCGAACAGTTTTGCAAGTCTCTCGGCTTCCTCTTCTGGGTTGGGATGGGTTGGTGGTGGTGGTGTTGCCTTCCCAGATGCCCTTCGGATCTGGGCCCACATCTTGCCAAGGGAGGTGTGCTCGTTCAGTTCGGAGCACCACTTGAGCCAGCTTACGTTTTTTATTTCTTCCTTCTCTTCCCTGGTATCCTTAACTATGACTTGCAGGAGATGTCTGTTTGTTGCCGTGGAATGTCTCCTGTAGTTTCTTCGGGCCATGTTCACTCTGTGGTTGAGTTCTTTCACCCTGGGACAGTAGTAACAGTAATCATTGTACTGTCTTGATGTGGGTTTTGTTTTTGGGATAGCCTCTTCTGCCGCTTGGTGAAACGCCTCGACCAATTGTTGGTGGAGGGTTGTCTCGTCCACGGGTGCTGCGCCGGCCGGCTGTGATTTTTCGCGCCACTTAGCCAGGTGTTTCTTAAAGAGTCCCCAGTCTGCCTTTTGGGTATTGTATCTCCATCTCGGCGGGGGTGGAGTGGGGAGTTTGTTCACCTTCAGCGTTGTTAGGGTGGCGAAGTGGTCGCTGGTCAGCGTGGGGTGTATCTGCCAGGAGGCCGAAGGCTGTAGTGCACTGGAGACGAAGGTTAGATCTAGCCTTCCTCCCCTAGTGTGGGTGGGCTCTCCGGTGTTCAGGAGGCAGATCTCGGGTGTATCTTGAAAGGTGGTGTATAGGTGTAGGCCGTCTTCATTTATGGGGCTTGCCGAGCTTAGGAAGGGATGATGTGCGTTGAAATCCCCTCCTATGAGTGTGGCGTGGTCAGCGGCCGAAGCAAATAATTGAGTAACCTCCAGTGAGCCCCTTGGGTTCTTGTAGATGTTGTGAACAGTTAATTCCCGTTCTTGGAGGGTTACTTTGACGGCCTGTGTCTCGAGGTTTTCCCCACATGGAAATTGCTGCGTGACATCGGCGGAGGGTATGCTTGACTTGACCAAGATCATACATCCTGTCTCGAGGCTTGTTGGTGTTGTTGTTGAGATTGTCGGACCGTAGTCCGACACGGGCCTTTGCCTATAGGCGGCCCGTTTGGTGGTTCCGGCTGGAGCTCGAGGAGCAGCCAGACCGGATTGGGATGGAGGTGGTCCCACCTGCAGATGGAAGGATACTGCAGGTTGCAAGTGTGAGCAGACCCCTGATCAGTGGACGCTTACCACCAACCCCCACTCTTGGACGTGGTCAGTTTCGGAGTGGCGCGCCCCCCGAACTGGGGTCCGCACTTGCTGGGAAAGGATGCTTACTAAGCTATCTGGGTGGTGGGTATCGTGTGATGACCCGGAGTAGGTGGTGAATGTGGTCTGTATGGGCCTTTCGGGTTAGAGTGGCCGCTGGTGTTGTGTGTGTTCTGGGGAGATTTGAGTTTTGTTTCGGAGGCTTTGTGTGACCTCGCAGTCGAGGAGATAATGCTCAAGTGGGTTGGCTGCTGGCTCCTGACAGTAGGTGCAATCCATGACGTCATTGCCGATCATCTGCCAGGAGCACTTGTACCCTAGTCGTAGTCGATGAAGGCTGACTTGGGATTGTCTTGGGGTTTTCCTGTCAGCGAAAGGTGGTTCCCCTTTTGTGGCCGCCAGGTACCATTTGGCTGATTGGGACCCGGCGTTGAGTGCATGAAGGAAGCTCTTTTTGATGTGGAGCTTGCTGGTCTTTCTGAGGTGATTCTTTATCTGTTGCACACTTGCTGGAACTTGGATGTGTACGCTACTAGAACGTGTAGCTGCCTTGGCTGCTTCGTCTGCCACGTCGTTTCCTCCGATCCCTACATGACTGGGAGTCCAGTGTAAGACGACTGGTCGGTTTTGGCTTTGGAATTCCTGTAGCTGTGCGAGGATCGAGGTGATGATGTGGACGTTGTCTCTTGGTTGACTGTGTTGCAGCGCCTGCATGGCCGATTTCGAGTCCGTATGAATTATGATGGACTTGTTGTGTTGGGTTGCAGCGTGTTGTAGGGCCTTTGAGATTGCTACCAGTTCTGTTTGTAGGGTGGAGCAGTCATTGGAAAGTCTCCATTGGAGGGTCTGACCTTGGGTGTAGAAGGCCGCTCCGGATCTATGATGTTTTGGGTCCACCGAGCCGTCTGTGAAGTATGATGCTGCATCAGCCGGTGTCTCGGTGGCTATGGCTTTGAGAGTTATTTTTTGGAGGTCCTCCTTCTGGAGGTTGGCTTTACTATCACCTAGGTCGGTGAATTTGAGTGTGGCTGGTGGAGGGCTCCATGGTGGAGGAACAGCGTAACCATTGTCTCGTGTGTCTTGGTTGTTCTTGACGAGTGTTTCTGCTTGCAGGTGTCGGATGACCTCGCTTGCCTCGTGCGACCAGGTGGCCCCTGGTGCGGTAAAGTTGCCAGATAGCTCAATAATACTGCCATCTATTGGCTGCGTCCAGAAGCTATTCGTGACGTCATCGACGTTAATGTGACGTCATGAGTGATATTTTTTTTCGTTTTCCATTTATTTTAGACATATCAATCTTCATTTATGTATGCATGTATGTATACACATAAAGAGAGAATGAAAACACTATTATATAATTTTCACGGACTCCATTCCCTCAAGGTCTTTGATGATATACTGCCAGACTGGGGGTCACTAATTCTAAGGGTAAGTACTTAACACTAATCTTAATTTCTAAGGGTCGCTGCCACCAGACCCCCTCTGGACAGCATGTAGCTCGTTAGGTAGCGTGCAGAGTAGACTAGGCATTGGGTTAGGTTTTTCATTGACCAGATTGATAAGGGGAAAGAAGGGTGAAACCATACATGTCTTAATTAATTTATTCCTTATAAAGCATACTGGTAAAAAACATATAAAATGAATTGGCCTTCCTCAGAAGAACAACGAAAATGTTGGTTACCCCGCTCGTTACCAGACCTCTTACATTAATGGCGTGTAATCCACATACTTATTGCATAACAATCTGTAACCTCCTTACCTCGGTCATTCCATCTTACCCTACTCCTTAACACATCAGACTGCTCCACCTGTATGGAGTACAGCACCGTCGGTTATCATACATAGTAGCACCATCTCAACACACCTGTTACACCCCACACCTGCAGGTATGGGACTCCTTGTAATTTTTAGGTATACATAACAGGCGCCTCGTTCGCACACCGTCCTCGGTGGGTAAAGACGAGGGCTTCACCAAGAGACATACCAGTACTATTTCTACGCCTGGTATTATAGGTCGCTCCAAGTGACGACCGCGGAGTTTCTCACGGTCTCCTTATTTGTTACTACTCATTTGGAGTGGTGTGCTGGGAATCCACAGGTTCACAGTGGATTGGCATAGCTGGGAGTAGTCACCACCTGGTGGGACGCTCAAAGGGATAATGGCTGCCACGCAGCAAGGTACTCCGACCGCATGGGACCGGAGGTGACGGTAGAACGGAGGGTACTGAGAAATAATGCCTGACGGGCGGTTATCACACACCCTAACACACTACTATTACACTTATACATCAGGCAAAGCTTTAAACTATAATAACTTCTATATAAGCCTTAATTACAGGACGGGATATATCCCGATAGGACACTGACCTGAGGTGCCGGTAGAACGGAGGGTACTGAAGGCAGTGCCCCGCTGCTCGTCACAGCGTAGGCCCACAGTTTCCAATCTTTAATTTTTACTTTTATTTCTTACGCTTCTCACCTGAACACTTTTCGGTAGATTGTCACTCATGCCGTATAAACACATATTTTAAACCTAAATTACAAACTAAGGTTAGGTTCTGGTTTGCTAATTCGTGGGTAAATTCATTGGGTTATAATATCAATACGGCATACTCGAGGCGGGTACAGGACGCTCCCTAAAACAAAGGCCGAATGTTCATGGCGTGGGTGTATCCACTTCACTTAAAACTGTAATTAGGGATCCTCCTCTCACACATTGCACTATTTGAACACAGGCATAAGATTCTCTGATCACTGTACATGTCGTGGGTATGTGTCACGTGAGGATACGAGGTGTATTAAGTTCACACCGACGCATACAAGATATTTCCTTTCAAGTATAGTTTCTGGGTCACTTTCAACACCTCACATAGTTCTGATACATTTATCCTTTTTCCAGATCATTGTTCTGTGGAAGTTATGCTCGCTACACGTTCACAGATGTAAATAGTATGACCTTCAAATCACGATCTACACTTAGTCCTACAGTACACTAGTCTGGCTCAACTGGTCTTTCCCAATCATCTTATGGATACCCTGAGTTCTCCTTAATGCTATGAATACATACAATTAATATTATATAACTGTACCTGGGTACAATACAACACATGTTCTAGTAACATTGAGTAGGTGAATTATCCTTTATCAATGTTTCCCGTTTTCTGAGATTCTACAAGCGCGGTGGATTTGAATGTTATATAGCGTAATATGAATTAAATGGGTTTTTTAGGAATGACAATGATGTGCGCAGTACAATGAGTTCAGAAATTAAAAGACAAAATCTTTTCTCTTGCAGAATTATCATAAAGTTACTGCAAGTGATGACTCACCTGTCATGCCGTTACATAAATTTGAGGAATAAATGACCTTGTTTTCAATAGAGTTCTTGGGTATTAGAAGGCATTCTTATTGTTTTTCTTTTTAAGTTGTGTCATGGTTACTCCTCATGTATTATAATATTTCTTCTAGATATTGCAAGTCAATATCAGTCCCATTCATTGACAACTGGGACAACTTCTATGGCAGAAGGGACCTTTATGCTAGGGATGAGGTGCACCTGTCTAGGGATGGAGTAGCAAACCTGGCTGGGGCTCTAGAGGGGGCAGTTCAAAAGATATCGAAGTCTTTAAACTGCTAAGAGAACATATGGGCACGGGGGTGGAGGAGACTGCAGTGGGAGCGGGTAAACAACGCGAAAGATTACAGGGAAATAGTGTTAGGAATGATGACAAAACTAAATTAGACAGGGAGTCTAAAACTAAACGCGGTAAGGGGAGGACTCAGAACACGACTAACTTAAATGTATACTATGCGAACAGTAGAAGTATGAGAAACAAAATGGATGATATTAGGGCCTTGGTATGTACCGAAGAAATCGATATAATTGCATTCACTGAAACATGGATCAACCTAGACAAACGTGAATTACCAGCCGAATACCAAATTGCGGGTTACAAACTGTTCCATACCGATAGGCAGACCAGGAAAGGAGGCAGAGTAGCAATCTATGTTAGGGATAATCTGAAGTGTGAAATAAATAAGGAAATAAAAACTGAGAGGAATACAGAAACAATTTGGATAGAATTAAGCGACGGTCGGGAAAAATTAATCACAGGAGTAATATATAGACCCCCCCAATCTTGATAGCATCAATGAGCGACTTATCTGGGATGAAATGCTCAGGGCTTCTACACACAACAAAGTCTGTATAGTTGGCGACTTTAACCTTGGCCAAATAGATTGGACTGACCTTACGGGTAACTCAGAATCAGAGGATTTTCTCGGGATGATCCAGGACTGTTTCCCAAGTCAACATATAACGGAACCCACATGGGGTAATAATATACTGGATTTAGTTCTGTCAAACAGAGAAAACCTCATTAGCAATGTCGAGGTAGGGAACGAACTTGCAAACAGCGATCACAAAGAAATTCGATTCCAGTTAGATTTTCAGGGCAGACGTAAGGAAAATTCCACTAAAGTACCAGATTTCAGAAGGGCAAACTTTGACAGTTTAAAGAGGCAGCTGAGAGAGGGGGTGTGGCGCTTGGCCGTGAACCTGACAGATGACACAGACCTGATAACGAGATCTGAGATTGCCGAGTTCCACGACAATTTAAATAGTGAGTTACTTAATGCACAAAGGCATAACATGTTAGGTTCTGAATAATAAGTTCTATATACAGGAGAGAACACAAACACCTGTATAGTTTTGTAGGTTCGGTTTACTGGATAAGAGTATGTACACAAAGGAGAGCAGCACTCTCTCTTGACTAGGCTCCCGGTCAACTGCTATAGACGACGTATGGCAAGTGATACATTAGCAGCTTCCATACGTCGCCAGGCACATTAATTAAGCATGTGGGACATGGTAATAACATTGCCACACGCTGCTAGCTACATAAATGGAGCACATACATAATATGCATACATAATATACATACACCTCCCTCCCCCCTATACGCTCATAGCAAAGTCTTGAGCGGACCTTTTCTTTTGGATCCGTTCTGAGCGTCGAGGGACTTCATCACTGGGAAGGGTATGGGACTCAACACTTGGTGGCGGGGCCAGCAGAAGGCATTGTTACGGGGCGGAGAAAACGGCGGTTCCTCCACCACACACGACCACTGGGTAACCGCACCTGGTAGTCCCGTGACCTGCCGAGACCCATAACTACGCCTACTTTGTCCCAACGTAGGGAGGTCGGGTCCTGAACACGGACTTGGGTGCCGACACTCAACCTGGTGAGAGAACGGGCGTGGTCATTGTAGCGGGCGACGACGTCCTGAACACGTTCGGTGGCTCGGCGATCACAATCCTCTGTCTTGGCCTGCCACTCCTTGGAGAAGGATTGAGGGTGAGCAGGGACACAAGAACGGAGGGGGCGTCCATACAAAACCTGGGCAGGGGAGCGTCCGGTGTAGTTAGGTGTGTTGCGGAGTTCAAGAAGACCCCTGTCGAAGGCCTCGCAGTCAATGTTCCCAGAAGGGGCCACCTTAAGGATGAGGTGCTTCAGGGATTTGACAGCAGCCTCAGCGTGGCCGTTGGACTGCGGGTAATGGGGCGATGACAACACATGCCGGACTCCCCATCGGTCGAGGAACACAGCAAAGTCCGGGCTTGTGAACTGAGGCCCTCCGTCGGTTCGCAGGCGTACAGGAACGCCCACGTCACGGAAGTAGTGGCGGAACTTGCTGATGGTGGCGGCAGACGTCGTGTCATTACCGCACTTGATGACAACCGGCCAGCCAGAGAGACGGTCGACGATAACGAGGAAGGACTTTCCTGACACACAGAAGAAGTCGGCCGACACAGACTCAAAGGGGCGGGTGGGGTTGTCGTCACTCATAAAGGGTTCCTGCTGCTGGCTGGGTTGTAATACTTGGCAGGGCTCACACGCACGGACAACATTGGAGATGTCGGAGTTGATGCCGGGCAAGAACACAGTCTGTCGTGCACGTCGTTTGGTGGCCTCAGCTCCACGGTGACTGTCGTGAAGGCGGGCCAAGGCGTGGGGACGTGATGCAGCAGGGACAACTACACGTGCTCCGTACAGAACAAGGTCTCCGTCGCAGTAGAGTTCATCGCGGAGTTTCCAATACGGGAGTAGGGTGTTGTGAAAATCGTAGCGGTTGCTAGGAAATCCATTCCTTACACACTCGACGAGTCGGACATAGGAAGGGTCATCTCGGGCCGCTGTTCGAAGGTCCTCCATTGCCTTGTCGTCATCTGGTGACAGGTCCGAACGAAGGGATTGGACGGCATGGAGAGTGACCACAGTCCTGACGGAAAGAGCGAGGTCGGCGTCGAGTACATGGTCTTCTGGAGTAGGGCGGCTGACAGGGGAGCGGGATAAGGCATCAGGGATGCAGAGCTCCTTACCAGCACGCCACACTGCAGTGAAGATGTACGCCGAGAGCTTCTCTTTCAGACGCCGGAGGCGAGGGTTCTCAACAGCGTCTAGCATGTAGTGGTTGAGGATCGGGACAAGCGGGCGATGGTCGGTCACTAGGTGAAAGTATTGCAGGCCTATGAGGTAAAACCTGCACTTGGACATCGCCCAAACCACGGCCAACAGCTCTAACTCAATAGTGGCGTAGCGCGTCTCAGTGTCAGAGAGGAAACGCGAGCCACACTGGACGAGCCGGAACTGCCCTCCACCATGATCCTGCAGTAGGGCGTATCCCACGCCATACAAGCGTGAGGCGTCTGTCTGCAGAACTGTCGGCAAGGCTGGGTCAAACGTGGCGAGGACAGGTGGACGAGACAGGGCCTGTTTCACTTGCTGGAAGGCCTTGTCGTGGTCGGGGGTCCACAGGAATGTCCTCTTGGGGCTCATCAGGGGGCGAAGTGGTTGAGCAGCTGCGGAGATGTCCGACGAAAACTCTGCTAACTGGTTGACGAGACCGATGAAGGACCTCAAGTCGGTCAGGTTAGCAGGGGTGGGAAAATCCGTAATGGCGCGGACCTTTTCCGGGTCAGCTGCGATACCATTCCCTGAGAGGGTGTACCCACAAAAGTCAACTGAAGAGCTGGCCAGAACAAACTTGTCGGCATTTAGGGTAATGCCGTGCTTCCGGCACCTGTTGAGTACCTCGTAGATACAGCAGAGGTGATCCATATAATCCTCGTCGTACACGAGTATGTCGTCGACCACTTTCACGCAGTTTGCCAGACCTTGTAGAGCCATATCACCTCGAAGACAGAAAGCGTCTCCTGTAGCGGCGAATCCCATGGGGCCACGGCAATAACTGTAACGTCCATGCGGGGTGATGAACGTTGTGAGTGGTCGGTCTTCTTCGGCAAGCTCTATCTGCCAGTATCCACACAGGGCGTCCATCGTCGTGAAGAAGCGCGCCTTCGGGTTCACGCTGCGTATGGCTGCAAAGGGAATGGGAGAAGGGTGCGCAGGACGAGACACCTGGTTGTTGAGCTTGGAAAGGTCAGTGGTGATCCGAACACCACCTTTAGGTTTTGCGACGACAACCATCGGGTGACACCATGGAGACGGGTCATCGCCGGTTGGTACAATAATTTCTTGGGCGACCATGGAGTCCAGCTCGTTTTTGACCGCCTCGCGGAAGGCCAGGGGAACCAGTCGAGGGGTGTAAATAGCGAATGGCTTCGCGTCGTCCCTCAGGTGGATCCTCATGGGGGGGCCTGCCATCTTCTTGAGAGGCTTGGATTCCAGAGCGGACTTGGTCACCAGAACGTCGCTGAATTCCTTCAGGAAGTACTTCCGAGCATCCGAAGGAGAGGTGTCACTGGCAAGAGGCAGGGGTAGGGCGGCAGCAGGGTCGTTGCTGCTCCCTTTTTGCACCCTGTTGGCGTGTTTTACCTCAAGAATAGGTTTGGGGAAGTCCTGGGAGATGATGGCCAACTCCTGACAATGTCTGTAGGACAGCAAAGGAGTCTGGACACCGTTATGCACATCAATCCAGGCTTGACACGACCTGTTGCCAAAGGTGACTTGTGCTTGGAGTGAACCCAGGGCCGGGATCATCTGTGAACCATCTGCCATAAAGCGGAGATCCTTGGGGGGCGGTCCTAGATCACTTGGAGAGAGCCCCAAGCCTTGCAAATGCTGGGGAACGATGACTGTAGTATCAGCGCCGATGTCGGGCAACATCTGAAGACGGGATGACACACCGCCGTAGGTCACAATGACACTGATATACTGAGGGACTTTGGTCCTGGGACGCTGGGGGGAGCACACATTCCTAATGTGGCTCGAGCGTTGTCAAGAGTCGTCGTACCTCTGATTGGAAGACTGTGGGCGGCCCTCTCTGGTGGAGGGGGGCTGAAGCTTCCGCCGACGCGGTCCCTTGGGTATGTTGGAAGGGCAACACTTGTCATAGTGGCCCAGACGACCACACACATTGCACTGGACGCGTTTGGCTGGGCACCGTACTGTGAGTGACCAGTGGCCCTTACGGTCACAACTGTTGCAGGTAGACTGAGCAGCTGGACACACCTGTGTTCCGTGCTGCTTACCACAGTTGTTGCAAAATAAGCCGGGCGTGGACGTGGTGGGCGAAGGCGTAGGAACAGACTTCTTGTCCTTCTTGTACCGGGACACAGCGCGTACAGCTGTAGGGGGAGCGCGGATGGCAGAGGTGGCACACCTGGCAGCCTCATAGGAGCGACATATCGTCGACACATCCTTAAGAGAAGAGGAAGAGTCGAGGGAGGTGAGGCGTTGGACAAGTTCCTCGTCCTTAACACCCATCAGGATCACCTGCTTCAACTGGGTCTCCTCGCACTGCTGGTGGTGGCCTGGACATATATCTACCTCTTCCGAGGCTCTCTTAAGACGCACGTAAAAGGCATCAAAAGACTCACCCTCCAACTGTCTGCAGCTAAACAATTCCCTCCTGCGCAGAGCTTCATTCTGCTGTCCTTTGATGTGCCGTTGTAGAACGTCCAGTACCTCCTCTACAGACAGCAAAGAGGTTGGGGGTACCTGCAACGTATGTTCCAAGACACGCTGAATTTCCAAGGACAAGCATATACGCAGCTGGATGAGTTGTTTAGGCTGTGACAAACTCTGGAGATCCACCATTGTAGAATAATCAGTCCACCGTCGCCGCCATTCACGAAAAGTCTGGAAAGTCTCATCAGGCTTCAAGATGGGCGGCGTTTGAGCTGCTGCTTTAGGTGGGGCTGGGGGGTGTGAAGGAAGCATGGATGAGGTATCTGAACCAGTCAGTACCGAGGCAGTGTTAGAGCCAGGGGCTTGGTTAACAGTGAGGCGAGATATCAAGGCTTCAAACCGTTCACTGTCTTCCAATCTCCGTTGGTTGTCTCGTTCTGCCTCTGCTTGCCTTCTGTGCTCATCCGCCAAACGTCTGTGGGCTTCATCCTCGCGTTTCTCATCTCTCATAAACTTCAGTAAAGCAATTATCTCTGGAGACAACGCTGAATATTGAGGTGAGGGACTGCGCGATGTGGGGGCTGGAGCGTCGTGGCCGGCCTGGTCATCCATCTCTGCGGGGCTATCACCCGCCTGAGTCATCCAGACGCTGGGTCCACGGCTACGTAAGGCGTGAGACATAACTACTTCCTCTGTGTACTATGTCTTAAATCAGTGTTGACCGGTCAGCCCGTCGTATCAACAAGATTTCAGACAAAAAATTAATTAAATACACAGGTAAGTAGGTTATATATATAAAATATATATAAGGAAGCCGCGCAGTCAGCGAGTGTTAGTACGGGTATGTGTGTGAGTGTGTCCCGGGCCGGCAAAGCGTCTCGCCCCAGCTGTGAGGGGGGGGGTGGAGGCGGCGCTGTGAGGGGGGTGGAGGGAGAGGCGCGGCGACTCCCAGTCAGTCTAGTTACCCTCAGGACGCGGTCAGAGACGGGTGCACTGAACTTTACTCCTTACAAATGCCCAGAACGTGCCGTATACCTTGGGAATCCTTTAGAACAAGGTCACACATGAATGGCACGAACACACAATGCACTAAACACTTCACAGAAAATCACTGTCACTGACACTGCTCAAAGTTGCTGAGATTCTTCGAGGAGAGCTGACGCGCGGGAGTTGACCCAAGCGAGAGAGGAGTCCGTACGCCGGCTTTCCACAGACTTTGCACTTTCACTCGTAATTATCCAGTAAGATCGGATCACTGCGCCATGTTAGGTTCTGAATAATAAGTTCTATATACAGGAGAGAACACAAACACCTGTATAGTTTTGTAGGTTCGGTTTACTGGATAAGAGTATGTACACAAAGGAGAGCAGCACTCTCTCTTGACTAGGCTCCCGGTCAACTGCTATAGACGACGTATGGCAAGTGATACATTAGCAGCTTCCATACGTCGCCAGGCACATTAATTAAGCATGTGGGACATGGTAATAACATTGCCACACGCTGCTAGCTACATAAATGGAGCACATACATAATATGCATACATAATATATAATCCAGCATACGTAATATACATACAGAACATACCATACAAAAAACTCAGATCAGACAACAATGACCCTAAATGGATAAATAATTATTTAAAGAACATCATTGGCCAAAGGAAAGCTATAGGTAGAAGGATAAATCGAGGCGAAATTCACCTCCGGGACTATTATAGGGTATTGGCGAGTAGGGTTAAAACCGAGATAAGGAAAGCAAAGAGGAATAATGAGGAAAGGATAGCAAGGGAGGCGAAGACAAACCCCAAAGGATTCTACCAAATGTATCAAACTAAAACACGAGAAAAGATTGGACCAATACGGCCAGATACCGGCGAGCTCACTGATAACGACGGGGAAATGAGCAATAATTTGAATAAATATTTTTCAACAGTTTTCACCACCGAAAATTTAAACATGATACCCGAGGCACCGACTCTATTCAGAGATAGTGAAGAAAACAAATTAAGTGAGATAGTAGTGACTAGTAACGATGTTAGTAAGCAAATAGACAAACTAAAGCCTAATAAGTCTCCTGGTCCCGATGAGATATTTGCCAGAGTATTAAAGGAATGTAAGGAAGAGCTCAGTATGCCCCTAGCAAAGTTGTTTCACATGTCCTTAAAAACAGGTGTAGTACCAGAATCCTGGAAGATAGCGAATGTAATACCGATTTTCAAGAAGAGGGATAGATCACTATCCTCTAACTACCGCCCAATCAGTCTAACATCAATAGTAGGCAAATTACTGGAAGCAATCATTTCAAACTCTATTCGAAATCACCTGGAGAAGCACCTATTGATCAATGATTCCCAGCATGGCTTCACAAGCGGACGTTCTTGCCTAACTAATCTATTAACATTCTTTTCATCAGTTTTCGAATAGGTGGACGAGGGGCACAATTATGATGTGGTATATCTCGACTTTAGCAAAGCCTTCGACAGAGTCCCCCACGAAAGACTAATTAGAAAGGTAGAAGCTCATGGCATCAAAGGTGACAACCTTAAATGGATTAGGGCGTGGTTACAGGACAGGAAACAGGGAGTGAGCATTAACGGCACTAAGTCCCATTGGAGCAACGTCACAAGTGGAGTTCCCCAAGGCTCAGTACTTGGACCATTATTGTTTATTATATACATAAACGACATAGATATCGGCATAGACAGCAACATAAGTAAATTTGCTGATGACACTAAAATAGGACGTGTTATCAAATCTGACGAGGACTCGGCAAAACTACAGGAAGATCTAAACAAATTTATCGAATGGTCTGAAAAATGGCAGATGAAATTCAACGTTGACAAATGTAAAGTACTCAGTATAGGAGATGTAAACAGGGAAACCAGATACCAGATGAACAAGGATGCCATAGAGAAATCCGACTGCGAGAGGGATTTAGGAGTAATGATAAGTAGGAACCTTAAGCCAAGTAAACAATGTGTTTTTGCTCGTAACAAGGCTAATAAAGTACTTGGGTTCATACAAAGGAGTGTTAGTTACAAGACTAGGGAGGTCATCCTAAAACTGTATCTTGCTCTTGTGAGACCACACCTAGATTACCCAGTTCAGTTCTGGTCACCGTATTACAGAATGGATATAGAATCCTTGGAAAGAATTCAGAGGAGAATGACAAGAGTAATCCCGGGCATTAGGAACCTTGAGTATAGAGACAGGTTAAAGCATCTTAATTTGCACTCCCTTGAGAGACGTAGAGCGAGGGGCGACCTGATAGAGGTGTATAAGTGGAAGGCAGGGCTAAACAAAGGGGACATTACAAAGGTACTCAAATTATCCAACCAGGAGCGAACTCGTAACAATGGTTTTAAATTAGACAAATTTAGATTTAGGAGTGAAATAGGTAAACACTGGTTTGGAAACAGAGTAGTGGATGAATGGAACAAGTTACCAAATATCATCATTAACTCGAATACGCTGAATTGCTTCAAACATAGGTTGGATGCTCATATGAGCAATAGGGGTTGGGTGTAAACGGGACTGCCCAGTATGGGCCAATAGGCCAGCTGCAGTTTCCTCCATTCTTATGTTCTTATGTTCTTACATGCAAATATTAACATTACCATTACAATTAACAAAGACGCCAAGGTAATAATATTACCTTGACGTCTTTTCTTTGACGTTCTTAATGTGTACACATGCACACACACACATACACACTGACACACACACATACAATATTACACAGTAAATTCTATGTGATCAATGATATATAGCAACGTGAAAACGTAAACACAAGCTCACTCCTCTGGATGCCATGGAAACATGAAACGCTACCCTCACGCTTTTAGTTAGCCTCGTTGCCAGCAGATGGCATTGATCAAAGCTCAGTGGCTCACGTTTTTGTTTTCGGTTAAGGTAGAGGGCCTTCCTGTCTTTCGTATTATTATAGTCTTTGGTTAAAAGTGAAGCAGTAGGTAAAAATGAAGTACAACCCATTCGGACAGGGGCGGCGTCAGAGTAAGCGGCCAGCACACCACCCTGCTCTTCGGCAATGCCAGTACAGACTTATCGTACAGTGAGGGAGTTAAGACGCTGGTTTGTTGCTTCCTAAACATGTGCTGTACTGTGCCATTCTATTGTGGCTGAAATTACGTTTTATATGACTATACCCTCCTAAAACATCACATTAAGTAACAAGCTCATTCAGTAGTTAAATAATAGATAGTTCCTCAATATAGCGGAGTTTGAAATGACAATTAAATCTATGTTAAATAGATAGGTTGTTGAAATTTGGTAGACAGACTAAAACTAATGGCCCATCACTTTTGTGGTAGATTTTAGTGTATATAAACAAAAAATAATTTCAGTTTCAATATTTTGCAACCTTTTGCTAGGTAAATTTTAGCGTAAAATTTATCGAAAATCTAGCGTACAGCTGCATTAGTGCATTACAATTATATAGTGAACATTGCTTTCTGACTTCATTCTTTAACAACCCAACTAACAATATTTCTTTTCTGTTTCACATTCTGATGCATTTATAAGTTGATAATATTTGCGACGGCTGCTTGTGTCAGGACGAGGAACCAAAAATCCAGCCATCTCAGTCACTATCTTGGGTCTGGGAGAGAGCTCCTGAAGTCGGAGTTGCCCACATTGAGAGATGCTTTGAGATACGGTGTTTTAATCAGGCAAATCAGTGAAAAGAACCAAAGAACTTACACAAATAAATACATTGCCAGTGATATGACCAAAGCTGTCTTAGCACAGTACACTCTGGCTAACGCTCAGTTCAAGCCTCCAGTCATAACAAGTCAGAAGAAGATTAGTGAGAGACTGCTAGCCAGTTGGGAAAAGGCAAGAGATATCTCTCTTGGGAGAGGAAAACTTGCAGTTAAGGACAGCTTTGCCAAGCAACTGGACCAGTTATTTGACATAATTACTTGCAAGTGCCCAATTGTTCTCTGTCCTGAGTTTGGATGCGATCGTGACTGTAAATCCGAGGCCCACATCTCCTGTATTTGCAAGCGTGAACTGAAGATTCCTGTGATCGAACTGGCATTTGTCAAAGCACAGAGAGAGAAGACTGGCAGTATAGGGGCTCTCATGATTTCTAGCCAAGATATTCCGGAGTCCAAGAGACAGGAGGCTGCCACAGAGAGACAGAAGAGGAGAAGAGTTGCCGAGGAAAAGAGACTTGAGAAGGCCCAGGGTAAGGTAAAAAAGGCCGATGATTGGAGTCAAGCTGATTCAGAGTTTAATGACTTCCCCATGGCTGATCCGAGTGCTGACCAGGAGAATGGTGACTTTGTCCCTAACCCAGAAAATAATGATCCCAAACCTTCCAGGCATAACATTCGAAATAGGAAAGATATTCCGAGCATAGCTCTGGCCAGCATGCGACACCACACTGGTCTCAGAGAAACTGCAGAGATAGCAACAGCTGCCTGGATTGACGGTGGTTTGATAACACCTGATGATGTTCACCTGGTGATAGATCATAACAAAGTAAAGAGAGCTCAGGAGAAACTTGTCAGTAACCTAGAAGAGGAGTTTGATAAGGAGATAAGAGAAAATGGAATCAATTGTTTGTTCTTTGATGGGAGAAGGGATGACACTAAAGTGTTCATGAAAGTTGGAGATTCTGACAAGTTGTTCCCTGCCATGGTGAAGGAGGAACACTACTCCTGCTGCAGTGAACCAGGAGGGAAGTATTTGTGGCATTTCACTCCAGAGAAAGATGACATCAGGAAACCAGCTGAGATAGTGGCAGATAGCATTGTGAACTGGCTCAGGCCATTGGAGACAGCACCAACACGAACACAGGGTGGCAAGGGGGGGGTCATACAGTGGATAGAGCGGAAGATTGGGAGGAAGCTGGTCTGGATTGTTTGTGACCTCCACACCAACGAGTTGCCACTCAGACATCTGATCCAGGAGCTGGATGGCAAGACTCTTTCAAACAACAGATGGTCTGGTCCTCTTGGCAAGATGCTGGACTCTGCCTCTGAGTTAGAAATAAATCCGAGCTTTGAAAAAATCACAGTTGGCTCTCCACTCGTTGAGCTTGCACATACTGTCATTGACGACCTGAGTACTGACCAGTACTATGGTTACATGATTTGCAGTGCCATCAAAACTGGGGTTATGCCTGATAGACTTGCTTACCTGCAGATAGGTCCAGTCTCACATTCTAGGTGGCTCACAACGGCTCTCAGGTTCTGCAGAATTTGGGTCGCTCATCATAAACTGAAAGGGAACCAGCTTCACAGCCTGAGACTTATTGTCCAATTCATCGTGAGTGTCTACTTGCCAAATTGGTTCAACACCAAGGTCAAGTCATCGTTCTCCGAAGGTCCGAGGCATGTTCTCTTCCAGCTTGAGCTCCTGAGGAGTCAGCCAAGGAAGGTTGTTCAGATTGTGGAGCAGACTGTGAGGAGATCTTCCTGGTATGCTCATCCCGAGGCAGTTCTGCAGACAATGCTCTGCAGTAAGGATGAGGAGGAGAGAAGAGTGGCAGTCAAAAAGATCTTGGATATGAGACTTATGAGAGGATCTGGGCATGACGAATCAGTTGGTGACGATTCCTTCAGGGTCAGGAAGACTCCTGAAGTCAATCTAGGTGCCAAGACCCTCACTGATCTCATAGAACTGGATAACATCCAGGCTAGCAGTGAGCCCCCTCTTACCTGCAGCCTCACCAATGTTCAAGTCAGAGCTTTCCTGCATGTCCCTGCCTGGCCCTCGCACACCCAGAGTATAGAGCGTTGTGTACAGCAAGTGAGCGAGGCCAGCAGTCACGTGTACAGCCAGGAGAGGAGGGAAGGCTACATCCGAGCTCAGGTGGTCAGCAGGGAGGTGATGAGTAGAAACAGAAGCAAGAAAGACATGTTCTCTATGGTGGGCAGCAACACCGGGTCGTAGTAGTAAAACCGGTTTTTGTATTTGATGATTTTGTTTTCTAAAGGAACATTAAATTTAATAAATGTGTCAAGATTATTCGTTTCACTATTCTGGATCATTTTCATCCTAATAAATTAACCTGATACATTTACTTTACTTTAAATATGCTATTTAGTGGTGTTGGTAAAAGGGTGGGAATACTGAATTTTCATAAGATTTCAAATTAAAATTTCCCTAGCAAAAAATGAAAACTTTTCAAATCTGAAGATATCACATGATTCTGCACATAGAACTACATCATTAATACCAAGGGCCGATTTTTCAAACTCAAAAAAAAAAAAATTCGCCTCCGTATGACACACCCAGGACTACTACACTGTGTCTGGCACCCTAGGCTTCAGTCTCCGGCTATGGAACATTCACTTGACCAACTTTTACCTAGACATTGTTGGAATATTAACTATACAGTATCATAATAATGGTTGAACAGTAATATACACTCCTGTAAGATCGCTTATTTCGCGCGATTTTATTTTGCGTGTTTTTAATTTCACGAGCACTACTTAATGTCTTATATTTGGCGTAAAATAACATGAATTTCGCGAGATCCAGCCAGCTAAATGCTGGTCACTGTCTTGAATGACATCACAGCCCTCATGCCAGTTAGTCATTGCTGCTACAACGCGTTTTGTCAATGCCAATTGGTTGCAACGCAATTGGTGAATAGGGGAATGCTGTTTGTAAAACGCGAACTTTTGCATACGAATGTTGGCTATAGCGCGATTCCATCCTCAATGTTTTGAATTCATCCTCAAAGTTCAAAGCGTGGCGTGGGGTTATGCAATGCTTATAGTTCACGTTCGACATCACATGTTCATTTGATTCGTAGCATTTGTTTGCAAAGCGTTCTGTGAGAGGTACTCTAAAACTCATTGTTGTTTTTTTGCTTTATTTTGTTTTTGTTTTTTAAGATTTAGCTTTCATCCATAAATACTGTATGAAAAGAATAAGTATGGATATGGATGATGCAGGCCTGAACATAACAACGTTCAGGACGGTGCAAGCTGCCGTAAAGCATGAAGGCTGTTGCTGTAATGCCCTGACTGCATAGTCAAGGTGAAAGAGGAGATTGCAAGCCATAAGGGAACGAGTTCTCTAGGGACAAAAATAAGTGAAGTTGGAGTCTTGTTGGTTGCCAAACTAGAACAAGTTGGGGAAAGAGATCCTTGCTCAGACTGAGGAAGTAGCTAATAGAATGGAGGTAGTTGCTAAGATGAGTTATGCTGAGGCATTAGCAAGGCCACGGGAGGTGGCGGAGAGTATTGCAGGATAAGAACAGGTTCTTCAGCATTTAGGGACTCTGAAGAAGTGTGTCAAAGAAATGAAAATTAGCGGACCACCTACTGTTAAGGTAGAGGAACAACGGGAACGTTTCCAGCACAGGAACAATATAATAGTTTTTGTAGTCCCTGAGAGCCAGGCGGATGGAACTGAAAGTAGGATAACACACGATAAGATGCAGTTTAAGAATATTTGTACAGAGGTTCTGTAGACACCAGCAACCCCTCAGGATGTGAGGAGACTGGGACAAAAGCATGGGGGGGGGGTGGGATAAGCCTTACCCCCCTCAGGATCTCGTAGTGAATGAGGAGGAAAAATGGGAGGTTATTCCGCAGGCAAAAAACTTAGCAAGAGCGAGGCATTTCGGAGTGTATTCATTCACTCAGATCGCACGGTAATGCAGAGGAAACAGCACAAAAAGCTCATGCAGGGCTTGAAGCAGAAGAGGGAGGAGTCAAGGAGGAACGAGAACGGGTGTACATGGGTTATATTCGGGGGGGGAGTGGAAGCAACTGTGCCAACAGAACCAGGAGGCAGCAGCGTACCTTCCACCCGCTCTACCCCCTACCCGGGAGGTGGCACCAGCTCTGCCTATCAGCCGGGAGGAGGCGAGCGCCGTGTAAACAATGGCATTTCTAACCAAGCCCTGCAAAATAAGGTGTACCTAGCAAATGATACAGCTTCTGAGAATGGAGGGAGACTGGAGTTACTACTAAGAGCAGAGATGTTACCGAGAACAAATTCTGGCTTGAATGTCATGTACACTAATACTGACACTTTCCTTAATAAGAGAGAGGAGTTTGAAACACTACTGAAGGTACACCAACCAGATAATGTAGGAGTTGTAGAACTGTTGTGCAGTGCAAGAACAGGAAAATCGACCCAGGGGAATACGAGTTCAGTATTGCTGGATATGACTCATTTACGAACCTTTCTCGAGAAACTTGCAAGAGGGATGTGGTTATCTATGCTAAGGCAAGACCTTGGAGCCAGTCAGGTGAGGGTACAGGGAGAGGATGTTTTTGAGGAGTCCAAGTGGTGTAAAATTAAATTAAAGGGACGGGACTCGCTTATTGTCAGGTGTATCTACAGATCCCCAAACTGTGGCCCACTATATCAAAGGAACTTCAGAGCCTTAATAGACAATGCAGCAATGCTCAACCCTAGCCACCTCGTTATCATGGGGAACTTTAACTATGGAGACATCAACTGGAGAAACGAGTTCACCCCAAATGACTTGAATAACCCTGCTTCTCTTTTTGTAGAAACTCTGAGAGATAATTTTCTGTTCCAACATGTTAGAGACACGACACATTACAGAGGGGAGCAAACACCCAAGCCACTAGACCTCATCATTACAAACGAGGAGGGTATGGTGGCCAAACTGGAACACCTTGCCCCAGTTGGCACCAGTCACCATATAGTGTTGTCATTCAGATTTAACTGTTACCTAGTTCAAGATAAGGCCAAGGTGCAAATATTACAAGGGAAATTACAATTGGATGAGGGGTATCCACTGGCTGACTCATTAAGGCACAAGAACGCAGACACTATGCTGAATATCATAACTAGTAAAGTAATCGATAATACATACCCAAGACCAAACCCAGTGCCTTTAGGAATACGAGGGGATCCCTACACATGAACCATGCGGCGGTCGACAAAGTTAAGAAGAAAACCCTGAAATTCAAGACGTAGGTTGTCAAACGATGAGCAGGACAGGAGGATGTATGCAAGAGCCAGAAACCAAGCAAAGATAGAGTGTAGAAGGGCTGAAAAGGAGCTCCAGAGGCTGGTTCAAGCGAGGTAAAGTCAAATCCAAAGGCGTTTTACCGCTTTAAAATCGAAATTAAAAACGCGAGTAGGAGTATCAGACCTGAGGCTTGAAGGTGGTAGTTATGCAGAGTCTGACCAGGACAAAGTTGAGGCATTGAACAGTTTCATTTTCTTCGATGTTCACGAGAGAGAATGCGATTAACCTTTCTGTGTTTGAGGACAGACGGTTTGACAGCACTGACCCACATTGTGTATACATAAGAGGATATAAGAAATAAACTATCAAAGCTAAAGGTCCATAAGAGTCCCGGCCCTGACATGGTATATCCCAGAGTGCTAGGAGAATTGTACAACGAGCTTGCTGAGCCCCTGAAGTCCCTGTTCTGTAAATGCCTGGATGAACGAAAGGTTCCCAGTGATTGGAAAATGGATCGTGTGAGTCCTATCTTCAAGAAGGGCGATCGTCATTCCATGAACAACTATAGATCGGTGAGCCTGAATAGCATGATATGTAAAGTACATGAGAGTATTATCAGAGAACATCTACTGCAAAACAACCTTGTGAAGGATTGTCAACATGGTTTTATGTCGGGGTACTCCTGCTTAACACAATTGCTCAAGGTATTGGATATTTGAATCCATATTCTGGAACAGGGTGGTAATATCGACAATATATACTATACCTAGATTTTGCTAAGGCTTTCGACAATGTACCCCACGAAAGGCTGAAAATCAAACTAGACAGGTACGGAATTCGGGGAAATGTCCTAGCGTGGATAGAAGACTTTCTACTTGACCGCAAGCAGTGTGTGGTGATTAATGGCACAAAATCATATGTACCTGTCACTAGCGGGGTACCACAGGGCAGTGTATTGGGCCTGCTGTTATTTGGTTGTTTCGTAAATGACTTGCCTGACGTTGTACACTCCTCCATACAGATGTTTGCCCATGACGCCAAGTTATTTCCGGAAATCCAGAACCAAGCAGACTGTGAAGAGCTGCAGAACGATATCTGCGCTCCAAGAATGGTCAAAGAAGTGGCTGCTGAGAGTCAATGTCAAAAAGTGTAAGAGGATGCACCTGGGGCGTACCAACGTTAAGGAGGCATATCATATGTCCCAACAGGGTGAAGAAACTGCACTATTTGAGACAATGTGAGAAGGACCTAGGTGTGTATGTTGACAATGAGCTGAAGTTCTCGGGCCATTGCGAGAAGGTAAATAGGCAAATAAATTATTGGGTCTTATAAGAAGGTCGTTCAGATATCTAGTTGGTCCGTCCCTCGTAACGATCTTCAAGAGTGAAGTGCTTCCCCATCTGGAGAGCTTTCACCCCATCTGGTCCCCGAGATATGCTAAGGACTGTCAGTTGGCTGAAAATGTTCAAAGGAGGGCCACCAGACTTGTACCTACACTTTGACACCAACTACCCTGAAAGATTGGAGTGCCTGAACTTGCCTAGCTTATACTATAGACGGCCCGTCTATAGTATAAGCTAGTATAAGCATCTCAAGAGACACTACTCAGTCGAGTGTCCCTTGCTTGGAGCTGGCGGACGCTCGCCCCTCAAGGGGTCACAGCTCAAGATTGAAGAAGCTGCTAATACAGAAAACTGAGGACAAACGTTTTTGGAGTGAGAGTTGTGAACTCTTGGAACAATACTAGAAAGTGTTGAGACAGCGCTGAGGGTGAGTTCTTTCAAGACCAGATTTGACCAATGATGGAGCAGGTTCAGGTACATTCAGGAGCCCGTGCCTGCCCGTACCTGCCAACACTGCATAACAGAGAACCAGTACATGCCTAGTACTTGTCAACAGTGACAGTGGTGAAGAGGATAAAAGAAAGTAAAAAGAATGTTTCGCAGTAAGGACTAATAACGGTTTACACCAGCGCTCTGTTTACATCACGTGATCAGTTGAATCGCGCGGTTTCTGTCAATTACTCTGATTTTTGCTATTTTCTCCAATTTTGTTGTGTTAGCGATGATTATGGAAAGACAAGGTAAGAAGAATGTTTCCAAGAAGCGTTCTGGTGATCGAATTGCTGGTGGTGAACAAGAAGCGTTCTGATGATCGAATTGCCGTGGTGAACGTTTGAGGTTTACAAGAACGCAACTATCGCGTTGTAGCCCTCGCCATCCTAGCGACCGCCCGGGCTGTTTTTGTGTGCTTTTTTTGGGTGGTGCTCCCACCTGTCAAGTCAAGGTAATGGCCTCTACCTATACTGGGGGTCCTACTTGTGATGGTAGGGGTGGGACAGACGCACCTAAGCGGCCAAGTACTTGATGCAGGATAAGCAGCGTGTGATTAAATTACTTGAGGAAGGCCTAAAAACTAGTTTCCGGAAAGCACAATCAAGTCAATATCGGCAGAATTTGTATCATTTGGAGGTTATAAATGGTAAAATTGGAGGTTGATGTGGAGTGGCCAGGGTTGCTCATTTTTTCACACTTTTTTAAAATTGTGGGTGGGGGTGTTTTTTCCCATTATTTTGTTACTCCTGAATTCATTGGTGCCAGAATTAATGAAATCCAACATGTTCTAGGGGTCGCGAATCCAAATATAAAAATGAATTTTTGCGAAAAAACGTCAAAACTCAAGCTTTTTCTCTTATAGATCAGCAATCGCGCTGCTTTTCACTACTTAACCCTAATGGCTGGCTAGAGCAGTTATTCAGCTTTCCATTGACACCTAATTCGATTGCATGCACCTCTTATTTGACCTTCTAAGTCAGGTCAAAGGCTGTAGCCTACCTGCGTTAACGGAGTTATAAATTCACTAGGTTCACATTGGCAGCTTTAAAACCCTGCGCTTCTTTGCAGTGTTTTGACATGTGTTGTGTTGTTGTTGGTACTGTGGTGTTATTTTATAATTTACTCAAATCTGCTATATAGTGTGGCAGTAAATTTATTGGTATCTATTTATGTTGTATTTTCTACAGGTGATTAAATTGCTCTTATGTGACCCTATTTTGTTTGCCTATTTTGTTTTATTACAAAACGTGTTTTTCTTTCAGAGTTCATCTGTTTATATACATACAATCATGGAAGAGAGTGAGTCGCAGTCGGGGGAGAATGCTAAGGGGACTGTCAGGCCAACATCATCCACTACCCGTTCTGCCACTGAAATCTATCTAGTAGGCCAGCCAGCATCGTCAATTAGAGGCAGTAAACTCCCGACGATGCGTCAAGTCCTGAAGTTCTTCTTTCACACAGTGAATGAATCTGGTGACAGACAGGAGACGTTTAAAGAAACAGTGAGAAACGTACTCACGTTCTGGAATTTAGCTCGCATCAAGACTATCTCAGAGAGGGGGTGCCGGGAGAAGCTGACAAGGTTATGGGAGCACTGGAGAAGTCTACAAAAAAGTAGGGACAGGGCTGCAAAGGACAAGGTTGAAAACTTCAAGTCTCAACTTGACCTGTTGTGGGACATCGGAGCACCGGACGCCGTAGAGGACATCGAGAAGAACCGGCTGCTTACACCGGCCGACAAACAACAAGACATCGCCTTCTATCAAGACCAACGCGCAGAAAGAAAAGCGTTCATGAGTGGTAACGATAAGATTTTTGCAGCTAAGAAGAGAAAGCAGGAGGAACGAGTCGAGAAGCAAAGGTCGAAACAGGGAAGGTTCGCAGTCTGTGAACCAAGCAGCAGTGATTCGAGACCTCAAACCTCTGTGGTGGCTGACACCCCAACGGAAGTAGAAATGGAGAAAAAGGACACAGCGATACAACCTGGCAGGTACACATCAAAGCACCCTTATGTGACGGTTCAGCTTCCACGTCGCATTCTCCAAGAGCCAGCATTAAAGGAACTCGCTGACCGTCTTCGGATATCCAATAACAAAGTAAGTGTATCCATAAATGTGTTTGGAATGTTTGAAATTTCTGTTAATTATTTGATAAGCACTTAAACAGTCGACATTTTCTACTGACACCCTTGCCTGCTTTTGCTCGCAGATAGTTTCGGTGGTCGCAGCAGTGCTGCGCTCTGCTAACCCGCCAGGCGATCTGTCTGAGTTCCGGATCTCGAGAGAGACTGCGAGACGGGCGCGAGCTTCACACCGTCGTCAGGTAGCTGCCGCACAAAGGGAAGCCTTCACGCCTCCACCACCTGCAGTGGTGCACTGGGATGGTAGGGTGTGTCATAGGAGGGAAGATCAGCTAAAACTAATGGCCCATCACTTTTTTGGTAGATTTTAGTGTATATAAACAGAAAATAGTTTCAGTTTCAATATTTTGCAACCTTTTGCTAGGTAAATTTTAGCGTGAAATTTATCGAAAATCTAACGTACAGCTGCATTAGTGCATTACAATTAAATAGTGAACATTGCTTTCTGACTTCATTCTTTAACAACCCAACTAGCAATATTTTTTTTCCGTTTCAGATTCTGATGCATTTATAAGTTGATAATATTTGCGATGGCTGCTTGTGTCAGGACGAGGAACCAAAAATCCAGCCATCTCAGTCACTATCTTGGGTCTGGGAGAGAGCTCCTGAAGTCGGAGTTGCCTACATTGAGAGATGCTTTGAGATACGGTGTTTTAATCAGGCAAATCAGTGAAAAGAACCAAAGAACTTACTCAAACAAAGACATTGCCAGTGATATGACCAAAGCTGTCTTGGCACAGTACACTCTGGCTAATGCTCAGTTCAAGCCTCCAGTCATAACAAGTCAGAAGAAGATTAGTGAGAGACTGCTAGCCAGTTGGGAAAAGGCAAGAGATATCTCTCTTGGGAGAGGAAAACTTGCAGTTAAGGACAGCTTTGGCAAGCAACTGGACCAGTTATTTGACATAATTACTTGCAAGTGCCCAATTGTTCTCTGTCCTGAGTTTGGATGCGATCGTGACTGTAAATCCGAGGCCCACATCTCCTGTATTTGCAAGCGTGAACTGAAGATTCCTGTGATCGAACTGGCATTTGTCAAAGCACAGAGAGAGAAGACTGGCAGTATAGGGGCTCTCATGATTTCTAGCCAAGATATTCCGGAGTCCAAGAGACAGGAGGCTGCCACAGAGAGACAGAAGAGGAGAAGAGTTGCCGAGGAAAAGAGACTTGAGAAGGCCCAGGGTGAGGTAAAAAAGGCCGATGATTGGAGTCAAGCTGATTCAGAGTTTAATGACTTCCCCATGGCTGATCCGAGTGCTGACCAGGAGAATGGTGACTTTGTCCCTAACCCAGATAATAATGATCCCAAACCTTCCAGGCATAACATTCGAAATAGGAAAGATATCCCGAGCATAGCTCTGGCCAGCATGCGACACCACACTGGTCTCAGAGAAACTGCAGAGATAGCAACAGCTGCCTGGATTGACGGTGGTTTGATAACACCTGATGATGTTCACCTGGTGATAGATCATAACAAAGTAAGGAGAGCTCAGGAGAAACTTGTCAGTAACCTAGAAGAGGAGTTTGATAAGGGGATAAGAGAAAATGGAATCAATTGCTTGTTCTTTGATGGGAGAAGGGATGACACTAAAGTGTTCATGAAAGTTGGAGATTCTGACAAGTTGTTCCCTGCCATGGTGAAGGAGGAACACTACTCCTGCTGCAGTGAACCAGGAAGGAAGTATTTGTGGCATTTCACTCCAGAGAAAGATGACATCAGGAAACCAGCTGAGATAGTGGCAGATAACATTGTGAACTGGCTCAGAGAGAGGAACGTAGACCAGACCCTGCAGGCCATTGGAGGGGACAGCACCAACACGAACACAGAGTGGCAAGGGGGGGTCATACAGTGGATAGAGCGGAAGATTGGGAGGAAGCTGGTCTGGATTGTTTGTGACCACCAACGAGTTGCCACTCAGACATCTGATCCAGGAGCTGGATGGCAAGACTCTTTCAAACAACAGATGGTCTGGTCCTCTTGGCAAGATGCTGGACTCTGCCACTGAGTTAGAAATAAATCCGAGCTTTGAAAAAATCACAGTTGGCCCTCCACTCGTTGAGCTTGCACATACTGTCATTGACGACCTGAGTACTGACCAGTACTATGGTTACATGATTTGCAGTGCCATCAAAACTGGGGTCATACCTGATAGACTTGCTTACCTGCAGATAGGTCCAGTCTCACATTCTAGGTGGCTCACAACGGCTCTCAGGTTCTGCAGAATTTGGGTCGCTCATCATAAACTGAAAGGGAACCAGCTTCACAACCTGAGACTTATTGTCCAATTCATCGTGAGTGTCTACTTGCCAAATTGGTTCAACACCAAGGTCAAGTCATCGTTCTCCGAAGGTCCGAGGCATGTTCTCTTCCAGCTTGAGCTCCTGAGGAGTCAGCCAAGGAAGGTTGTTTAGATTGTGGAGCAGACTGTGAGGAGATCTACCTGGTATGCTCATCCCAAGGCAGTTCTGCAGACAATGCTCTGCAGTAAGGATGAGGAGGAGAGAAGAGTGGCAGTCAAAAAGATCTTGGATATGAGACTTATGAGAGGATCTGGGCATGACGAATCAGTTGGTGACGATTCCTTCAGGGTCAGGAAGACTCCTGATGTCAATCTAGGTGCCAAGATCCTCACTGATCTCATAGATCTGGATAACATCCAGGCAGGCAGTGAGCCCCCTCTTTCCTGCAGCCTCACCAATGTTCAAGTCAGAGCTTTCCTGGACAACCCCATGCATGTCCCTGCCTGGCCCTCGCACACCCAGAGTATAGAGCGTTGTGTACAGCAAGTGAGCGAGGCCAGCAGTCACGTGTACAGCCAGGAGAGGAGGGAAGGCTACATCCGAGCTCAGGTGGTCAGCAGGGAGGTGATGAGTAGAAACAGAAGCAAGAAAGACATGTTCTCTATGGTGTGCAGCAACACCGGGTCGTAGTAGTAAAACCGGTTTTTGTATTTGATGATTTTGTTTTCTAAAGGAATATTAAATTTAATAAATGTGTCAAGATCATTCGTTTAACTATTCTGGATCATTTTCATCCTAATAAATTAACCTGATACATTTACTTTACTTTAAATAAGCTATTTAGTGGTGTTGGTAAAAGGGTGGGAATACTGAATTTTCATAAGATTTCAAGTTAAAATTTACCTAGCAAAAACTGAAAACTTTTCAAATCTGAAGATATCACATGATTCTGCACATAGAACTACATCATTAATACCATGGGCCGATTTTTCAAACTCAAACAAAAAATTTCGCCTCGGTATGACACACCCTACCACCACAATAAACCACTTGAGCAAGAGTCAGCTCATGGTTTCTCCTCCCATTAAATCATGTAAGATACTACACTGGCGATGATGATGGGATTCACTAAGTGTTGGTGAAGTCCTTGAAGAGAGTATACTAAATAGTAATCCAATTTTCGGGATTGATATTCGGGTTTGACGAATCCATTTGACGGGTTACTAAACAGTAACCTACTAAACAGTAACCCGACGTTCGGGATTGTTCTTCGGGCTTGCTGCCCCGAGTGTTTAAAAAAAAATGTCCAAAGTGAGAATGATTATTTTGCGTTAATTGCAGTTACACCAGAATTATTTTTTTATAAATCACGGTGTACTACAGAATAAATTCTTTGTCCAAAGTGTAATAACCAGTGTACACTGCGTGAAGAACAGCATATTTGGCGGTCACAATAGTTTTACAGATTAAGGTAAGATGTGGGGGCATAAATAATGGGTTAGGTTAGGTTGGGTTAGGTTGGGTTGGGTTAGGTTAGGTTGGGTTAGGTTAGGTTGGGTTAGGTTAGGTTGGGTTAGGTTAGGTTGGGTTAGGTTAGGTTGGGTTATGTCAGGTTAGGTTAGGTTGGGTTATGTCAGGTTAGGTTAGGTTTTCTTTGTTTGTTAGTATTTTATTTTATTTATTCTAAAGAGAATAAAGAAAATTGTTTTCTGTTATGATTGTTGGGTGGGGCTATCTTATAATAATAATAATAATAATAATAATAATATAAAAAAAAAAAAAAAAAAAAAAAAAATGATTTCCGGAGGAAATGGATATATAAATCGTTAGAAACTCATCAAAAACCATAGAAAAACCTATTTTTAATATCAAAATAAAGACCGGTGTAATACTAGAAAGTGATTTTTTTTCTCAATAACCATATATGACTCCTTATTTAGATCTCTGGTGACATTTTCAGAATATTGACCAAGTTTTGTGTTTACCGGCCCAGGAACCCAAGCTTTTCCACAGGTTAGGGTAAGTATGGGACCCATAGCTCAGAGACGAGTTATTTCCGACGTGAATTGAAGTCAGATTCAAATTATTCTCCCAAAAACCTTAAGAAAAAATCCAATTTAAGCTTGAAAGTTAGTTGTGTTAATGAGGAAAGTTACCGTGTGTTTGTCAGGCCTCTAGAACATTCAACCGAGATCCATTAACGGTTCAACAGATCCGTTAACGGCGGTTCAACGCTCAACAGTTCTACCTTAGCTAAATCGTGACAATCGTTATAAAATCCCTACACATAGCACATAAGAATACATCAATATATACAAGAAAATCTCCCCAAACTCACCAAAATAACTGTTGCTTGACCAGTAATTCCTTCCCGACACACAATGGCGCCTCTGTCTTTTAGTCTGTCTACCAAATATCAACAACCTATCTATTTAACATAGATTTAATTGTCATTTCAAACTCCGCTATATTGAGGAACTATCTATTATTTAACTACTGAATGAGCTTGTTACTTAATGTGATGTTTTAGGAGGGTATAGTCATATAAAACGTAATTTCAGCCACAATAGAATGGCACAGTACAGCACATGTTTAGGAAGCAACAAACCAGCGTCTTAACTCCCTCACTGTACGATAAGTCTGTACTGGCATTGCCGAAGAGCAGGGTGGTGCGCTGGCCACTTACTCTGACGCCGCCCCTGTCCGAATGGGTTGTGCTTCATTTTTACCTAATGCTTCACTTTTAACCAAAGACTATAATAATACGAAAGACAGGAAGGCGTCTACCTTTACCGAAAACAAAAACGTGAGCCACTGAGCTTTGATCAATGCCATCTGCTGGCAACGAGGCTAACTAAAAGCGTGAGGGTAGCGTTTCATGTTTCCATGGTATCCAGAGGAGTGAGCTTGTGTTTACGTTTTCACGTTGCTATATATCATTGATCATATAGAATTTACTGTGTAATATTGTATGTGTGTGTGTCAGTGTGTATGTGTGTGTGTGCATGTGTACACATTAAGAACGTCAAAGAAAAGACGTCAAGGTAATATTATTACCTTGGCGTCTTTGTTAATTGTAATGGTAATGTTAATATTTGCATGTAAGAACATAAGAACATAAGAATGGAGGAAACTGCAGCTGGCCTATTGGCCCATACTGGGCAGTCCCGTTTACACCCAACCCCTATTGCTCATATGAGCATCCAACCTATGTTTGAAGCAATTCAGCGTATTCGAGTTAATGATGATATTTGGTAACTTGTTCCATTCATCCACTACTCTGTTTCCAAACCAGTGTTTACCTATTTCACGCCTAAATCTAAATTTGTCTAATTTAAAACCATTGTTACGAGTTCGCTCCTGGTTGGATAATTTGAGTACCTTTGAAATGTCCCCTTTGTTTAGCCCTGCCTTCCACTTATACACCTCTATCAGGTCGCCCCTCGCTCTTCGTCTCTCAAGGGAGTGCAAATTAAGATGCTTTAACCTGTCTCTATACTCAAGGTTCCTAATGCCCGGGATTAGTCTTGTCATTCTCCTCTGAATTCTTTCCAAGGATTCTATATCCATTCTGTAATACGGGGACCAGAACTGAACTGCGTAATCCAGGTGTGGTCTCACAAGAGCAAGATACAGTTTTAGGATGACCTCGCTAGTCTTGTAACTAACACTCCTTTGTATGAACCCAAGTACTTTATTAGCCTTGTTACGAGCAAAAACACATTGTTTACTTGGCTTAAGGTTCCTACTTATCATTACTCCTAAATCCCTCTCCAAGTCGGATTTCTCTATGGCATCCTTGTTCATCTGGTATCTGGTTTCCCTGTTTACATCTCCTATACTGAGTACTTTACATCTGTCAACGTTGAATTTCATCTGCCATTTTTCAGACCATTCGAAAAATTTGTTTAGATCTTCCTGTAGTTTTGCCGAGTCCTCGTCAGATTTGATAACACGTCCTATTTTAGTGTCATCAGCAAATTTACTTATGTTGCTGTCTATGCCGATATCTATGTCGTTTATGTATATAATAAACAATAATGGTCCAAGTACTGAGCCTTGGGGAACTCCACTTGTGACGTTGTTCCAATGGGACTTAGTGCCGTTAATGCTCACTCGCTGTTTCCTGTCCTGTAACCACGCCCTAGTCCATTTAAGGTTGTCACCTTTGATGCCATGAGCTTCTACCTTTCTAATTAGTCTTTCGTGGGGGACTCTGTCGAAGGCTTTGCTAAAGTCGAGATATACCACATCATAATTGTGCCCCTCGTCCACCTATTCGAAAACTGATGAAAAGAATGTTAATAGATTAGTTAAGCAAGGACGTCGGCTTGTGAAGCCATGCTGGGAATCATTGATCAATAGGTGCTTCTCCAGGTGATTTCGAATAGAGTTTGAAATGATTGCTTCCAGTAATTTGCCAACTATTGATGTTAGACTAATTGGGCGGTAGTTAGAGGATAGTGATCTATCCCCCTTCTTGAAAATCGGTATTACATTCGCTATCCTCCAGGATTCTGGTACTACACCTGTTTTTAAGGACATGTTAAACAACTTTGCTAAGGGCATACTGAGCTCTTCCTTACATTCCTTTAATACTCTGGCAAATATCTCATAGGGACCAGGTGACTTATTAGGCTTTAGTTTGTCTATTTGCTTACTAACATCGTTACTAGTCACTACTATCTCACTTAATTTGTTTTCTTCACTATCTCTGAATAGAGTCGGTGCCTCAGGTATCATGTTTAAATTTTCGGTGGTGAAAACTGTTGAAAAATATTTATTCATATTATTGCTCATTTCCCCGTCATTATCAGTGAGCTCGCCGGTATCTGACCGTATTGGTCCAATCTTTTCTCGTGTTTTAGTTTGATACATTTCGTAGAATCCTTTGGGGTTTGTCTTCGCCTCCCTTGCTATCCTTACCTCATTATTACTCTTTGCTTTCCTTATCTCGGTTTTAACCCTACTCGCCAATACCCTATAATAGTCCAGGAGGTGAATTTCGCCACGATTTATCCTTCTACCTATAGCCTTCCTTTGGCCAATGATGATCTTTAAATAATTATTTATCCATTTAGGGTCATTGTTGTCTGATCTGAGTTTTTTGTATGGTATGTTCTGCCTTTGTGCATTAAGTAACTCACTATTTAAATTGTCGTGGAACTCGGCAATCTCAGATCTCGTTATCAGGTCTGTGTCATCTGTCAGGTTCACGGCCAAGAGCGACACCCCCTCTCTCAGCTGCCTCTTTAAACTGTCAAAGTTTGCCCTTCTGAAATCTGGTACTTTAGTGGAATTTTCCTTACGTCTGCCCTGAAAATCTAACTGGAATCGAATTTCTTTGTGATCACTGTTTGCAAGTTCGTTCCCTACCTCGACATTGCTAATGAGGTTTTCTCTGTTTGACAGAACTAAATCCAGTATATTATTACCCCGTGTGGGTTCGGTTATATGTTGACTTAGGAAACAGTCCTGGATCGTCCCGAGAAAATCCTCTGATTCTGAGTTACCAGTAAGGTCAGTCCAATCTATTTGGCCAAGGTTAAAGTCGCCTACTATACAGACTTTGTTGTGTGTGGAAGCCCTGCGCATTTCATCCCAGATAAGTCGCTCATTGACGCTATCAAGATTGGGGGGTCTATATATTACTCCTGTGATTAATTTTTCCGGACCGTCGCTTAATTCTATCCAAATTGTTTCTTTTATCCTCTCAGTTTTTATTTCCTTATTTATTTCACACTTCAGATTATCCCTAACATAGATTGCTACTCCGCCTCCTTTCCTGGTCTGCCTATCGGTATGGAACAGTTTGTAACCCGCAATTTGGTATTCGACTGGTAATTCACGTGTGTCTAGGTTGATCCATGTTTCAGTGAATGCAATTATATCGATTTCTTCGGTACATACCAAGGCCCTAATATCATCCATTTTGTTTCTCATACTTCTACTGTTTGCGTAGTATACATTTAAGTGAGTCGTGTTCTGAGTCCTCCCCTTACCGCGTTTGGTTTTAGACTCCCTGTCTAATTTAGTTTTGTCATCATTCCTAACACTATTTCCCTGTAATCTTTCGCCTTGTTTACCCGCTCCCACTGCAGTCTCCTCCACTCCCGTGCCCATATGTTCTCTTAGCAGTTTAAAGACTTCGATATCTTTTGAACTGCCCCCTCTAGAGCCCCAGCCAGGGTTGCTACTCCATCCCTAGACAGGTGCACCCTATCCCTAGCATAAAGGTCCCTTCTGCCATAGAAGTTGTCCCAGTTGTCAATGAATGGGACTGATATTGACTTGCAATATCTAGAAGAAATATTATAATACATGAGGAGTAACCATGACACAACTTAAAAAGAAAAACAATAAGAATGCCTTCTAATACCCAAGAACTCTATTGAAAACAAGGTCATTTATTCCTCAAATTTATGTAACGGCATGACAGGTGATTCATCACTTGCAGTAACTTTATGATAATTCTGCAAGAGAAAAGATTTTGTCTTTTAATTTCTGAACTTATTGTACTGCGCACATCATTGTCATTCCTAAAAACCCCATTTAATTCATATTACGCTATATAACATTCAAATCCACCGCGCTTGTAGAATCTCAGAAAACGGGAAACATTGATAAAGGATAACTCACCTACTCAATGTTACTAGACCATGTGTTGTATTGTACCCAGGTACAGTTATATAATATTAATTGTATGTATTCATAGCATTAAGGAGAACTCAGGGTATCCATAAGATGATTGGGAAAGACCAGTTGAGCCAGACTAGTGTACTGTAGGACTAAGTGTAGATCGTGATTTGAAGGTCATACTATTTACGTCTGTGAACGTGTAGCGAACATAACTTCCACAGATATCATATGAAAATACATGAGAACAATGATCTGGAAAAAGGATAAATCTATCAGAACTATGTGAGGTGTTGAAAGTGACCCAGAAACTATACTTGAAAGGAAATATCTTGTATGCGTCGGTGTGAACTTAATACACCTCGTATCCTCACGTGACACATACCCACGACATGTACAGTGATCAGAGAATCTTATGCCTGTGTTCAAATAGTGCAATGTGTGAGAGGAGGATCCCTAATTACAGTTTTAAGTGAAGTAGATACACCCACGCCATGAACATTCGGCCTTTGTTTTAGGGAGCGTCCTGTACCCGCCTTGAGTATGCCGTATTGATATTATAACCCAATGAATTTACCCACGAATTAGCAAACCAGAACCTTACCTTAGTTTGTAATTTAGGTTTAAAATATGTGTTTATACGGCATGAGTGACAATCTACCGAAAAGTGTTCAGGTGAGAAGCGTAAGAAATAAAAGTAAAAATTAAAGATTGGAAACTGTAGGCCTACGCGGTGACGAGCAGCGGGGCACTGCCTTCAGTACCCTCCGTTCTACCGGCACCTCAGGTCAGTGTCCTATCGGGATATATCCCGTCCTGTAATTAATGCTTATATAGAAGTTATTACAGTTTAAAGCTTTGCCCGTCAGGCATTATTTCTCAGTACCCTCCGTTCTACCGACACCTCAGGTCCCATGCGGTCGGAGTACCTTGCTGCGCAGCAGCCATTATCCCTGTGAGCGTCCCACCAGGTGGTGACTACTCCCAGCTATGCCAATCCACTGTGAACCTGTGGATTCCCAGCACACCACTCCAAATGAGTAGTAACAAATAAGGAGACCTTGAGAAACTCCGCGGTCGTCACTTGGAGCGACCTATAATACCAGGCGTAGAAATAGTACTGGTATGTCTCTTGGTGAAGCCCTCGTCTTTACCCACCGAGGACGGTGTGCGAACGAGGCGCCTGTTATGTATACCTAAAAATTACAAGGAGTCCCATACCTGCAGGTGTGGGGTGTAACAGGTGTGTTGAGACGGTGCTACTATGTATGATAACCGACGGTGCTATACTCCATACAGGTGGAGCAGTCTGATGTGTTAAGGGGTAGGGTAAGAAGGAATGACCTAGGTAAGGAGGTCACAGATTGTTATGCAATAAGTATGTGGATGACACGCCATTAATGTAAGAGGTCTGGTAACGAGCGGGGTAACCAACATACCTCAGCATTGATCCGGACATAATTTTAATAAATAGTCACGGCAATTCAAATTCCAAGAATATAAAAATATTTGGATATACAATCTACCAAAGAAATAAAACAGAAGAATTAAATGATGGCGTGGCCATTGCTGTAAAACACATACTCAAACATCAAATCATCGACGAATTCCAGGATGAATTCTTGGGAATTAAAATAACTACCACACTAGGAGAAATAGCAATAGCCACAGCATATTTACCGCCAAGACGGAACTACCTGACGGCCCCAGACTTGATAAAACTATTGAATTACAACTGCCCAACATATATAATAGGAGATCTGAACCCAAGACATCCAATATTCGGCCACGGAAACAGGAACAGAGTGGGCACTGCACTGCATACCATAATGAACACAGGGAAGCTGATCCACCTAGGACCACACTTCACCACATTTATTGGTAACAACAAAACAACAACCCCAGACAAAGTCTTCACCAATAATAAGGCATTCCTGAATTACCATATAAAACAAGGACCACTAACTACCAGCGACCATATTCCAATGATAATAAAACTATCCACAAGCCCAATCCAAGTACCAACTACCCCACGTTTCCAAATGCAAAAAGCAGACTGGGAAGGCTACAGGAAGCAACTAGAACAAGTTAAGATCCCAGATCTCCAAGGCAAAACACTAGAAGATATTGACAACGAAACAGATACCCTTATACGTAACATCAAAAAGGCAACAGAGAACAACATACCAATCACAACACATCGAACGCTACCACACATCAGGACATCCCATGAACTGCGAATGCTCCAAGTACAATACAATAACATAATGATGTACATACAAAATTATCCACCAACAACAGAGCTTATGAGAAACTTAAGGCAAATACAACAAAAATTAAGAGATGAAAGCTTGATAGCACACCAACAGATATGGAACGAACTAATATACAACCTGGATACCACAAGAAATGACAAGAACTTTTGGCAGAACGTAAACAAAATGCTAGGAAATGACAAGCCTCAACAAAAATACATAAAGGACCAAAACGGGAAAAAACTCTTTGAAGAAAAACAAATAGAAGCAGCATACAGAAAAGAATGGAAAAAAGTATTTCAAATATCAGAAGAAGAAAATGAGGAATTTGATGAGGAACACGAAAATCATATCTGCAGAGTAATGGCTGGAATGATACATAGGATAACCCCATACCATGTGGTGGACAAAACCAGGCTCAACCCGATAGAACCAATTACAGAAGGAAAACTGCTACACTACATCAGACACACTAAAGAAAAAGCACCAGGATTTACAAAAATCACAAGAAATATGATCCTATACCTACCCAACAACTGCACACAAGGCATCCTTGAAAAATTTAACTCAGCTTTGGCAAGTGGATACTTCATTGATGCATTTAAAAACGCAAAACTCATATTCATACCGAAACCAACCAAAGACCATACCCAAGTAATAAACTACAGACCGATTTCCCTACTCGAAGTCATAGGAAAACTATTTGAAAAGGCAATAAACAAGAGAATCATAAAACACAGAAGTGAAAACGGACTACTAAACCCCAGACAACATGGATTCACTGAAAAAAAGGGAACACATACTGCACTAGCCATAATCACGGAAACGGTAGCCAACAAGAAAGCAGAAAGAAACCAAGTCAACATTGTACTAAGAGACGTTAAGAAAGCGTTCGATAAAGTATGGCACCTAGGATTAAAATTTAAACTACTTCAATTAAACCTCCCAGAACCAATAGAAAAAATCGCCTGTGACTTCCTAGACGATCGCACGGCACAAATACAAATTGGCAGCTTTATAGGACCACCCATAAAACTGAAAAGTGGAGTACCCCAAGGCAGTGTCCTTTCACCCACGCAGTACAATATCTACACAGCAGACCTACCAGAACCATCTCCCTACAGTGAATACATAAGTTTTGCAGACGATATCACACAAATCATCACATACCCTGGCAAATCAACAGCAATAATGGCACAACATACTGCCAACGCAATAGAGAACATCAACCAGTACGAAAAAAAGTGGAAGATACAAACGAACACCAACAAGTTCAAAATAGTCCCAATCGCTAAAAGGAAAAAAACACCCATTATAGTAGACAACAAAGTGATTCCATAGGCCATGGAAGGCACTGTCCTAGGGCTGAAGATAACAACAAAAGGCTACAAAACATTCATCACCGAAAAACTTGCAAAAACCAGAAACATGGTAATTAAATTAAAACGTTTCAGAAACCTGTCAGCAAAAAACAAGTTAAAGTTATATAGAGCCTTTGTCCAATCCCGACTAGTATATCCGTCAATTCCCCTCATGCAATAAAACAAACAAACATAAAGAAACTGCAGACAATTCAAAATTTAGCCCTAAGGGATGTATATAACATCAGATATCCTGACATAGTCACCAACCGTCAACTACACCAACGAGCGCAAATAGAACCCCTAAACGTTTACCTACACCAACACTCAAAAAGAATATGGGCAAAGTTAGAAGAAATAGAGCCAGGACCAATCAAAGAATGGATGGAAGAGACAGAAGACGGAAGAAGAGAACACTCGTGGTTCCCTAAAAGTAAAAGAAGAGCCCTAGAACCCACACCAACTCCACTCTACTAAATGATGCAACGTTACCCAGTGACAACCTTGGCAGCCAAACCACTCACAACATTAGATCATAAAAAGATAGGATGTTCTTGGCAGAAACACAAGTACCTGCCCTAGACTCCTCACCATTGGCTAGGACATAATACACGATAATGAAAGGCATAAATTGTAATAGTTGCTAAACATACAAACACCTGACATAAATATAACACTTAAGACGAAATTTAGCTGAAACACAAACATGAGATAACAGAAGCACTTGGGTTGAGCCCCAAGACCTATCATTCTACTACTATTTTCCAATTTCCTCGCTTTTCTTCTGCAGTATCCACCAACCCCAAGTCCCTCCAAATTCCACCATTATTCTTCAAGTCCAGTTCCCGCACCACCAATCAACGCATCGGCATCAAGATTTCTTCACACTACTTCATCGATCGATCGATCGATCGGGAGGCACTTCTGTCATCGCTCCTGAACCAAGAAGACCTCTCAACAAGACCTCCTGCTGGACCCGGAACTGTGAAGACCGCCTTCTCCCTTGCGCCATTGTTGGCCATCTTCCCGGACCGGACCACCCACGACTGTCATCGTCCACAACAACTCACGAGCGTTCTCGGTTTATCGAGCATTAGCTTGCCCTCCCCACTGGTGGTGTGAGTGACCCACACTCCAGCTGGAGAGCAGTTATAGCGCGATATTCCCGGCGTGCTTTGAGCTCTTTTCCTTCAACTACTATTTTTCCTTTTTCGCTCTGGCCTAGGGACCTGCACCCTCAAAAGTGTATTCGTCCTGCGGTCCCCCCTGTAACTGTTCACCTCCCTCCCAGGAGATTGTGAACACGAGAGGGGGTCGGAGCAAAACCCTCCCCAGCCGAGTCTTTCCAGGAAAACCGTGATCGTGCGGGTCCACCTGGAAAGAGGGTAGCAATCCTTATCCTTCCCAAATAGGCACACTTAGCTCACGTCTATAAGTGAGCAGTCACATACACTAGGAAGTAGGCTTCCCCAATCGGGGCTCCGGGAGAGAAGCTCAGGAACCACTCTACGACCACCAGCCAGTGGGGAGTGCTGTAATTCCTCTGCTATTTACTCAAACGGAATAGGTAGGATCCAAAAAAAAAAAAAAAAAAAAAAAACCGGTTATGGAGCGCGTACGCCCTCCTAACCGCGATCCCCGCCTGAACCGCCAACCTGACGACCCGAACTACGACAGGCTCCGCACAGAGAAAGCGGACCAGTTACGCGCCTTCAATGAAGCCCTGAAAAGTAGGAACAACACCACCACCTCCAACAACTCCACCACCACTGCTACCGCCACTGAGGACAACTGGACGAAGGTAGAAAACAAGAAACGCCGACGTGCTTTTTCGGGAAACGAATGCCGTCAAGCAGCCCCCAAGGCACCCATCACCACCCTCAACGACACTGCCAAAATTCCGGATCACGAAAACGGACGCAAAAACAACATATGCCGCCGTCACAGAGATGGAAAAGCTGAATCCACTGGCCAAGTTCTCAGTGCGGCCCAACCTAAAGGGAGAGATGATCGTTCACCCCAAAGACAAGAACTCCGCCACCACCCTCGACACTTACCTGCAGAACACCACCACCGTTACTTCAACCAAGCTAGACCCCGCCCAGAAACTGATGAAGTCGGTAGTCCTCCGGTACCCAAAGGAACTACCTCTCGAACCCCTGGAGAACCACCCGAAGATTTTAAAAGCCGAGAGATGCTCTCCCCTGTCCGACAAGACGGCCACCACGAAACAAGTGCTCATAACGCACTACGGCTCACCCCCCAGCACCACAGACCTCAAAACCTGGGGGACCTACGAAGTGAGGCCCTTAGTCCCAGAGCCCCTGCGGTGCTTCAGATGCCAGAAATACGGGCACCATCAGACACGGTGCACGTACAAGGAAATCTGCGCAGCCTGCGCACAGAAGCAAGGCACACACTCCTGCCTCGCCAAGCTGAAAAATGGGGAAAAAATTGCCCCCAAGTGTGCCAACTGCGGGGGCAAACACCACGCCTGGAATCCTGGATGCTCCGAGAGAACAAAGAGGGTCCAGGCAAACCGACCAGCAGCAAGACCGGCACCCACCGCCTACACACCAGCCCCACCAAGTACCTTCGTGTGGGGAACCCAGAGGCCAAGACAACCTCCTCAGCCAGTCAACACCCAAAGTGCAGCCCAGTTTCCTGGCCTCACCACGGCCACACCTCAGCCACCCAAGCAGCAGACAACCACGAGACAAACAAAAGAAGCACACACCAAGGCACCAGAAGGAATGATACACGTATCAGACCTAGCCAAGGTACTGACAACCTTCGCGGAGGGCCTAGCCGGACTACTGGGCCACAAGATCCAAGCAACACAGCTCCAAATACTCAGGGGGAGCGTCCTCGGGCAAGTCGCCACAGCTCCAGCCACCTCAGTGGAGGAACCCACGCCGGTCCCCACACGAGTGACAGCCGAGGTACACTCCACACCGAAGAAGGCCACCAGAGAACCCAAGATACCGACAGCTCCCAGAAAGAAACTCGACGTCTCAACTCCCCTGAACCGAACCACGGCTCAGAAGACAAGAACCACAGAACACGAAGATATGGACCTGATCCAGCTGGAACCTGACTTGGACATCTCCATCGAGGACCACCAGAAATCCCCGATGAAACAGTGGTGGAAACCACCAGCACCCTGAACATCCTAACATGGAATGCTCAGGGCATTAAAAACAAGAAACACCTCCTACAAGAAGCAGCAGCCAAGGACAAGCTTGACATCATACTTCTACAAGAAACACTATTACAAGAACACCACTGTTTCAAATTCAGCGGTTACAGGACATACAGGAGGCATTTCACGCAGGCGTCAACAAGAGGATGCATGATCTTGGTCAAGTCAAGCATACCCTCCGCCGATGTCACGCAGCAATTTCCATGCGGCGAAAACATCGAGACACAGGCCGTCAAAGTAACCCTACAAGAACGAGAACTAACGGTTCACAACATCTACAAGAACCCAAGGGGCTCACTGGAGGTTACTCAATTATTTGCTTCGGCCGCTGACCACGCCACACTCATAGGAGGGGATTTCAATGCACATCATCCCTTCCTAAGCTCGGCAAGCCCCACAAATGAAGACGGCCTACACCTATACACCACCTTTCAAGATACACCCGAGATCTGCCTCCTGAACACCGGTGAGCCCACCCACACTAGGGGAGGAAGGCTAGATCTAACCTTCGTCTCCAGTGCACTACAGCCTTCGGCCTCCTGGCAGATACACCCCACGCTGACCAGCGACCACTTCGCCACCCTGACAACACTGAAGGTGAATAAACTCCCCACTCCACCCCCCCCCGAGATGGAGATACAATACCCAAAAGGCAGATTGGGGACTCTTCAAGAAACACCTAGCTAACTGGCGCGAAAAATCACAGCCGGCCGGCCCAGCACCCGTGGATGAGACAACCCTCCACCACCAATTGGTCGAGGCGTTTCACCAAGCGGCAGAAGAGGCCATCCCAAAAACAAAACCAACATCAAGACAGTACAATGACTACTGGTACTACTGTCCCAGGGTGAAAGAACTCAACCACAGAGTGAACATGGCCCGAAGAAACCACAGGAGACACCCCACGGCAACAAACAGACATCTCCTGCAAGTCATAGTCAAGGACACCAGGGAAGAGAAGGAAGAAATAAAACACGCAAGCTGGCTCAAGTGGTGCTCCGAACTCAACGAGCACACCTCCCTTGGCAAGATGTGGGCCCAGATCCGAAGGGCATCTGGGAAGGCAACACCACAACCACCAACCCATCCCAACCCAGAAGAGGAAGCCGAGAGACTTGCAAAACTGTTCGCTGACCGAGCAGCAACAAAAAACCTCCCGAGACAGGCGGAGGAGACACAACGGCGTCTGCGACAGGTCAGACTCCAGACGATCGAAGAGGCCTGCAACAGTGAAGATGACACTGACAGACCATTCAACCAGCAAGAACTCCAAAAGTCGCTAAAACGAAGCAAGGACACAGCTCCAGGGGCAGACAGGATAACCTACTCGATGCTCTTTCATGCCGGTACAGCCGGACATGAGGCTCTGCTGCAAGCCATCAATGCTTCGTGGACAGCACAAAGACTCCCACCGGAATGGAAGAAGGCAGACATACAGCCCATTCCGAAGCCCAGAGAACCAGACAAGCCGAGGCCCATCTCCCTTCTCAGCTGCATAGCGAAGACGGGAGAAAGAATGGCTCTCAACCGACTAAAGTGGAAAGTAGGCAGCCCACACCCTCACATCTTTGCTTACACCGAGAACACCGGCACAGGCAACAACATCGCCGAGATACTCAGCACAGTGGACAACAAACCAGCTCTGGTGGTCTTCCTCGACCTGGAGAAAGCCTTCGAACTAGCCAATCCATTGGCCATTACAACTACGCTCGCAAAAAAAGGCGTCAAAGGAAGGTTGCTGGGGTGGATCCAGAACTACCTCACACAAAGGGAAGCACGAGTACGCTTTCAGGGAACAACCTCAAGCTACAGGGTCCATGAAAACGGAACCCCACAAGGAGGCATCCTCAGTCCAATGCTGTTCAATGTCCTGATGGAAAACCTAGTCAAGCTTCCGTTCAGACAAACAGCCAAGCTCCTATGCTATGCAGACGACTTACAGCTCATAGTAAGAGGATCGAACAGACTAGCCAACACGCAACACGCACTCCAACTTATAGAAGAGGAGTGCAACAGACTTGGACTCAAGATAAATCCAGCCAAGTCGAAAGCGATGGCCATCTGCACTGACACACCAGACAAGATGCTCTCCATACAAAACACGCCGGTAGTCTGGACCAACGCCCACCAGTGTCTTGGAATCTGGTTTGACCAGAAACTCACCTTCAAGCCACAACTCGAGTATCTCAGGCACAGGACGAAGAGCAGACACAATATAATGAGGTCGCTCACCAGCAAATCCGCAGGAGCAAACCTTCATGTGCTCAAAGCCTACTACACGGCCGCCATCAGATCGCTGGTAGATTACAGTGCTCCAGCACTCATTGGACTGAGAGAAGACCAAATGGCTAAGCTAGAAGTCATTCAAAACAATGCTCTCAGGACCATGCTCGGAGCACCCATGTGGACCAGAATTTGCAACCTGCAAATGGAAACCGAGCTACCACCCCTGGCAGTACGAGTCAAGCAGGTGACAGCCGGTCTCCTCGCCAAAATCTGTAGAGCAGACAAGCCCACAGCTGCCAAGATTCGAATCAGTGCCTCCCTCCACCTCGACCACAGAGTGCGAGGGGCCACCTGGTCGCACGAGGCAAGCGAGGTCATCCGACACCTGCAAGCAGAAACACTCGTCAAGAACAACCAAGACACACGAGACAATGGTTACGCTGTTCCTCCACCATGGAGCCCTCCACCAGCCACACTCAAATTCACCGACCTAGGTGATAGTAAGGCCAACCTCCAGAAGGAGGACCTCCAAAAAATAACTCTCAAAGCCATAGCCACCGAGACACCGGCTGATGCAGCATCATACTTCACAGACGGCTCGGTGGACCCAAAACATCATAGATCCGGAGCGGCCTTCTACACCCAAGGTCAGACCCTCCAATGGAGACTTTCCAATGACTGCTCCACCCTACAAACAGAACTGGTAGCAATCTCAAAGGCCCTACAACACGCTGCAACCCAACACAACAAGTCCATCATAATTCATACGGACTCGAAATCGGCCATGCAGGCGCTGCAACACAGTCAACCAAGAGACAACGTCCACATCATCACCTCGATCCTCGCACAGCTACAGGAATTCCAAAGCCAAAACCGACCAGTCGTCTTACACTGGATTCCCAGTCATGTAGGGATCGGAGGAAACGACGTGGCAGACGAAGCAGCCAAGGCAGCTACACGTTCCAGTAGCGTACACATCCAAGTTCCAGCAAGTGTGCAACAGATAAAGAATCACCTCAGAAAGACCAGCAAGCTCCACATCAAAAAGAGCTTCCTTCATGCACTCAACGCCGGGTCCCAATCAGCCAAATGGTACCTGGCGGCCACAAAAGGGGAACCACCTTTCGCTGACAGGAAAACCCCAAGACAAACCCAAGTCAGTCTTCATCGACTACGACTAGGGTACAAGTGCTCCTGGCAGATGATCGGCAATGACGTCATGGATTGCACCTACTGTCAGGAGCCAGCAGCCAACCCACTTGAGCATTATCTCCTCGACTGCGAGGTCACACAAAGCCTCCGCAACAAAATTCAAATCTCCCCAGAAACACACACAACACCAGCGGCCACTCTAACCCGAAAGGCCCATACAGACCACTTTCACCACCTACTCCGGGTCATCACACGATACCCACCACCCAGATAGCTTAGTAAGCATCCTTTCCCAGCAAGTGCGGACCCCAGTTCGGGGGGCGCGCCACTCCGAAACTGACCACGTCCAAGAGTGGGGGTTGGTGGTAAGCGTCCACTGATCGGGGGTCTGCTCACACTTGCAACCTGCAGTATCCTTCCATCTGCAGGTGGGACCACCTCCATCCCAATCCGGTCTGGCTGCTCCTCGAGCTCCAGCCGGAACCACCAAACGGGCCGCCTATAGGCAAAGGCCCGTGTCGCACTACGGTCCGACAATCTCAACAACAACAACAACAGCCTCAACAACACTTCTCGCATCGCTCCTGAACCGAGAAGACCTCCCAACAAGACCTCCTGCTGAACCCGGAACTCTGAAGACCGCCTTCTCCCCTGCGCCATTGTTGGCCATCTTCCCGGACCGGACCACCCAGGACTGTCATCGTCCACAACTACTCACGAGCGTTCTCGGTTTATCGAGCATTAGCTTGCCCTCCCCACTGGCAGTGTGAGTGACCCACACTCCAGCTGGAGAGCAGTTATAGCGCGATATTCCCGGCGTGGTTTGAGCTCTTTTCCTTCTACTACTATTTTTCCTTTTTCGCTCTGGCCTAGGGACCTGCACCCTCAAAAAGTGTATTCGTCCTGCGGTCCCCCCTGTAACTGTTCACCTCCCTCCCAGGAGATTGTGAACACGAAAGGGGGTCGGAGCAAAACCCTCCCCAGCCGAGTCTTTCCAGGAAAACCGTGATCGTGCGGGTCCACCTGGAAAGGGGGTAGCTATCCTTATCCTTCCCAATAGGCACACTTAGCTCACGTCTATAAGTGAGCAGTCACATACACTAGGAAGTAGGCTTCCCCAATCGGGGCTCCGGGAGAGAAGCTCAGGAACCACTCTACGACCACCAGCCAGTGGGGAGTGCTGCAATTCCTCTGCTATTTACTCAAACGGAATAGGTAGGATTAAAAAAAAAAAAAAAAAAAAAAAAAAAAAAAAAAAAAAACAACGGTTATGGAGCGCGTACGTCCTCCTAACCGCGATCCCCGCCTGAACCGCCAACCTGACGACCCGAACTACGACAGGCTCCGCACTGAGAAAGCAGACCAGTTACGTGCCTTCAATGAAGCTCTGAAAAGTAAGGACAACATCACCACCTCCACCAACTCCACCACCACTGCTACCGCCACTGAGGACAGCTGGACGAAGGTAGAAAACAAGAAACGCCGACGTCCTTTTTCGGGAAACGAATGCCATCAAGCAGCCCCCAAGGCACCCATCACCACCACCAGCTCACCCTCAACGACACTGCCAAAATTCCGGATCACGAAAACGAACGCAAAAACAACATATGCCGCCGTCATAGAGATGGAAAAGCTGAATCCACTGGCCAGGTTCTCAGTGCGGCCCAACCTAAAGGGGGAGATGATTGTTCACCCCAAAGACAAGAACTCCGCCACCACCCTCGACACTTACCTGCAGAACACCACCACCGTTACTTCAACCAAGCTAGACCCCGCCCAGAAGCTGATGAAGTCGGTAGTCCTCCGGTACCCGAAGGAACTACCTCTCGAACCCCTGGAGAACCACCCGAAGATCTTAAAAGCCGAGAGATGCTCTCCCATGTCCGACAAGACGGCCACCACGAAACAAGTGCTCATAACGCACTACGGCTCACCCCCCAGCACCATAGACCTCAAAACCTGGGGGACCTACGAAGTGAGGCCCTTCGTCCCAGAGCCCCTGCGGTGCTTCAGATGCCAGAAATACGGGCACCATCAGACACGGTGCACGTACAAGGAGATCTGCGCAGTCTGCGCACAGAAGCACGGCACACACTCCTGCCTCACCAAGCTGAAAAATGGAGAAAAAATTGCCCCCAAGTGTGCCAACTGCGGGGGCAAACACCACGCCTGGAATCCTGGATGCTCCGAGAGAACAAGGAGGGTACAGGCAAACCGACCAGCAGCAAGACCGGCACCCACCGCCTACACACCAGCCCCACCAAGTACCTTCGTGTGGGGAACCCAGAGGCCAAAACAACCAAGACAACCTCCTCAGCCAGTCAACACCCAAAGTGCAGCCCAGTTTCCTGGCCTCACCACGGCCACACCTCGGCCACCCAAGCAGCAGACAACCACGAGACAGACAAAAGAAGCACACACCAAGGCACCAGAAGGAATGATACACGTATCAGACCTAGCCAAGGTACTGACAACCTTCGCGGAAGGCCTAGCCGGACTACTGGGCCACAAGATCCAACCCACACAGCTCCAAATACTCATGGGGAGCGTCCTCGGGCAAGTCGCCACAGCTCCAGCCACCTCAGTGGAGGAAGCCACGCCGGTCCCCACACGAGTGACAGCCGAGGTACACTCCACACCGAAGAAGGCCACCAGAGAACCCAAGATACCGAAAGCTCCCTGAAAGAAAATGGACGTCTCAACTCCCCTGAACCGAACCACGGCCCAGAAGGCAAAAACCACAGAACACGAAGATATGGACCTGATCCAGCTGGAATCGAACTTGGACATCTCCATCGAGGACCATCAGAAATCTCCGATGAAACAGTGGTGGAAACCACCAGCACCCTGAACATCCTAACATGGAATGCTCAGGGCATCAAAAACAAGAAACACCTCCTACAAGAAGCAGCAGCCAAGGACAAGCTTGACATCATACTGCTACAACAAACACTACTACAAGAACACCACTGTTTCAAATTCAGCGGTTACAAGACATACAGGAGGCATTTCACGCAGGCGTCTACAAGAGGATGCATGATCTTGGTCAAGTCAAGCATACCCTCCGCCGATGTCACGCAGCAATTTCCATGTGGGGAAAACATCGAGACACAGGCCATCAAAGTAACCCTCCAAGAACGGGAATTAACTGTTCACAACATTTACAAGAACCCAAGGGGCTCACTGGAGGTTACTCAACTATTTGCTTCGGCCGCTGACCACGCCACACTCATAGGAGGGGATTTCAATGCACATCATCCCTTCCTAAGCTCGGCAAGCCCCACAAATGAAGACGGCCTACACCTATACACCACCTTCCAAGATACACCCGAGATCTGCCTCCTGAACACCGGTGAGCCCACCCACACTAGGGAAGGAAGGCTAGATCTAACCTTCGTCTCCAGTGCACTACAGCCTTCGGCCTCCTGGCAGATACACCCCACGCTGACCAGCGACCACTATGCGTGCCTTGTTGACCGGGGTGTCAGGGTCAAACTGTTGTGGATCCCCTCTCACATAGGCCTCATAAAACATGACAGAGTTGATGCCCTCGCCAAACTCGCGTCTAACAAAGACACCGTTGAATACAATTTGGGTCTGTCAAAAAGAACCCTTAAAACTGTAATTAGGAAAGAACTTATTGATGAGTTTGACGCAAGTAGACAAGTGCAAACAGGCACTAGTCAATCCATAGTTTACCATGATGAGATGTATCAAGTGAAACACGTTTATGGAGCAAGCAACAAGATCACTAGATTACAAGATGTTGTAACAGCTAGATTAAGGTTAGGATATAAGTACCTTTGGCAGTATGTTCCTCAAGCAGATGTAAACAAAACTAAATGTAAAGTGTGTGGCCATACATATGGCCACACACTTGAACACTACGTCCTCGACTGTGTGAAGATAGAACCTTTTAGGGACAGGTCCAAGCACACTGTGTGTGAAATGGCACAACACTTCATCTCTAATGGCAAGATAGCCGACATATTAAGATTGTATCCACTTTTTTGCACTTAGTATCTACGTCAGTTCTCATGTACAGAACCAAATACGCAATGTGCTTGAATACCTCCCACGTAAATGTGAATAACAAAGTGTGAGGCCAGACATACTGCCTCACACGCCTGTTCTCACGCATTTGTGAATAAGTTACCCTTTATGTATAGAACTAAACAAATAATGTAAATGAAATACTGTGTAACTTTCAGTGCCATAATATCCTGACAACGGGGGTTAATTATTATGACCCTTTGTAAACCCTACTCTGTAATCCTTTTGCGCTACCGCTCACAGGATGAGTGTGGGGTGCACAATAAAGTAGCCGCTGCAAGCGGCAAAATCAAAATCAAAATCAAATCACTTCGCCACCCTAACAACACTGAAGGTGAACAAACTCCCCACTCCACCCCCCCCCCCCCCCCCCCGAGATGGAGATACAATACCCAAAAGGCAGATTGGGGACTCTTCAAGAAACACCTGGCTAAGTGGCGCGAAAAATCACAGCCGTCCGGCGCTGCACCCGTGGATGAGACAACCCTCCACCACCAATTGGTCGAGGCGTTTCACCAAGCGGCAGAAGAGGCCATCCCCAAAACAAAACCCACATCAAGACAGTACAATGACTACTGGTTCTACTGTCCCAGGGTGAAAGAACTCAACCACAGAGTGAACATGGCCCGAAGAAGCTATAGGAGACATCCCATGGCAACAAACGGACATCTCCTGCAAGTCATAGTTAAGGACACCAGGGAAGAGAAGCAAGAAATAAAAAACGTAAGCTGGCTCAAGTGGTGCTCCGAACTCAACGAGCACACCTCCCTTGGCAAGATGTGGGCCCAGATCCGAAGGGCATCTGGGAAGGCAACACCACCACCACCAACCCATCCCAACCCAGAAGAAGAAGCCGAGAGACTTGCAAAACTGTTCGCTGACCGAGCAGCAACGAATAACCTCCCGAGACAGGCGGAGGAGACACAACGGCGTCTGCGACAGGTCAGACTCCAGACGATCGAAGAGGCCTGCAACAGTGAAGATGACACTGACAGACCATTCAACCAGCAAGAACTCCAAAAGTCGCTAAAACGAAGCAAGGACACAGCTCCAGGGGCAGATAGGATAACCTACTCCATGCTCTTTCATGCCGGTACAGCCGGACACGAGGCTCTGCTGCAAGCCATCAATGCTTCGTGGACAGCACAAAGACTCCCACCGGAATGGAAGAAGGCAGATATACAGCCCATTCCGAAGCCCAGAGAACCAGACAAGCCGAGGCCCATCTCCCTTCTCAGCTGCATAGCCAAGACGGGAGAAAGAATGGCTCTCAACCGACTCAAGTGGAAAGTAGGCAGCCCACACCCTCACATCTTTGCTTACACCGAGAACACCGGCACAGGCAACAACATCGCCGAGATACTCAGCACAGTGGACAACAAACCAGCTCTGGTGGTCTTCCTCGACCTGGAGAAAGCCTTCGAACTAGCCAATCCATTGGCCATTACAACTACGCTCGCAAAAAAAGGCGTCAAAGGAAGGTTGCTGGGGTGGATCCAGAACTACCTCACACAGCGGGAAGCACGAGTACGCTTTCAGGGAACAACCTCAAGCTACAGGGTCCATGAAAACGGAACCCCACAAGGAGGCATCCTCAGTCCAATGCTGTTCAATGTCCTGATGGAAAACCTAGTCAAGCTTCCGTTCAGACAAACAGCCAAGCTCCTATGCTATGCAGACGACTTACAGCTCATAGTAAGAGGATCGAACAGACTGGCCAACACGCAACACGCACTCCAACTTATAGAAGAGGAGTGCAACAGACTTGGACTCAAGATAAATCCAGCCAAGTCGAAAGCGATGGCCATCTGCACTGACACACCAGACAAGATGCTCTCCATACAAAACACGCCGGTAGTCTGGACCAACGCCCACCAGTGTCTTGGAATCTGGTTTGACCAGAAACTCACCTTCAAGCCACAACTCGAGTATCTCAGGCACAGGACGAAGAGCAGACACAATATAATGAGGTCGCTCACCAGCAAATCCGCAGGAGTAAACCTTCATGTGCTCAAAGCCTACTACACGGCCGCCATCAGATCGCTGGTAGATTACAGTGCTCCAGCACTCATTGGACTGAGAGAAGACCAAATGGCTAAGCTAGAAGTCATTCAAAACAATGCTCTCAGGACCATGCTCGGAGCACCCATGTGGACCAGAATTTGCAACCTGCAAATGGAAACCGAGCTACCACCCCTGGCAGTACGAGTCAAGCAGGTGACAGCCGGCCTCCTCGCCAAAATCTGTAGAGCAGACAAGCCCACAGCTGCCAAGATTCGAATCAGTGCCTCCCTCCACCTCGACCACAGAGTGCGAGGGGCCACCTGGTCGCACGAGGCAAGCGAGGTCATCCGACACCTGCAAGCAGAAACACTCGTCAAGAACAACCAAGACACACGAGACAATGGTTACGCTGTTCCTCCACCATGGAGCCCTCCACCAGCCACACTCAAATTCACCGACCTAGGTGATAGTAAGGCCAACCTCCAGAAGGAGGACCTCCAAAAAATAACTCTCAAAGCCATAGCCACCGAGACACCGGCTGATGCAGCATCATACTTCACAGACGGCTCGGTGGACCCAAAACATCATAGATCCGGAGCGGCCTTCTACACCCAAGGTCAGACCCTCCAATGGAGACTTTCCAATGACTGCTCCACCCTACAAACAGAACTGGTAGCAATCTCAAAGGCCCTACAACACGCTGCAACCCAACACAACAAGTCCATCATAATTCATACGGACTCGAAATCGGCCATGCAGGCGCTGCAACACAGTCAACCAAGAGACAACGTCCACATCATCACCTCGATCCTCGCACAGCTACAGGAATTCCAAAGCCAAAACCGACCAGTCGTCTTACACTGGATTCCCAGTCATGTAGGGATCGGAGGAAACGACGTGGCAGACGAAGCAGCCAAGGCAGCTACACGTTCTAGTAGCGTACACATCCAAGTTCCAGCAAGTGTGCAACAGATAAAGAATCACCTCAGAAAGACCAGCAAGCTCCACATCAAAAAGAGCCTCCTTCATGCACTCAACGCCGGGTCCCAATCAGCCAAATGGTACCTGGCGGCCACAAAAGGGGAACCACCTTTCGCTGACAGGAAAACCCCAAGACAAACCCAAGTCAGCCTTCATCGACTACGACTAGGGTACAAGTGCTCCTGGCAGATGATCGGCAATGCCGTCATGGATTGCACCTACTGTCAGGAGCCAGCAGCCAACCCACTTGAGCATTATCTCCTCGACTGCGAGGTCACACAAAGCCTCCGAAACAAAGCTCAAATCTCCCCAGAAACACACACAACACCAGCGGCCACTCTAACCCGAAAGGCCCATACAGACCACATTCACCACCTACTCCGGGTCATCACACGATACCCACCACCCAGATAGCTTAGAAAGCATCCTTTCCCAGCAAGTGCGGACCCCAGTTCGGGGGGCGCGCCACTCCGAAACTGACCACGTCCAAGAGTGGGGGTTGGTGGTAAGCGTCCACTGATCGGGGGTCCGCTCACACTTGCAACCTGCAGTATCCTTCCATCTGCAGGTGGGACCAACTCCAATCCCAATCCGGTCTGGCTGCTCCTCGAGCTCCAGCCGGAACCACCAAACGGGCCGCCTATAGGCAAAGGCCCGTGTCGGACTACGGTCCGACAATCTCAACAACAACAACAGCCTCGAGACAAGGCCCTGGAATCTGGAATCTTAAGGTACAACATGTCAGTACTCCCTAAACAACTAGAAAGGGAGAAATATGTTAATATTCTCACCTGCTTTATCTGCTATGCACATGAATCTCATGCAACAAAAGACTGTCCTGAAAAGAAACTTAAAATATGCTCTGAATGTGCAGAAGAAGGCCATACCTTCCGGGACTGCAAGAATCAACCCAAAGCATGTATAAACTGTAAAAATCGGAAAGAACCAGGATATAAGACCCACAGAACCCTAGCAATGGCCTGTCCATACAAAAAGAAAATAATTAATGAAAAAGTAGCAAAGGAAAAACAACAACAAGAACAGAAGGAGAATACAACATATGCTGCTATTGCAAAGAAAGTAGTTGAAGAAACAACACAACCACAGAATACCACCAAAATTGTACTGAGCGAAATACGAGACTACAAAGTGCTCATCTGCCTATTATACTCTCATATAATGAACATAGGGAACCCAGGCACGTTCGAAATAGAAATGAACAAAATGCTTGGAAGAAACAATCTCCCAACAATGAGTTTCCCAGCGAACCCAGCTTCCGGATCTGTGCTACAAGCGTCCCGCTTAACCAACCCAGATGCACCACAGGAGACAGTCAACACAGAAGAAAAAGGAGCAACGGAGCAAACACCAGCCGCAACAGTACACGAAACAAACGAAGCTGACAAGGCAAAGTCACAAATGATTGAAACATCCACCCAAAGTCAGCAGAGAGGCAGGACCTTCAAAATAACATCCAAAGAGAGACAGGAGCCGTAAGGAAAAAAGTCTCAACAGCAACCATGGATACCCAGGGCGAGGAAACGCTACTGACTTTAGAATGTGCAGACGACTGTGAACTACAGCTTCACTGGTGTGACAAAATATTTATCCCTAATGAATGCAAAACGATGCCGGACATTATACAAGCCATAACGAAACAAGAACTAAAATGGACCTACTCTAACGACAAATACTCTGAAGCACTAGTGGAAGCTTACCTGATAAACCAAAGGATTAAAATAAGGAGACACAACTTCAAAAAAGAAGAACAATGGAAATTCCAAAGAATCCGTAACGGACTGGTTCCGGACAAGAGATCGCCACCCGCGCAGCAGAGAAGAAACAAAAAATCAAAACACAATGAATAAAGAAAAACCCAGAAGACTTACCATCATACAACACAACGTCGGCAACTGGGAAACAAATAAAAACAACCTTGTAAACACATACCTCAGCATTGATCCGGACATAATTTTAATAAATAGTCACGGCAATTCAAATTCCAAGAAAATAAAAATATTTGGGTATACAACCTATCAAAGAAATAAAACAGAAGAATTAAATGATGGCGTGGCCATTGCTGTAAAACACATACTCAAACATCAAATCATCGACGAATTCCTGGGAATCAAAATAACTACCACACTAGGTGAAATAGCAATAGCCACAGCATATTTACCGCCAAGACGGAACTACCTGCCGGCCCCAGACTTGATAAAACTATTGAACTACAACTGCCCAACATATATAATAGAAGATCTGAACCCAAGACATCCAATATTCGGCCACGGAAACAGGAACAGGGTGGGCACTGCATTGCATACCATAATGAACACAGGGAAGCTGATCCACCTAGGACCACACTTCACCACATTCATTGGCAATAACAAAACAACAACCCCAGACAAAGTCTTCACCAATAACAAGGCATTCCTGAATTACCATATAAAACAAGGACCACTAACTACCAGCGACCACATTCCAATGATAATAAAACTATCCACAAGCCCAGTCCAAGTACCAACTACCCCACGTTTCCAAATGCAAAAAGCAGACTGGGAAGGCTAGAGGAAGCAACTAGAACAAGTTATGATCCCAGATCTCCAAGGCAAAACACTAGAAGATATTGCCAACGAAACAGATACCCTTATACGTAACATCAAAAAGGCAATAGAGAACAACATACCAATCACAACATATCGAACGCTACCACACATCAGGACATCTCATGAATTGCGAATGCTCCAAGTACAATACAATAACATAATGATGTACATACAAAACTATCCACCAACAACAGAGCTTATTAGAAACTTAAGGCAAATACAACAAAAGTTAAGAGATGAAAGCCTGATAGCACACCAACAGATATGGAACCTAGGGCCGGGGTCATCTGTGAACCATCTGCCATAAAGCGGAGATCCTTGGGGGGCGGTCCTAGATCACTTGGAGAGAGCCCCAAGCATTGCAAATGCTGGGGACCGATGACTGTAGCATCAGCGCCGGTGTCGGGCAACATCTGAAGACGGGATGACACACCGCCGTAGGTCACGATGACACTGATGTACTGGGGGACTTTGGTCCTGGGACGCCGGGGGGAGCACACATTCCTAATGTGGCTCGAGCGTTGTCAGGAGTCGTCGTGCCTCTGATTGGAAGACTGTGGGCGGCCCTCTCTGGTGGAAGGGGGCTGAAGCTTCCGCCGACGCGGTCTCTTGGGTATGTTGGAAGGGCAACACTTGTCATAGTGGCCCAGACGACCACACACAATGCACTAAACACTTCACAGAAAATCACTGTCACTGACACTGCTCAAAGTTGCTAAATTCTTCGAGGAGAGGTGACGCGCGCGGGAGTTGACCCAAGCGAGAGTCCATAGAGTCCATAGCCGGCTTTCTACAAACTTTGCACTATCACTCGTAATTATCCAGTAAGATCCTACTCACTGCGCCATGTTAGGTTCTGAATAATAAGTTCTATATACAGGAGAGAACACAAACACCTGTATAGTTTTGTAGGTTCGGTTTACTGGATAAGAGTATGTACACAAAGGAGAGCAGCACTCTCTCTTGACTAGGCTCCCGGTCAACTGCTCTAGGCGAAGTATGGCAAGTGATACATTAGCAGCTTCCATACGTCGCCAGGCACATTAATTAAGCGTGTGGGATATGGTAATAACATTGCCACACGCTGCTAGCTACATAAATGGAGCACATACATAATATGCATACATGATATATAATCCAGCATACATAATATACATACACTAATAAACAACCTGGATACCACAAGAAATGACAAGAACTTCTGGCAGAACGTAAACAAAATTCTTGGAAACGACAAGCCCCAACAAAAGTACATAAAAGACCAAAACGGGAAAAAACTCTTTGAAGAAAAAGAGATAGAATCCGCATACAGGAGAGAATGGAAAAAAGTATTTCAAATATCAGAAGATGAAAATGAGGACTTTGATGAGGAACACGAAAATCACATCTGCAGAGAAATGGCTGAAATGATACATAGGATAACCCCATACCATGTGGTGGACAAAACCAGGCTCAACCCGATAGAACCAATTACAGAAGGAGAACTGCTACACTACATCAGACACACTAAAGAAAAAGCACCAGGATTTACAAAAATCACAAGAAATATGATCCTATACCTACCCAACAACTGCACACAAGGCATCCTTGAAATATTTAACTCAGCTTTGGCAAGTGGATACTTCATTGATGCATTTAAAAACGCAAAACTCATATTCATACCGAAACCAACCAAAGACCATACCCAAGTAATAAACTACAGACCGATTTCCCTACTCGAAGTTATAGGAAAACTATTTGAAAAGGCAATAAACAAGAGAATCAGAAAACACAGAAGTGAAAACGGACTACTAAACCCCAGACAACATGGATTCACTGAAATAAAGGGAACACATACTGCACTAGCCATAATCACGGAAACGTTAGCCAACAAGAAAGCAGAAAGAAACCAAGTCAACATTGTATTAAGAGACGTTAAGAAAGCGTTCGATAAAGTATGGCACCTAGGATTAAAATTTAAACTGCTTCAATTAAATCTTCCAGAACCAAGAAAAAAAATCGTCTGTGACTTCCTAGACGATCGCACGGCACAAATACAAATTGGCAGCTATATAGGACCACCCATAAAACTGAAAAGTGGAGTACCCCAAGGCAGTGTCTTTTCACCCACGCAGTACAATATCTACACAGCAGACCTACCAGAACCAGCTCCCTACAGTGAATACATAAGTTTTGCAGACGATATCACACAAATCATCACATACCCTGGCAAATCAACAGCAATAATGGCACAACATACTGCCAACGCAATAGAGAACATCAACCAGTACGAAAAAAAGTGGAAGATACAAACGAACACCAACAAGTTCAAAATAATCCCAATCGCTAAAAGGAAAAAAGACCCCATTATAGTAGACAACAAAGCGATTCCATATGCCATGGAAGGCACTGTCCTAGTGTTGAAGAAACAACAAAAGGCTACAAAACATTCATCACCGAAAAACTTGCAAAAACCAGAAACATGGTAATTAAATTAAAACGCTTCAGAAGCCTGTCAGCAAAAAACAAGTTAAAGTTATATAGAGCCTTTGTCCAATCCCGACTAGTATATCCACCAATTCCCCTACATGCAATAAAACAAACAAACATAAAGAAACTGCAGACAATTCAAAACTTAGCCCTAAGGGATGTATATAACATCAGATATCCTGACATAGTCACCAACCGTCAACTACACCAACGAGCGCAAATAGAACCCCTAAACGTTTACCTACGTGAACACTCAAAAACAATATGGATAAAGTTAGAAGAAATAGAGCCAGGACCAATCAAAGAATGGATGGAAGAGACAGAAGACCGAAGAAGAGAACACTCGTGGTTCCCTAAAAGTAAAAGAAGAGCCCTAGAACCCACACCAACTCCACTCTATTGAAAGATGCAACGTTACCCCAGTGACAACCTTGGCAGCCCTACCACTTACAACATTAGATCATAAAAAGACGGGATGTTCTTAGCAGAAACACAAGTACCTGCCCTAGACTCCTCACCATTGGCTAGGACATAAGACCCGAAAATGTAAGGCATAAAATTGCAATATTTGCTAAACATACAAACACCTGACATAAATATAATACCTAAGACGAAAATTAGCTGAAACACAAACATGAGAAAACAGAAGCACTTGGGTTGAGCCCCAAGACCTAGCATTCTACTACTATTTTCCAATTTCCTCGCTTTTCTTCTGCAGTATCCACCAACCCCAAGTCCCTCCAAATTCCACCATTATTCTTCAAGTCCAGTTCCCGCACCACCAATCTACGCACCTGCATCAAGATTTCTTCATACTTTACTTCACCCATCGATCGATCGATCGAGACCGAGAGCAGTGTGAGCCACTGCTGTGAGAAGACGCACGTCGCAATTACTCCCGACCCAAGCGGTTCCACGCTTCCACCTGCTCACGACGGCGCCTAGCCAGACTTACTGTCGCCACACACGCCACTTTCACTTTGACGTGGATCTCTCGTCTCTGTTGAATTGACTTACTTGTTTCTCTGTGTTTTTAGCTCACAATTCTTAGTGCCCTCACCGATTCTCCCAGTATTAACGAACCCTGCGGGAACTGTCACTGTCGTTAGGTCAGTCCACCACCCTACGACCCCCGTTGGGGGGGGGGGGGGGTTGGCTGCGGCACTGGTCCTGGGGCAACGAGGAACTAGGTAGGTATAGTGAGTCTTCATTGTCAATTTATTGATTTAAGACGAGCGAGAGAGAAGTAACCAATGGAAGGAAAATGCCACAAGAGGCTTCGGAAGGAAGACGACTTCTCCGACATGGCCAATATGTCCCGAGCAATCCACCCCGTGGCAGAACCACCCACCTTCGCGATTCCAATTGTGATGAAGTACAAGATTCCCAAGGAAACCGAGTTCGACCATGCATACGAGGTAGTGGTAGCACTGGAACTGGAATACAAGAACATCAAGTTCAGTGTGAAGCCCAATCTAGTTGGAGACTTGATATTTTCCCCCCAAGACCACAACACAGCCAAGATCCTCAGCGAGGTCAGCAATCTCAACGGGAAGGCGATCAAGATAATACCATTAGACCCCGAGGAGAAAACAACCAGAATGGTCCTACTACGATATCCTCTGGAACTACCTGTAGAAGTCGTCACAAAACATTCAAAAGTGACCAAGGCAGAGCACTGTGTTACAAGTCGGGACAAAGCACAGACAAGGCAAGTGCTAGTGGACATCAAGGGGATAGTCCCAGAGGAGGTAGACCTAGGCAACTGGGGGACTTACAAGTTGCGTCCTTTTGTCCCAGAACCACTACGATGCTACAAATGTCAGATATTTGGACATCACCAATCCAGGTGCCACAAAAACGTGAGATGTGGCATTTGCAGCCAAAGCCACATGACAGAAATGTGTATTCAGAAACACAAGGACGGAACCATCACGACAGCCAAGTGCCCAAATTGTGGAAAGAAACATCACGCTTGGAGCACATCATGCCCAGAGAGGAGAGAGCAAATGAAAGTTGCAATGGCAAAAGTTCAAAACAGAACAGAAGCACCTCAGAGCACATTCGTGTGGGGTCAACAGCGACAGAATATAGTCAACCCAACACCCACTCCGCCCCAACTGTCAGAGGATTCCTTCCCTGCACTTCCTTCACCAGGCTACAGGACAAAATTGAAGACACCAGGACAAAATCAGTCCATGCAGAAAACCATGACAAACCAGTGGACTCCTCAATCGCAGCTCCAGAGCTGTGTAGCAGTAAAAGGACAGAACACTCCAGTATTGGTGGAGAACACCATATTGCCTGGGACACTGCGACCCCTTCAGGCGACCACCCAACTGAATACACCCCAGCCTGCCAATCTACAAGCGGCATTCACCGAAGAACAAATAAAACAGATGATCACTATTATGATAGTGACTTTCTCTACGATAATGCAGAAACAAGATACCAGCACCGAAAATATAATAAACGCAGTTATGACACAGCTCACAGAAAGATACAGGAAGACCAGACCCCCAAAACTCCACAACTACAAGTGGAACAGACGACGCCCTTGAGACAGATATCAGACAAGAGGAACAACTTGCCATCCAAGAGATCACTCAAAACCGTGAAGCCTCAAGCCCTTTGCAATAAATCACGAGGAATAGAACAACAAACACAGACCGTCAGCAAACACACGATCACAGACAAGAGCGACAGCACCCTGAAGAGAGAAGAAAAAACTCCCGAGATTCCACCTCCTGCTCCTCCCTCAGAGCAGGTGCCCAAGAAACGGCCACCACTCCTGACGGACGAGGAGGAGAGCGACTCGACCATGAACGCCGGGAGCAACTATAGCACCAGCGACGAGGAGACAATGACAGAATAGCCCCACCTCCTTGTAATCTTAAGATAACACAGTGGAATATACAAGGCCTGTCCAACAAACGGCATACTGTACAAGCAGCAGCCTTAGCTAAAAATATTGATGTCTTCATTCTACAAGAAACCCTGATGTCCAAAGATCAACAATTCCGCTTGCCTGGATACCAACAGTACTCTGTACCAAAGGGGCCCAACTCCCATGGCAGCATGATTCTCGTCAGGGCGACCATCCCCAGTTCAGAAGTAGAACCAGTTCACTGTGGAGATGGAGTAGAGGCACAAGCTATTCGGATACACCTGGCAAACGACAGTCTTGTAGTATACAATATCTATAAACCGCCTACCAAACGACTAGAAGCCGGTGAATTACTGACACAAGCAACACAGGAACTTGTGCTCATTGCTGGGGACTTCAATGCCCACCATCCAACGATCAATTCGACCACAAGAATGAACCTGGATGGTCGTCACCTAGTGGAATTGCTGACAGATGTTCCAGAAATAACGCTCATTAATACTGGGGAACCAACACACATACCGGGAGGAACACTGGACCTCACATTCATCTCCACTGAGCTCGTTCCAGTGGCTCAGTGGGAAGTGGATGAAGAACTGACCAGTGACCACTTTGCAACGACAACTACTTTGAGAATGGAACTACTCCTTCCTCCCCCACGTCCGCCACCCAGATGGAATACCAAGAAAGCAAATTGGAAATTATATCAAGATGAACTCCAAAAATGGTTTTCGAACTATGAACCAGCAGAAGATATTGACCAACTAAACCAGGACCTTACTGGTGCCATACAACATGCAGCAGAGGAAGCAATACCAAAAAGAAACCCTACAAATAGACACCACACAGACTACTGGTTCTACAATGACGAAGTCAGAGAACAGAATCACAGAATCAACACATTCAGAAGACATCTCCGACAATACCCTTCCCCTTAGGGAGTGAAACTCTTGAGAGCTGCTGTTCAACATGCTCGTCAAATTACTCAGAAAATTAGGGAAGACAAATGGCTCGAGTGGTGCGCAACCTTTAATGCACACACCACCCTGAGTGAACTCTGGAGAAAACTCAGGATAGCAACAGGAAAATTGCCCAGATCTCCAGCCCACCCCCAGCCACTTCAGGAAGCAAATCGCTTGGCAGAGCACTTTGCAGAACGCTCGTCATCAGCTCAACTACCTCCTGAAATACGACTTCATCTACAGCAAGTACAAATGGAGAGAGAAGTAGTTGTCAGACATGCAATTGAACAAGCTGACACTACAGACTGTCTGTTAACTATAGACGAAATCAGAAGGGCCAGGAAAACAAGCAAAGACACCGCTCCTGGCAGTGATAGTATAACCTATTCATTGCTCAGCAATGCAGGACTTGCTGGTGAACTTGCTCTCATAACAGTTATAAACGCATCATGGTCAGCAGGCAAACTCCCGTCAGCTTGGAAAAGAGCAAGCATTGTTCCTATTCCCAAACCCAATGATCCCCCGAATTTCAGACCAATATTACTAACAGCTTGCATCGACAAAACCGCCGAAAGGATGGTCCTTACACGACTCCTCTGGAAAATTGGACCACTTCACCACAATATCTTTGGATTCACCAAAGGTCTCAGCACTGCACACAGTTTGGCCACTCTCCTGGGATCGATTGGTCAAAATAAGGCAATCGTAGTATTCCTTGATCTAGAGAAAGCATTTGAGCTGGCAAATGCACAGGCCATTGTAACCACTCTGGCCCGGAAAGGCGTCAAAGGATACCTTCTGGCTTGGATTGCTGACTATCTCCAAAACAGAACCGCAAGAGTTACTTGTCAAGGACAAGTCTCAGGTCAGCAAAGACTGGAAAATGGCACACCACAAGGAGGAGTTCTTAGTCCAACTCTCTTCAACATCCTCATGGAAAACTTGTGTCGGCTCCCCTTTCAGGAGGGTACCAGACTGCTGTGTTATGCTGACGACTTAGCACTGATAGTAAAAGGCAGAAACCAAATCAGCAAAGTCCAAAGAGCACTAGACCTCATCAGTGAAGAATGTATGAGGCTCGGGCTCAAGATATCAATCCCCAAATCGAAAGCCATGAGGTTTGGACACAATGAGCCGGTGACACAACTTCAAATACAAGGTATTGGCCTACAATGGGTCAATGTATACAAATACCTGGGCATCTGGATTGACAAACGCCTCAAATTTGACACTGAGATAAACTATCTAAGAGACCGAATAGGCAGGAGAGTCAACCTGATGAGAGCCATGACAGGACCCAAGGTGGGTGCGGGACATATAGTCCGAAGAACGCTATATATATACGCCATTCGATCATTAACAGACTATGCGACACCGGCTCTTAACACACTGTCTGAGGGGCAGTGGGCGAAATTAGAAGTTGCCCAGAATAACGCTATGAGAGCCATTGTCAAGGCACCTATGTGGACAAAAATTGAAAACTTACACATGGAGACAGATCTAACATCTCTCCAAACCAGAGCGGGCCGATTAACAGCGTGCTTTGCAACAAAACTGATTGCTAGGGCTCAGGATGGTGACATCAAGAATGGACTCTTACGAGCACTGAACCTTAACAGAGATGTCTTTAACAAGAAAACATGGCTATTGTGCGCAGCTGACGCTATAAATCGACTGAAATTGAAAGACACAATTCTCAGCAAAGGACCTCATACAATGAGTCCAGACTATAGCACCCCAGCACCGTGGGAGTTCGCGCTAGCAATCTTCAACATTCTATAAACTGGGACAAGAAAGGCTGACTGTAACTCACATGAGCTCCGACAGATAGCAGAGAGAAACATGAAGGCACTAACACCTCACAATAGTACAGTGTATTACACAGACGGTTCTATAGAGACCACTAGTACGAAGGCAGGAGCAGCCTTCACTATAGAAGGAGGTAACACGTCCCTTTGGAGAACTTCAGATGGATACTCTATTTTGCAAGTTGAGCTAGCTGCCATACTTGGAACCCTAAGACATGCTTCCATAAACAGTCAACAAGGCATTGTAATACACACTGACTCCCGATGTGCTATTGAAGCGCTACAATGCAGAGAGCATAGAGACAACATTCATCTCATAACATCCGTTATTGGACTACTGCAAGGTTTTAAACTACAAGATCGGCAAGTTATCATTAACTGGGTACCCAGTCATATCGGAATCCCAGGGAATGAACGAGCTGATGCTGCTGCCAAGGCTGCGTTAGAACAGCGAAACATTGAGACGAAGATCCCGCCCAGTCAGGAGCAGATAAAGAAGACCACAATAACACGAACCGCCCAGTGGAAAATAGAGAAACATATGTTACGAGTTGGGGATTTAGAATATAGTTAAAAGTCTACTCAGATCCCAACAGGCAACAACAAAAAAAAAACAAAGACAATCGGACTATAAAAGGGTAGACAAAGGATGCGAGTTTTTGTTGTGTATAATAAAGTACCATAAATTCCTTAACAAAATATTCAGCTTTCTATAATTTACCCTTAGCCATACTTAACCTAAACATTAACAGTATATACATATTTATACAACAATTTTGAAGCAAGTGGACGAGGGGAGGCAATATAAGATTACAAATACTTAAGTGCGGAGCTGAGATGGCTGACGAGCAAGGCTGAGTATTGTAGAAGACGGTAGGTAGTCACTGTGCCGTAGGTTTCCAGGATAGGTGATCCTGTGGTCACTTCCCAGAGTGAACTGACCTCTCATCGAACTGGAGCTGACGAAGAAGACTTTGAGGAGGTGACGCAACAACCAGGATATGGAAACGGGAAACCCGGGAGTGGTAACTAAGAGTAGTCATACTCGGGTTTTGTCCCTAGATGGCGTTGCTCCGTAGCGTGGGCGCGAAGGAGGTGATCACCTGGTGCGTCTGGCGAGTAGCTGCTGCATTCCACTGGAGCTCGGGATAAGGAGTCCGCAATAAGGTTGTCCACCCCCTTTATGTGCCGGACTTGTAGATTATAGAGCTGGGTGAGGAGAGCCCAGCGGAGGATTCGCTGGTTGGAGGTCTTGTTGGTTTGGATGAACGTGAGCGGGTTATGGTAGGTGAAGTCTAGGGTTGTTTGTGGGCAAGACTGGAGGTAACATTCAAACTTCTTTATTGCCAACACCAGAGCCAGGGCCTCCTTCTCTATGGTCGAGTAGTTGGTCTGATGTTTTTTCAACTTGGCGGAGCAGTATGCCACAGGGTGAAGGACATCAGTGGTTGGGTCGGGTTGTAGGAGCACAGCCCCCACTCCGACACCGCTAGCGTCGATTTGCAGATGGAAGGGCAAGGTGTAGTCAGGTGGGTGGACTACAGGCTTGGAGGCAAGGAAGGCTTTGAGGCGGTGGAAAGACTGGTCGCACCTCCGGTTCCAGATGTATGGGACAGCAGAACTGGTAAGGTCTGTGAGGAGTCCGGCCACGCTGGAGAAGTTACTGCAGAACCGACAGTAGTAGCAGCACATCCCCAGGAAGCGCATGAGTTCCTTCCTCGTCCTTGGAGTGGCGAAGGACAAGATGGCTTTAACGTTTGCATCCTTGGGTCTCACCATACCATGCCCAACGATATGTCCCAGGTAAGTCACTGAGGCCCGACCAAAAGCAGATTTAGCCAGGTTTATGGTGAATCCAGTCTCTTGCAGTCGTGAGAAAAGTATCTCCAAACGCACCAGATGCTCGTCCCAGCCATCAGACACCACCACCAGGTCATCCAGGTAGGCGAACGTCCCACCTAGGTCCTGAATCAGGCAATTGATGGCCCTCTGGAATGTGGCCGGAGCATTAGAAAAGCCAAACACCATAACCAAATATTGAAAAAGACCAAATGGAGTTATAAATGTTGAGATTAGTTTTGCCCTATCCGTGAGTCCCACTTGATAATATCCTTTCAACAGGCCCACGGTACTGATAAATTTTGCACAGCCTATGCTGTCTATTATATCTTCAATCAAAGGTAAAGGGTAGGAGTCTGAGACATTGACCTGGTTCACTTTACGATAATCGGCACAGAAACGAAAAGTGCTATCGGGTTTTGGAATGAGAAGGCAAGGTGAAGCCCAGGGGAAGGTACTAGGCTCAGCTAAGTTATGTTTTAACAAAAAATCTACCTCCTTTATCATATTCTCTCTTTTTTGTGGATTTAGTCGATATGCTGATTGCCTAATGGGTTGTACATCATCTGAGATTAGCTTAATATCATGTTTAAGTATATTGCAAAACCCTGGGAGGTCTGACGTGACTTTAGGAAATGTCGATAATAACTTAGTGAGATCTTTTGCTGGAGATGGATTCAGAACAGAAAAATACTCATCCAAGTTGTTGAGTATGTGACTGTTAGCAGGGTTTTCTTTAGGTAGAGGGAAGTCTAAATTCTCCAATAGATCCATGTCATCTGTCTCCGGCTCCGGCCCTGACAAAACCGTATGCAATACAGGTAAGCTTATAGCCTCTGGCATGTCCTCCTCTGACTGCCTGGAATGGTAAAGTGTCATGAGATTAATGTGAACAAGTTGTGAATCTTTTCTTCTATCAGGAGTATGGACTATATAGTTGAGGGGACATAGTTTATTAGCATTGATTTGAAAGTTTTGATGGAACCGTTCCAAGCAACCTTGGGACGGTGGGTGGTAAGCCGAAGATGTACAATGGTCCACACTGAGGTCTTTCATCACCTGTTTGAACACAGATGGATCAGATTGTTGGGCTTAAATGAGCTCATTCTTACTAATGGTCTTATTGTACAGATCTTCTGTGGGTAGGAAGATATTGAAGGTGGTTTTAGATGAAGAGGGCCCATTTCGCACACTCTGTGACCGGGTGACAACACAAGATGGGAAAAGGTGAGGAATAGTTTCTTCAAGGTCAGTGGTGGAGTTGACAGGTAAGGGAGAGTCGACTGTCTTTATGTTGGGAACCACTGGATCTCCTACCAAGTCATTACCCAATAATAAATCAATGCCGCTCACAGGCATTGGATCTTTCCTAATGGCTATTTGCACTTCTCCAGTAATCAAGGGACATTGGAGGTGCACTTTAGCTAAGGGATAGGAAGAATGGGATGAGAGATCTGAAATTACAACACTCTCATTAGTAAATGCGGTAGATATATCAGGAATGACGTTAAACAGGAGGATAGATTGTGCTGCGCCCGTATCACGTAGTATACGAATAGGGAAAGAACGAGACCCCTCTATGATTGAAATTTTTCCCTCATAGGTGAATGAAGAGAAGAGATCCTGATGGGGCCTTTCCACATTGGTGGTTGCTATTGGTTTGAATTTGGGATCCAGGAAACTACTTTTAGCAATTCGACACTTTGGGTGTTTACAAGTCTGGATCGAATGGCCTGGGTTTTTACAGTAAGAACAAGTAAACTTGGTTGCATCAGGGGGTGTAGGTGTGGGACCTTTCGACCTACCACTCACGCCCCCAAGGTTATCATCAGAGGAGGACCTAACATGTCGGGAAGTACCACGTTCTCTACTGCCCAGTGACTCCACCAGCAAGGCGTAAAGCATCAGCCAGCTCAGCCGCACGCCCTAAATTAACCTCTCCACGCTCCTCCACGTGCTTCAAGATGTGAAATGGTATCTTGCTCTTCCACTCCTCCAGGACTACCAAATTTAACAAATCCTGAAATGTGGAGGTCTCTGTAGCCTCTAACCACTTCTTAAAAAACCAAAGCTTTTCTTGAACAAACTCAACAAAGGCGTGTGAAAATGGTTTGGTTAGTTTATGAAACTTCTGCCGGTATCCATCTGGCGTGATAGCATAAGAGGTGAGGATATTCTTTTTTACGTTATCATAGTCATCAGTCTGGTCTAAACAGTTATAAACTCTACGAGCCTTACCACATAATTTAAGAACTAACACCGACACCCACTGGTCCTTAGGCCACTCATTCTTCGCGGCTATTTTCTCAAAAGTCCTAAATGACCCATCCATATCGGATTCATCAAACCCGGGAACAAGAGAAGAAGCATTAGCAGGGTTAAAAGCAGCTAGTTTCTCTTTTAATGCCACTTCTTTTGATTTAAACTCCGATGTTAAGGTGACTTCTATCTCTCTCACCTGCAGTTCCTTCAGTCTAACCTCCTGCTCCAACTTGGCCTGTTCCAACATTTCCTCATGTTCCAACTTGGCCTGTTTCGACCTTCCCTCATGGTCCAACTTTTGCTCCAACTTGGCCTGTTCCAACATTCCCTCATGCTCCAACTTGGCCTGTTCCAACTTGACCTGTTCCAACTTTTCTTCATGCTCCAACTGGAGTTCTTTCATTTTGATTTGGAACTCGAACCTAGCTCGTTCTGGTTCTAAGGCGTCTATTCTTTGTGTTTCTTCATAAGGGCTAGCCAGACCTGAGGCAACTTCTGAGTGAGGAGGGGTGGTGGATAGTGGTTGAAGTTTCTTGGACATGGGCGTTAATCGGTCAACAGCGGATTCTTTTAAAACTTCTTGTTGAACCAACATTTCAATTACATGATTTTTTAACATTTCCTTAGTCAGTTGCTGTGAATATGGGATATTGTAATAGTTGGCTATTCCTTTCCATTCTTTCTTCAGGATATTAACACGTAATTTAGCTACGGAAGGATTTTCAATAAAATCCTGGAGATCAAAACCTGAGGTGACCATTGTTAAGAAAACTAGGATAAATTAACTAATGGTCAAAAGATAAGTGGATTACCCTAGAAAATATCACGGCAGTGGATAACCAGAAAGTCCCGGAAACTAACAAAGCTATACCTAGGGAAATTACTCTTATGAATATTGTTCTTCTGATAAGATCCTTAAATAAGGATAAGAGACTTGAAAGAGGAAGGGCGTATTACGGCATTAATATAAAGATCCGGATTAACATCCCTTAGATACTTGAAACAGAAAGGGCGTATTACGGCATTTATATAAAGAGCCGGATTAACAACCCACAGATACTTGAAACAGGAAGGGCGTATTACGGCATTAATATAAAGATCAGGATTAACAACCCTTAGATACTTGAAACAGGAAAGACGTATTACGGCATTAATATAAAGATCCGGATTAACAACCCTTAGATACTTGAAACAGGAAGAGTATATTATGGCATTTATATAAAGATCAGGATTAACAACCCTGAGTAAACAGAAAGGGTGTATTACGGCATTAATATAAAGATCCGGATTAACAGCCCTCAAGTTACTTGATTATTGACCCCGAATGAGATAATGAGAAGAACAATATTTGAGGCTTTATAATTATGGGGTCCTGGTAGAGCTGGGCGTCCCAAGATATCACTTCACCCTATACTAGTGACCATGGAACAGCCTACTCTGGAGTGAGGGTACGGCATTAAACAGATCCGGATTCTTCCCTACACTCGATAAGACTTACTACACGACTGCCACTTGTAATAACAGGTAAGCCTTATGACACTTGGAACCTAATATCCTACGTCCGTCACTCTTACTGTACGATAATACCAATATATGCACACACATATGAAGGAAACTTTAAACCACCGTAAAGCAATTGTGATCAGAAGTGACTGGGAGGAATAATTAACAAGGAGTAACAATGGGGGGAGGAATATGGCACTTAATGTTGGATCCTGTCACGGTCGCCATTTGTAACGAGTTGGGGATTTAGAATATAGTTAAAAGTCTACCCAGATCCCAACAGGCAACAACAAAAAAAAACAAAGACAATCGGACTATAAAAGGGTAGACAAAGGATGCGAGTTTTTGTTGTGTATAATAAAGTACCATAAATTCCTTAACAAAATATTCAGCTTTCTATAATTTACCCTTAACCATACTTAACCTAAACATTAACAGTATATACATATTTATACAACAATTTTGAAGCAAATGGACGGGGGGAGGCAATATAAGATTACAAATACTTAAGTGCGGAGCTGAGATGGCTGATGAGCAAGGCTGAGCATTGTAGAAGACTGTAGGTAGTCACTGTGCCGTAGGTTTCCAGGATAGGTGATCCTGTGGTCACTTCCCAGAGTGAACTGACCTCTCATCGAACTGGAGCTGACGAAGAAGACTTTGAGGAGGTGACGCAACAACCAGGATATGGAGAAGGGAAACCCCAGAGTGGTAACTAAAAGTAGTCATACTCGGGTTTCGTCCCTAGATGGCGTTGCTCGTGGTGCTGGGTAGGTAGATCATGACAATTGGTGGCGTGGTTCGTAACTCATAGAAGATTAACACCAGTATCACGATCGGCCAAGTGGTACCATCTGGTCACGAATTATGAGAGACCACCATTCATGAAGGATATAACAAGAACGGAAGAAGTCAACTTTCACTGACTGAGACTGGGATACCCAATACCCATGCATTTGGGAAATAATTGTATCGGCACAAGCAGAGCAGCGCATGTGCAAGACCTGCGACAGCGGAGCAGAAAACACACTGCAGCACTACCTCATAGAGTGCCCTGGAACACAATTAGCTTGGAGAAATATACAACCACCTATCACAGCAGAGAAGGTTGCCAGAAAGCTAACCACCAACCACTCTCAGGAAACCCTACAGTTTCTTACCGAGCATCCCCCCCCCCCCCCACCATTAGTGGTGGAGATGTGCATGTAACCAAAAAGACGCTGGTGTTTTATCCCAGCAGTGGGTGGACCAGCATTTTAGCTTAAGGTCCGCGTAGGTAATATTCCTACAAATCAATTAAAAAAAAAAAAAAAAAGCCTCGCCAGCCAGCCTTCGTCGTGATTGGACCTCTCTTCTGATCCTTCACAGCCAAGCCAGCCAGCCTGTCTCTTACCGTTGACGACCGGAACGCAAAATATCACCTCACCAACCAACACTTCTACACTTGGGAAGCTTGTCTCTGACAACGCCCTCTCTGTGCCTCCCCACTGATCAGGGGTGACTCCTGATCAGAGGCGGCCCAGATTGGGTGCTCTGCGACGGTTTCCTGTAGCGGACGTCGGCCGCGACCCCACTGGTGTTTCTTGCACCAGTGGCTATTCTTCCTTTATTCTTCCTTCTATTTCGCTCTGGCCTGGGGACCTGCATCCTAGAGGTGTATTCGTCCTCCCTGTAAATGTTCACCTCCCTCCCAGGAGTTTGTGAACACGAAAGGGAGAAGGAGCAGAACCATCCCTCCGCCTAGCCTTCCTGGGAAACCGTGATCGTGCGGGTCCACCTGGGAATGGCTGTCGCATATCCGGAATCCACCCCCCCCCAAGTAGGTACACTAGGGCTCACGCCTATAAGTGAGCAGATTAGATACACACTAGGGAAGTAGGCTCCCCTGACGGGGCTCTGGGAGAGATACACGGGAACCACCTTTCGACCATTCGACGGACAAAAGGCGGTGGGAGGTGTTGTAATTCCTGTGGTAGGTTAACTCACCCAGACTAGGTAGGCTACCTATCGTATTTCAAAAGGTGGCTTGTCCACCTTGCCCCCTCTACAATAAGGGCACATAGGGTAAGGATACGCTCCCTTGATGGGGATGTAACCGAACCACGGAAGAGCTCACTAGCCGAACTGCTCGGCGCAAAACTACTAATAAAGATCACGAGCCTTATTACAATCAAGGATTCATTCATCGCCCTCTGCCTAACAGAAGAAGACGTTGACTCCATACTGTCGAACGACAGCATAAAGGAATTGAAGAAGCAGCGATTCGAAGTAGTAATCCCACCACAACTAAGAGCCAGGAAGACTGTAGTAGTTAAAAGACTGGACAAGACCATCACAGAAGAATCGAGCGAACAACAATTGAAACGAGACCTGGAACAAAGAAATCAATGGGCCAAAGTAGAGGAGGTAGTTAAACTACCTAAACTACCATCTATGCTGAAAAATAGGTTTCAGGACATAGGAATGGCACAAAAAGCAATACAAGAAGGATTCTGTCTCTCCTACTACCATATAGGTAGCAATCAAGTTGAAGAGGAAGAATTTTTTCCCATCACGCCTTGTTGGAACTGCTACAAATATACCCACTTAGCCACGGACTGCCCGAACAAAAACACAAAATACTGCTCCGAATGCGGGGAGGAGGGACATACATTCCGGGAGTGCAAAAGCAGTGTAACTCCTAGGTGCCTGAACTGCCAAGAGGACTACAGAACACTGGCTGTACGCTGTCCAGCAAGGAAAGCGATTGTAAAGGAAAGGAGGAAAATTTAAAAGGAAAGAGCACAGGAAAAGCAAAACAGGACCTACTCGGCTGCAACCAAATTAACAAAGGAAACCACTAAAGTCCTTGAAAATGTAGCCTCACAACCCCCAGCTCAACCTATAGTGCTCAACCTGGGAAGTAAACTATCGATTAAAATCATGACGGCAATAATACACGCCCACCTCTTGAATATTGCCAAACCAGGATGCTTTGCTAAAAGGGTAAAGGAAATGTTTGCGGCAAATAACCTCCCAGACATGGAATTCCCCAACGACGTCCCCTCATCAGAAATCTTCAACCTGATCTATAAACCAGCGGAAACCACCAGTCAAGCGCAAGTCACCCAATCACAAGCCACTACCGACAAACCCCCCCAATCAGAAAGTAGCGAAGAGGGAATGGAAGAAGACGAAGAGGAACAGGAACCCATTTCACAACATGAACCTGTTATACAACCTGAACAAGCGTTCGTATATAGCACCCCTAAAAAGAACAAAACGGGAATTGTGGCTCCACCACCGTTACCAAGAAAAATGACTGAGAATCAGGACCTCGGGGAGGAAACCGGTATCAGGTTTTACACCTGCTCTCAACCGAGAGACTATTGGCGGAGATCAGGGAAGGAAAATTAAAATATACATATACAGATACGAATATGGAAGATCACCAAATAGAAACACTAATAAAGAGAGGAAGAATCCTGACCAAATATAATAGAATAAAAAAGGTGGAGCAATCCAAATACAGGAAAATTCGCCTCGGCCTGCATACGGAGAGGAGGTCTTCAGGAGAACATCGTTCATCCAAAATGCCGCAAACAAGCTCGATACATCATCATTCATAATCAACAGACTTAAAATAATTCAACATAATGTCCTGGCCTGGACACATACAACAGCTCACGAATTATACAACATATATCGTACCCTAGACCCAGACATCATCATATTAAATTCTCACGGCAGGGTAATTCAAATAAAATCAAGATATTTAATTACACATAGCAATTAAAAGAAGTATAAAACATAAAATCCATGATACATTCCAAGAAAACTTTCTGGCAATAGAAATTAACAGCACAACGGGTCCAATCATAATCGGCACCTGCTACCTCCCTCCATGACGACCATTCTTTCCAATAGCAGACAGGCTCAGATTGATGAGGAGGAACATACCTGCATACTTTCTGGGTGATCTCAACGCTAGACACGCATACTAGGACACCATACCAACAACGCAGTAGGCCCGGTCCTGAACACACAAGTGAGCCACGGCAACGTGGTACACCTCGGACCGGAATTCCCCACGTACATCAGAGCAGGCCACACAGGATACCCTGATCTCGTGTTAACAAATCAACACCACCACCTAAACATACTACGCGAACCCGGCCCAATATCCACTAGTGATCATCTACCTATCATAGCCACACTCTCCACAGCCCCAATACAGATCCCGGCCAGGCTAAGATTCAACTATAACCGGGCTAACTGGGAAAACTTCAAACAAGAATTAAATAAACCCGCAACCCATACAATTACACAACGGGCATACTTCTCTAATAGACCAATCACTGGATATATGGTATGAGCACGTCAGCCAGGCCATGGAACACAACATACCCAAGACCACTCACCGAACATTACCACACCCTCAATACTCACACCAATCAAGAATCATACAGACACAATTTAGCAACCTAATTAAACTAATCACAGAGCAAGGCTGGACACCGGAACGCAGAAACATATACAACATAATACACGAGCAGCTAAAAAACATCTCAAAAGAAGCATACAACAAGAACTGGCAGAAGCTGATTTCAGAAACCGAAGGAAACTACCATAAACCGAACCAGTTCTGGCAGAAAATAAAGCACTTCTTGGGAACCTCAAGCAACGAGTCAAACTATATAATAAATAGTAATCAAGTCAAATTAACAGAACCAACCGAACAAGAACCGGAATTTAGATCTTTCTGGAGTAAGATTTTTCAAATCACCAACGAAGAAAACTTAAACTTTTGCATGACCACAGAGAGGGAAGTATCCAACCATATGTCGTAAATAACCCATATTTGGCAACCGAGTCCCACGATCGACCTGAATACACTGGATGACATGTCCCCACTAAACATACCAATCACGGTGGACGAAATAGTAAGAACAGTCAATAGCTTTAAGAACAAGGCTCCTGGAGTCAGTAAAATAAATAAACTCATTTTACAGCAATTACCAAGCAGCATGGTACTTCTACTAAAAAATATATTCAATGCATCCATAGCTTCAGGCTACTATCCAAAGAAATTCAAGACAGCAATTATCAGACTGACACCAAAACCGGGAAAAGCCCCCACAGCAGTAGAAAACTACAGACCAATCTCTCTCTTAGAAACACCGGGAAAAATTTGGGAAAAAATAATTAACCAACGATTAAGAACACACCTGGAACTGGAATACAAATACAACTCTAGACAACACGGATTTAGGAAACACAGAGGAACAAACACAGCCATAGCCTTTATATACGAAAGTATTGCAAACGCAATGCATAATAGAGAACAGTGCAACATAGTTTTAAGGGAAGTGGCAAAAGCGTTCGATAAGGTCTGGCACTTGGGACTTAAATATAAAATAACCAATCAAGAACTCCCTAACAACTTCACCTCTCTACTATGTAATTTCTTGGACAATAGAGAAGCACACATTATAATAGGCACTCACAAAGGCCCAAGCTTCAGCCTTTATAGTGGAGTACCACAAGGAAGTAATTTATCCCCAACTCTTTACACAATTTACACTTCAGACATGCCGCCACCAATTCAGGGTGAATACATCGCATATGCTGATGATGTCACCCAGATCATCCGCCATCCAGGCAAGGCCAAACAGTTGATGGCATTAAAAACAGCTCGCGCCACAATACAAATAAATAATTACGAGAAGAAATGGAAAATAAAAACTAATACACAGAAACTAAAAATCATACACATTTCAAGGATAAACCCAGCACCAATCACAGTAAACAACGAAGAAATACAATACTCAAACGAAGGAAAAATACTGGGGCTAACAATAACAAGAACCGGAATAAATAAACACATAACAGAGCGCAATAGACTAGCCCAAATACAGCTTACCAAATTAAGAAGATTCAGCAAAATGGAAGAGAAAATACAACTACACCTATTTAAAGCACCTGTCCGCCCCCATCTTGAATACCCGCCAATACCATTAAACACGATCAGCCTTACCAACCAATTAATACTCCAGGCAACACAAAACAAAGCCATCCGCAGAGCCTCCAAACAACGTCCCCCATACACAACCAAAATTAAAGAGTTTCACGAAAAATACAACATTTTACTACTGAACATAAGAACATACAGCCAAGCACAAGCAGTATGGCACAAACTAGAAGTCATGGAAGACGAAATATATAATCGACTAAAAACAGAGGACACCACAAGATCACACAACTGGTGGCCAAAAAGCCTTCTCCATAACCCCAAGAGCCAGAACTATTGTACACTAAACAGTAATCAAAAGATGAGAGTATTCTACTAGTTACACAAGGTCCTAGCAGACGTCTCCAGCTTACGCAATTATATACCACAGCATAAAAAAAAACTTCTTGACGCCAATAAGATAAAAGATGAGAGTTTTCTACTAGTTACAGAAGGACCTAATAGACTTCTCCAACTAACACAATAACAAACAACCCCTTGCTAGCTAGCTTAGCCTCCTCCCCCCCCCCCCCCCCCTGTTCCCTCGAGCTCGGGCGACCTCTTAGTGCGGCCTTCACCACAGCCAATCAAGTCGTCTCTGCTAGGTGAATAGCCCACCTGCTCTTATTCTCTAGTACTTTACTTCCCGTTTCATAACTTTCCTTCTACCTTACCTCTTCTCTTCTCTCCCTTCCCATGGCAAGCCATTGCCATTTTATCTCCATTATCATCATCATCATCATCATCATCATCATCGCCAGCCCTTGGACATCACAACAGAAACCCCGCTGGAGTAGTACTGCACAACCTAATTGGGCAAGGCAGCATTACACACCTAGGCCCAGATTTTCAAACATTCAAAACACCGGGAAATTCTGGGAATCCCGACATAATTCTGACAAACAGACACCATCATTTTCACACACACATAAAACCTGGACCCGCCAGCACCAGTGACCACATACCCATAATAGCAACTATTTCCACATCTCCAATACAAATTCCCTCGACACCAAGATATTCATTTAATAGAGCTAACTGGGAAAGTTTCAAAACAGCTCTCAACACCGACGAAACATTAACTCTCCACAACAAAAACACCAACGAGATTGATACTGCCTTAGAAACCTGGTATTCAAAAATCACAATAGCCATGAAAAATAACATCCCAAAAACAACATACCGCACACTACCACATGCACAACTAACACACGAAGAAAAAATCATCCAAACCAGGTTCACCAACCTGCATGAATTTCTAAAAACATATGGCTGGAGCCCACACATCACTGCATTATATAGAAACCTTAAAGAAGAACTAATGGAGAGATGCAAAGTAAAACACGACGAGAAATGGAACCAGCTAATAGCCAACACACAGGCAGACTACAGAAACCCAAAAGCCTTTTGGACTAAAATAAAAATCTCATGGGAACCAACTCAGAGGAGAGCAGCTACCTTATAGACAACAATGGCAAGAAGATTACAGAACCTAAACTCAAGGAACCAATATTCAGAACATTCTGGAGCAGCATCTACCAAATCACAGATGAGGACAACCGAAACTTCTGCAGAGAAACAGAACACGTGGTTGAAAAACATTTGAACCAAAACACAGACAAATGGCAACAATCCAGGACAATCAACCTCAACAGGTTAGATAATAACGATCCACTAATTGCTCCAGTAACTACACATGACATCACAAAAACAATTGCCAGCTTCAAGAATAAATCGCCAGGAATAAGTCAAATAAACAAAACTGTGTTGCAAAACATACCACCACCAATGATCAAACAGCTTGCAGACATCTTCAATGCATCAATAGCAACCGGATTCTTCCCATCCAAATTTAAAAAGGCAAAAATAAGACTCATTCCAAAGCAAGGAAAGAGCCCAACACAGGCAGAAAACTACAGACCCATTTTACTCCTCGAAACACCTGGCAAAATCCCTGAAAAAATAATAAACCAGAGATTAAGAAACCACCTAGAGTATGAAGACAAATACAACCATAGACAACACGGCTTCAGGAAAAACCGAGGCACCTACACTGCAATAGCCCTAATATATGAAGCCATCGCAAATGCAGCCAGCAACAGAAATCAATGTAACATAGTTCTCAGAGATGTCAGCAAAGCCTTCGACAAAGTATGGCATGAAGGGCTCAAATACAAGATCATTCAACTCAACATGCCACCCAACATCACGGCTCTCCTCTGCAATTTCCTTGACAACAGACAAGGCAAACTCATCATCGACAACTATACAGGTCAACTTCACCCTCTACAGTGGAGTACCCCAAGGCAGCAACATATCACCAACACTATACGCCATATATACAGCGGACATGCCTAAACCAAGAAACTCAGAGTACATTGCATACGCAGACGACGTAACACAAATTATACACTACCCAGGGAAATCAAAACAAATGATGGCAATCAGAACTAGCCAAGAAATAGAAACCATAAACAATTACGAAAGGAAATGGAAAATTAAAACTAACATACAAAACCTGAAGATAATTCACATAGCTAAAACTAGACCATACCCAATCATAGTCAACAATCAAAACATTCCATACGCAGAAAATGGGAAAATCCTCGGCCTCAAAATCACAAGGAACGGCATACTACCACACATCACAGAAAGAATTGCAAAAGCCAGGGTCCTACTAACTAAACTCAGAAGATTCCGCAAATTAAACACCAATATACAACTACACCTTTACAAAGCACTAGTCAGACCACACTTGGAATATCCCCCAATTCCACTTAACACTATATCAAAATCAAATAAACTCAAAATACAAGCAATCCAAAACATAGCCCTCAGAAGAGCAGCAAAACTCAGACCACCATATGCAAAAAATTCCAGAGAGCTACACACAGAACATAACCTAACCACAATCAACATCAGAACACATAATCAAGCATTTGCAATATGGGAAAAACTACAAGAACTCGAAGACCCCATATTCCAACAACTAATGCAAGAAGACAATACCAGAACACACAACTGGTGGCCAAAGAGCATAACATTTGACACCACAGAACCAGAACCAATATACACGAAATAAAAACGAAGAATACTTAAAGGACACGGAGGGCCCCCCTCCCCAAACACCACAATCTACCTTAGCTTAGATTAGCTTGGCTTCCCTTCCCTTGCTGTAGTAGACATGAACTGCTGACATGGCAGATTTAACCTCGTTCCCTCAAGGTGGACAGCCCACCTGCTATCAATCTCCCTCTTTATTTCCCACTTCCCAACCTTTACCTTCCTCCTACACCGTCTTCTATCTTCCTAAGCCAATAGGCTCTCTTCTCTCCATCACATCGGATCGGATCGCCAGCCAGCCTTCGCCGTGAACGGACCTCTCCTCAGACCCCTCACCGCCAAAGCAGCCAGCCTTCTTTCTACTGTTGACGACTGGACTACAACTCGAACTCTCTGTCTACCACTGGACTTCCCAGAAATCCTGTTTGGGGCAACGCCCCTTTGGGGCCTCCGCCTTTGGAAACGACCACGACTGCCACCGGACAACCTCACGAACGTTCAGGACTGTCAGCCCTAGCTAGCTCTCCCCACGGGTAGAGTGAGTGACCCACAATCCTGCTGGAGGGCAGCTATTGATTGGCAGTACTGACGTTGTTTGAGGTCTTTCTCTCTTGCTTAAATCCTTCCTTACTTACCCTGGCCGAGGCACCTGCTTATTTTAAGTATTCGTGCTAGAGCCCCTCCAGTGGAGCACACCTCACAGTAGGTGGGATTGTGTGTGTCCGTTGGAGGTCGGGGGAACACAGGCCAATCCGGCAGTGGAAAAACAGTGATAGTGCAGTTACACCACAGTCCGGGGGTCGCCTATAGGCACACTGAGAAGGGTCTTGAATAACCTTCTTTATCACCCACAATTAATACATAGACAAGAGAACAGCCCCTTCACGTTCTCAGATAACTGAAACAGCGTATGGTACACTCAATGTACCTTCACAAGGATTTTCTCATCGAACGATGGATACACTGCAATATGCAGGGACTACAGGGACGCAGATACCATTCTGAGCACTGAGGGAATGCAAGCCTTTGGAGACATAGGACTCCAGGTCATCATGCCACCAGAGGTTAAAGCAAAAAGATCAGTATTTGTACGTGGACTGGACTACGAATTTGGAAAGCACTCGGCACAAGAAATAAAAGAAGAACTAGAAATATAAAACAACTGTAGTCGAAGTGGTAAAAATAAAGCAATACACACATTGCTTAAAGCTGAGATTCACTGATACTTCAATGACAGACAAGGCCCTGGAATCTGGAATCTTAGGGTACAACATGTCAGTACTCCCTAAACAACTAGAAAGGGAGAAATACGTTAATATTCTCACCTGCTTTATCTGCTATGCACATGAATCTCATGCAACAAAAGACTGTCCTGAAAAGGAACTTAAAATATGCTCTGAATGTGCAGAAGAAGGCCATACCTTCCGGGACTGCAAGAATCAAGCCAAAGCATGTATAAACTATAAAAATCGGAAGGAACCAGGATATAAGACCCACTGATCCCTAGCAATGGCCTGTCCATACAAAAATAAAATAATAAATGAAAAAGTAGCAAAGGAAAAACAACAACAAGAACAGAAGGAGAATACAACATATGCTGCTATTGCAAAGAAAGTAGTTGAAGAAACAACACAACTACAGAATACCACCAAAATTGTACTGAGCGAATTACGAGACTACAAAGTGCTCATATGCCTATTATATTCTCACATAATGAACATAGGGAACCCAGGCAGGTTCGAAATAGAAATGAACAAAATGCTTGGAAGAAACAATATCCCAACAATGAGTTTCCCAGCCAACCCAGCTTCTGGATCTGTGCTACAAGCATCCCGCTTAACCAACCCAGATGCACCACAGGAGACAGTCAACACAGAAGAAAAAGGAGCAACGGAGCAAACACCAGCCGCAACAGTACACGAAACAAACGAAGCTGACAAGGCAAAGTCACAAATGATTTAAACGTCCACCCAAAGTATAGTAGAAAGGCAGGACCTTCAAAATAACATCCAAAGAGAGACAGGAGCCGTAAGAAAAAAAGTCACAACAGCAACCATGGATACCCAGGACGAGGAAACGCTTCTGACTTTAGAATGTGCAGACGACTGTGAACTACAGCTTCACTGGTGTGACAAACTATTTATCCCAAATGAATGCAAAACGATGCCAGACATTATATAAGCCATAACGAAACAAGAACTAAAGTGGACCTACTCTAACGACAAATACTCTGAAGCACTAGTGGAAGCTTACCTGATAAACCAAAGGATTAAAATAAGGAGACACAACTTCAGAAAAAAAGAACAATGGAAATTCCAAAGAATCCGTAACGGACTGGTTCCGGACAAGAGCTCTCCACCCGCGCAGCAAACAAGAAACAAAAAATCAAAACAATGAATAACGACAAACCCAGAAGACTTACCATCATACAACACAACGTCCGCAACTGGGAAACAAATAAAAGCAACCTTGCAAACACATACCTCAGCATTGATCCGGACATAATTTTAATAAATAGTCACGGCAATTCAAATCCCAAGAAAATACAATATTTGGATATACAACCTACCAAGGAAATAAAACAAAAGAACTAAATGATGGCGTGGCCATCGCTGTAAAACACAGACTCAAACATCAAATCATCGATGATTTCTAGGACGAATTCCTGGGAATCAAAGTAACTACCACACTTGGAGAAATAGCAATAGCCACAGCATATTTACCGCCAAGAAGGAACTACCTGCCGGCCCCAGACTTGATAAAACTAGTGAACTACAACTGCCCAACATATATAATAGGAGATCTGAACCCAAGACATCCAATATTCGGCCACGGAAACAGGAACAGGGTGGGCACTGCTCTGCATACCATAATGAATACAGGGAAGCTGATCCACCTAGGACCACACTTCACCACATTCATTGGCAATAACAAAACAACAACCCCAGACAAAGTCTTCACCAATAACAAGGCATTCCTACATTACCATATAAAACAAGGACCACTAACTACCAGTGACCACATTCCAATGATAATAAAACTATCCACAAGCCCAATCCAAGTATCAACAACCCCACGTTTCCAAATGCAAAAAGCAGACTGGGAAGGCTACAGGAAGCAACTGGACCAAGTTAAGATCCCAGATCTCCAAGGCAAAATACTAGAATATATAGACAACGAAACAGATACCCTTATACTTAACATCAAAAAGGCAAAAGAGAACGACATACCAATCACAACATATCGAACGCTACCACACATCAGGACATCTCATGAATTGCGAATGATCCAAGTACAATAAAATAACATAATGATGTACATACAAAACTATCCACCAACAACAGGGCTTATTAGAAACTTAAGGCAAATACAACAAAAGTTAAGAGATGAAAGCCTGATAGCACACCAACAGATATGGAACGAACTAATAAACAACCTGGATAACACAAGAAATGACAAGAACTTCTGGCAGAACGTAAAAAAAATTCTAGGAAACAACAAACCTCAACAACGGTACATAAAAGACCAAAACGGGAAAACTCTTTGAAGAAAAAGAGATAAAATCCGCATACAGGAGAGAATGGAAAAAAGTATTTCAAATATCAGAAGATGAAAATGAGGACTTTGATGAGGAACACGAAAATCACATCTGCAGAGAAATGGCTGAAATGATATATAGGATAACCCCATACCATGTGGTGGACAAAACCAGGCTCAACCTGATAGAACCAATTACAGAAGGAGAACTGCTACACTACATCAGACACACTAAAGAAAAAGCACCAGGATTTACAAAAATCACAAGAAATATGCTCCTACACCTACCCAACAACTGCACACAAGGCATCCTTGAAATATTAAACTCAGCTTTGGCAAGTGGATACTTCATTGATGCATTTAAAAACACAAAACTCATATTCATACCGAAACCAGCCAAAGACCACACTCAAGTAATTAAATACAGACCGATTTCCCTACTTGAATTTATAGGAAAACTATTTGAAAAGGCAATAAACAAGAGAATCAGAAAACACAGGAGCAAAAACGAACTACTAAACCCCAGACAACATGGATTCACTGAAATAAAGGGAACACATACTGCACTAGCCATAATCACGGAAACGTTAGCCAACAAGAAAGCAGAAAGAAACCAAGTCAACATTGTATTAAGAGACGTTAAGAAAGCGTTCGATAAAGTATGGCACCTAGGATTAAAAATTTAAACTGCTCCAATTAAATCTTCCAGACCCACTAGAAAAAATCGTCTGTGATGGCAGTGTCCTTTCACCCACGCTGTGCAATATCTACACAGCAGACCTATCAGAGCCAGCTCCCTACAGTGAATACATAAGTTTTGCAGACGATATCACACAAATCATCACATACCCCGGCAAAATAAACAGCAATAATGGCACAACATACTGCCAACGCAATAGAGAACATTAACCAGTACGAAAAAAAGTGGAAGATACAAACGAACACCAACAAGTTCAAAATAATCCCAATCGCTAAAAGGAAAAAAACACCCATTATAGTAGACAACAAAGTAATTCCATATGCCATGGAAGGCACTATCCTAGGGCTGAAGATGATAACAAAAGGCTACAAAACATTCATCACCGAAAAACTTGCAAAAACCAGTGTGAGGGGGCGGGTTCTCTAGCTGCCACCAATGTGAGGGGGCGCATTCTCGGGTCTGCCACCAATGTCAGGGCGCCTGACTCCCTCTCTGTTTCTACACCACCCTCATCTTATTTACTTCTCTTAGTTCTTACTCTACTCAGTTCCGTCACCTATTCTTGGGTAGCATGGACGAGGGCCTAGGCACGTGAGTATGGTAATTTTGGTATCAGGTCACTTGGATGGAAATAAAGGTAAAATACCGTGGGAGAAATGAATACACCTTAATTACTCTAAAACAAGTTTATTAATAAAATCAAAGGGGAAAATAGATGTTATTAACACATAACTACCAGGCTCAGCTCCTGGGCCTATTGCAAACTCTCTATGTCTTATGTACTGGTTTCCTTGTTTTCCTATTTACTCAACAGCAATTATTCGGACATTACACTCTTACCGTGTACCCAATACCTGATGTCACCTTACATTATATCGTAGGACCAGCTCCTTGTCTTTCCTCCCAAGACACTAATACTGATACAAACCCCGACATGGGTAAGTATTAACAACACCTACAACCACACTGTGGACCATAATTCCAAGGCCTGTCACAGGGTATAGCACTGGCGCCTCTGACAACTACTGTTGTGGTCGGTTACACTCCGACCCGAGATGGGGTAGCCAGACACATGGCGGGTCTGGGGTCTGGCCCAACGAAGCCTTGGGGCACATCAATCCGGCTGCATCGGTGCCATCTTCTCACATACAGTATGATCCCGGCTGGACATCTAATACATCCGAGGCCGTTGATGGATGGTAGAGCGATTCAATAATCACAATGGGATCGGGAGACAAACGGGCATCAGCGTCAGGGGACCTGTATGGGTGAAGGGACGAGCACTCACTAACGGTGACAACAACATCACGTTTCAAGGGACGTTAAAGACGTAAATATGACTTCACTCAGAGCATATCAACTACGTTACTGTAACACTTGCACAATCAACTATTAATTGGGTCAAATCACTTAAAGAAGGGCAAATTACAACACAGAGTGGGTGGCCTACCTGTATGGGTGAAGGGACGGGCACTCACTAACGGTTGAAATGCCCGCGGGGCCCTCTCTCAAAACAGACCAGGGAGTCCACCTACTTCTATTCCGATGAATTAATTTACTGTACACTCTGACCTTGAAATTGAGACTATGAACTCATTTTCATTCTCTATTATTATCTCAACTAACAATGCTCTGACTCAGCTATCGAAAGCCAAATTAAATTGATTACAAAGGTTTAGATGGCAACAGGTCCCAGCATACAGCGTTTACTCCCATAGACCAAGACGTGGGAAACAGAGAACGGGGGACGTTTCCACTGGGGGGACTCAAGAGGGTTTTGTGGACGTTTGAGCGTAATATGAATCCTTAAGGTTTTCAGGTTAGCCGTCATGACCATTACACCAGAAACATGGTAATTAAATTAAAACGCTTCAGAAGCCTGTCAGCAAAAAACAAGTTAAAGTTATATAGAGCCTTTGTCCAATCCCGACTAGTATATCCACCAATTCCCCTACATGCAATAAAACAAACAAACATAAAGAAACTGCAGACAATTCAAAACTTAGCCCTAAGGGATGTATATAACATCAGATATCCTGACATAGTCACCAACCGCCAACTACTCCAACGAGTGCAAATAGAACCCCTAAACGTTTACCTACACCAACAATAAAAAAGAATATGGACAAAGTTAGAAGAAATAGAGCCAGGGCCAATCATAGAATGGATGGAAGAGACAGAAGAAGGAAGAAGAGAACACTCGTGGTTCCCTCGCAGTAAAAGAAGAGCCTAGAACCCACACCAACTCCACTCGATTGTAAGATGCAACGTTACCCCAGTGACAACCTTGGCAGCCCTACCACTTACAACACTAGATCATAAAAAGACGGGATGTTCTTAGCAGAAACACAAGTACCTGCCCTAGACTCCCCACCATCGGCTAGGACATAAGACCCGAAAATGTAAGGCATAAAATTGCAACATTTGCTAAACATACAAACACCTGACATAAATATAATACCTAAGACGAAAATTAGCTGAAACACAAACATGAGAAAACAGAAGCACTTGGGTTGAGCCCCAAGACCTATCATTCTACTACTATTTTCCAATTTTCTCGCTTTTCTTCTTGCACTATCCACCAACCCCAAGTCCCTCCAAATTCCACCATTATTCATCAAGTCCAGTTCCCGCACCACCAATCTACGCACCAGCATCAAGATTTCTTTATACTTTACTTCACCTATCGATCGATCGATCGCCGCCCATCTTTCACTCGGCAACCAACCTTCGCTGTGATTGGAAGTCTCTCCAGAGCCCTCACTGCCAAGCCAGCCAACCTGTCTCTTACCGTTGACGAACTGAACGCAAACGACCACCTCACTAACCATCACTTTGACACGTGGGAAGCTTGTTCCAGACAACGCCCTTTTTGTGCCTCCCCACTGATCAGGGGTGACTCCTGATCAGAGGCGGCCCTGATTGGGTGCTCTGTAACGGCTTCTTGCAACGGACTTCTGCCGCGACCCCACCGGTGTTACGTACACCAGTGGCTATTCTTCCTCTTTCCTTTCTTCTTTTTCGCTCTGGCCTGGGGACCTGCAACCCTAAAGGTGTATTCGTCCATGGGTCCCCCCCTGTAACTGTTCACCTCCCTCCTAGGAGTTTGTGAACAAGAAAGGAGGCAGGAGCAGTACCCATCCCTCCGCCGAGCCTTCCTAGGTAACCGTGATCGTGTGCGTCCACCTGGGAAGGGGGTAGCAATCCTGAATCCCTACCCCCCCCCTAATTAGGTACACTAGCTCACGTCTATAAGTGAGAATACATTAACAATAGGGAAGTAGGATCCCCTGACGGGGCTTCCGGGACAGAGTTGCGGAAACACTCTACGGCCACTCGACCAACAAGTGGCGGTGGGGAGTGTTGTAATTCCTGTAACAAACTCCTGTCCTGGAATAGGTAGGTCTCCAAACTCAAACCACGCAAGGGTGGCATGTCCACCACATACTCTTTGGAATGAGGGCACATCGGGTACGGATACGCTCCCATGAAGGGGGCGTGACTGACGAGAGAAAAACATAATTAGCAAAACTCCTCGCTGCAATCCTACTCATCAAAATATCCAACCTCATCACGACCAAGGACTCCTTCATCGCCCTGTGCCTGACTGAGAATTCAATTTTCAATTTCAATTGTTTATTCCTTGATAGAGGAAGCGGGATCCTAGTGCTGTCACTAGGTACCCCTGTACAATGACACCAGAAGCATCTGGTAAGTGTGACAAGTATATACAGTATAAATATTATAAAGGGGCTTACTAAAGCCTAAGGAAGGAAGGATATTCCTTTAACACATAAGCAATGTTACTTACATAATATCTGGCCAGTATGGGGAGGATCATCGTGTCTCCGTCAGGGGGTCGTGGAGCGGTGGTCCAGCAGGCGTCACGGAAGCGTTGTGTGTGGGGACATCTTAGGAGGTAGTGGATAAGGGTGCTGCTGTCGGGTCTTCTGCATAATGCACAAGAGCGTTGCTCAGGGGATGCGGGGATACCAATCTCGACTGAGAATGATGTAGACTTACTCTTATCGAGCGAAAGCACAAGGAAACTCGAGTCTGCAAAATTTGAAGTTGCAGTCCCTTCTCAACTTCGAGCAAGGAAGTCAATTGTGGTCGTACGACTAGATAAAGCGATCACCGAAGAATCAAGTAAGCAGCAGTTGGTATCTGACATAGAAGACGGAAACGAATGGGCCAAGGTGGAGGAAGTGGTCAAGCTGCCCAGACTGCCATCCATGCTCAAAATACGATTCACAGAAATAGCCATGGCCCAAAGAGCATCCAGGAGGGACTTTGTCTCTCCTACTACCATGTCAGCAGCAGCCAGGTGGAGCAGGAGGAATTCTTCCCCATTATACCATGGTGGAATTGCTACCAATATTCACACACGGCTACAGACTGCCCTAACAAGGACACCAAGCACTGCTCAGAATGCGGGAACAAGGGGCACACCTTCAGAGAGTGCAAAAACAAAGATACCCCCAAATGCCTAAACTGCGAAGGAGATCACAGAACACTGGCTACTCGCTGCCCCATACGAAAAGCAATAGTCAACCAAAAGAAGGAGAAGGAGAGGGAGAAGACACAGGAACAGCAAAACAGGACATATTCAGCTGTGACAAAACTAACCAGAGAAACGACAAAGATCCTCGAAAAAGTCGCCACACCACCCCCCGCAAAGCAACCTATTTTGCTTCAGCTTGGAACTAATCATTCCGTAAAAATAATGACCTCCATAATCCACGCCCACATCATGAATATAGCCAGACCTGGAACTTTTGCCAAGGCAGCAAGGGACATGTTCGCCGCCAACAACCTGCCAGACATGGAATTCCCAAACGATATGCCTTCTACTGAAATTTTCAACTTAATATACAAACCAGAGAGCATTGCAACTCAAGAACCATCAACTCAAGAACAGACTATCTCAGACATACAACCCGAGCCAGCAAGCGAGGAAGAATCGATGGATGACGTAATAACAATAACAGAACAAGCCGCCAGAGTCAACACCCAAAAGAAGAATCAAGCAGGAACTATGGCACCACCTTCTCCCAGATAGACCACGGAGAACAAAGTCCTAGGGCATGAAACTGGTATACGATTTTACTCCACTACAGCTCCCTCCATAGTCTCAACAGAAAGACTATTGGCAGAAATAAGGCAAGACAAGATTAAATACACATACTCAGACAAAGACCTAGATGACACACATATTGAAACGCTAATCAAGAAAGGAAGAATACTCACAAGACACAACAGAATAGAGAGAGTTGATTCGACAACGTATAGAAAGACCCGCCTGGGCCTGGACAAGAGGGTGTCAGGGGAACACCGGTCAGCAAAAATGCGCAAACCAGCTCTAGGCACCAGCCTTCATAATAAATAAGCTTAAAATAATCCAACATAATGTCTTAGAATGGATCCCACAGAGAGCAAGCGAATTTTTTTTTTTTTTTTTTTTTTTTTACGGGAATTAGCCAACCCGGGCACAGGTCAAACGACCCACAACGGAGCCTGGGGGGCGAAAAAAAAGAACGGAAAGAAATTGAAAATATAGAAAAAAAGGTTATACTGTATTAATCTACACCACGAAGATGCCGGAAAACCAGCTTTTTAGAGTGAGACAGATTGTAAGAGCATGGAAACACAGAAGAAGGCAAAGCATTCCACAGTTTGGCTGTGTGAGGAAAGAAGGAGGTACTATAACGGGTTATTCTCGTGTGACCGATATCCACAGAGAAGTGGTGGGCACCGCGGGCAAGACGTGTGCTACGAACCCACGGCCTTACCGGCGGTACACAGGATGCCAAATCCCCTGAACATTGCCCGTTAAAGTACCTGTAAAAGAGAGAGAGAGTGAAGCAACATTGCGGCGAAGAGAAAGGGGAGAGAGATTGTCGACTAAAGGAGGAGAGTTAACAAGACGAAATGCCTTTGATTCCACCCTATCTAATAGTTGGACAGAAGAAGAGCCACCCCAGATATGAGAGCAGTACTCCAAGTTAGGACGAATGAATCCCTTATATACTTGGAGCAACTGCTCAGGAGTGAAATAGTTGCGGCATCTGTACAGCATTCCCAACTTTCGGGAGGCAGCTTTAGTTATACTAAGGATGTGTGATTTCCAGGACATATTGGAGGAAATGGTGAGGCCTAACATATTTATTTCAGAATTTGGGGGGATGATAGCGTCCTGAAATGTAATTGGTGGGAGATCGTCTACTTTACCAAGTGTAATTGGTAAATATTGAGTTTTGTTACTATTGAACTTAACCAAGTTTGTATCTCCCCATTCAGAGATGCTGCACAGATCCGCGTTGATAGAAGTAATGATATCAGTTCTAGAAACAGATCTAGTTTGAGAGTTAGGAAGAAGGTGAAAATGTGAGGAAGAGTGAAGAGTAGAATCATCGGCGTAAGAATGGATAGAATTAGTTGTAGTGTGAAGTAAACCATTGATAAAAAGAAGAAAGAGAGTTGGTGAAAGAACAGAACCCTGTGGGACGCCACTATTGGTAGAGAAAGAGCGAGAAATCGATCCCTCGACAACAACTGCCATGGATCGATTCTCAAGGAAGCTAGAGATGAGAGAACAAAGTGGGGGAGAGAAACCAAAAGAGGGAAGTTTAGATAGCAAAGACTTGTGCCATACCCTGTCAAATGCTTTGGAGATGTCGAGGGCCACGACAAAAGTTTCCCCATAATCCCTAAGAGAGGATGACCAAAGATGGGTGCAATAGGAGAGCAGATCACCAGTAGATCTTGCCTGGCGAAAGCCATACTGGTGATCCGACAAAAGAGAAAGGCGTTCAAGGTGACGGAGAAAATGGGAGTTCAAGATAGTTTCGAAAATCTTAGAGAGGGATGAAGTTAGGGCAATGGAGCGATAGTTAGAGGGATTAGAATGGTCACCCTTCTTCGGGATGGGCTGAACCAAGGCATGCTTCCAAGAAGAAGGAAAAGTTTTGGTTTTGAGGCAAAGGCGAACAAGCACAGGGACCAGGGCTTCAGCACACTCCCTCAGAACACGAAGGGGTATTCCGTCCGGTCCATATAACACATACCGTAACATAGAGCCAGATATTATCCTCATAAATTCGCATGGTAAGAAAAACTCAGAAAAAAATAAAAATATTTGACTACACAGTCTACCAAAAAAATAAATGTAGATATATGAGACGAATATGGCTGTAATATGTAACTCTGTACTATTTACCATTATTGATTCAGGTCTCTGTATTATATGTTGTATAATCATACTCCCTTTTGTCACAAAGTGTTAGACCAGACTTTGGGCACATGAGCGCTGTACGCACATGCGCAGATAGAGATACCCAGAGAGATTCCAAGACAGGACGCTGTTCCCCCTGTCTTAACTCCTTTTGTATGTTTGTCCCAGAAATAGAACTTACGAACTTGACATCAGTGTGTTTCCTTTACCCCTGATTGTAAGGAGCACCTGAGTCTCCCACAACATGATGGAATTGCCATAGCCATCAAACGAAACATACAACACAAGATACACGACTCATTTCAAGAAAACTTTCTGGTGATCGAAATTAATTCCCCAACAGAACCTATTATAATCGGCACCTGTTACCTCCCTCCGAGAAGACCCATATTCCCACTAGCAGACATACTCAAACTGCTGAGAAGAAATATAACAGCATATTTTTTGGGTGATTTAAATGCACGACATCGCGTCTTGGGGCACCAGGATAACAACGCCGTAGGCAAGATTTTTAAACACATTACTGATTCACGGCAACGCAATACACTTTGGCCCAGAATTCCCCACATACATCAGAGCAGGTCAAATCGGACATCCAGACATAGTACTAACAAACCAGCAACACCATCTTAACCTGCAAATGGATCCCGGCCCAATAACCACCAGTGACCATCTCCCTATCGTAGCCATACTCTCCACGTCGCCAATACAGATCCCTGCCAGGATGAGATACAGCTACAGCCGGTCCAACTGGGAGGAATTCCAAAAGGAGTTAAGCAACCACCAAATCACCCAACTAAACAACAAACACACTTCCCAAATAGACAACACACTGGAGATATGGTACGGAAACGTGAGCCAAGCAATGGAGCACCACACACCCACGACCACTCACCGCACATTACCACACCCTCAATATTCACATCAATCAAGAATTCTACAGACACAATTCAGTAATTTATTCAAATTAATCATAGAACAAACATAGAACAGAATACAGAATACAATATTACACCATACACGAACAACTAAGAAACATGTCCAAAGAAGCATACGTGAATAACTGGGAGAAATTAATAGCAGACACAGAAGGAATTTACCACAACCCGAAAGAATTCTGGCGAAAAATTAAAAACCTAATGGGAATCTCCAGCAACGAATCAAACTACATTTTAAATAGCAACCAAATCAAATTAACTGAACCCAAAGAACAAGAACCTGAATTCAGGAAATATTGGAGCAAAATTTTTCAAATAAGCCAGGAAGACAACATGAACTTCTGTAAGAACACCGAGCAACAAGTAACCAATCACATGACACACACAACTTCCTCGACAATAGAGAGGACAAAATTATCATTGGTAACCACATAGGTCCAAGCATCAAGTTATACAGCGGAGTACCTCAGGGAAGCAACCTCTCGCCCACACTACACAATATACACGGCGGACATGCCACCTCCTATACACGGAGAATACGTAGCTCATGCTGATGACGTCACCCAAATCATCCGACATCCAGGCAAGGGCAAACAGATGATGGCACGAAAAACAGCCCACGCCATCGAGCAAATCAACGAATATGAAAAAAGTGGAAAATACAAACCAATACACAGAAACTAAAGATCATGCACATTGCCAAAATAAACCCTGCACCAATCACTGTCAACAACGTACCTATATACTACTCCAACGAAGGCAAAATTCTGGGACTCACAATAACAAGAACAGGCATAGCAAAACACATAACACAACGCAAACAGATTGCCCAATCACAACTCACGAAACTACGAAGATTTAGCAAAATGGACACCAAAATTCAACTACATCTATGCAAAGCACTTGTCCGCCCCCACCTACAGTATCCACCAATACCACTCAACACGATCAACAAATCCAGCCAACTTAAACTTCGATCAGTACAAAACAAAGCTATCCGTAGAGCATCAAAGCAACTCCCGCCATACACCACCAAAATGCAAGAACTTCACGAATTATACAATATCGAACCACTGAACACACGTACACACAGCCAAGAGCAGAGAATATGGAGCAAACTTGAAGAGTTGGAGGACCCATTATTCTCCAGTTAAAAGAAGAAGGAACTACTAAAACACACAGCTGGTGGCCCAAGAGCCTCCATGCTGATATAGAAGAACAAGAACCACTTTACACATATATGTGAACAAATAACACCACCATCTAACAAACATAAATTAACACCCATTACAATAATGAATACCTAGCTAGCTTAGCTTTCCCCCCCCCCCCCCTCCACCTTCCTCTCTTGAGCGGGCGGGCATGTGCTGCGTGCGGCCACCACCCCAACATATCAACTAGCCTCCGCTATCTACCCCTCCTACTTTTCTTCCCGTTTCTATGCTTTACTTCTCTCTCTCCTCTCCTTTCCCAGTGCAAAGTCATTTGCCACTTTACTTCATTATCATCATCATCATCATCATCGCCGCCCAAGGGAGATTCGCCAGCCAGCCTTCGCAGTGACCGGACCTCTCTTCAGACCCTTCACCGCCAAAGCAGCCATCCTTTTCTTCTACTGTTGACGACCGGACCACAACTCGACCTCTCTGTCTACCACTGGACTTCCCAGGAATCCTGTTTGGGGCAACGCTCCTTGTGAGCCTCCGCCTTTGGAAAACGACCACGACTGTCACCGTACTACCTCACGAGCGTTCAGGATTACCAACCCTGCTGGAGGGCAGCTATTGGTTGGCAGTTCTGACGTGATTTGAGGTTTCTCTCTTGCTGAAATCCTTCCATACTTACCCTGGCCGAGGCACCTGCTTACATGTATATTTAAATATTCGTGCTAGAGCCCCTCCAATGGAGCACACCTTGTAGTGGATTTCTCCCCTACAAACGCTTGTTGCTGAGTAGCCGACCCCGCGAATTCCCCAGTGTATGCCTCGTGGTCTAGGTCAACCAGCGCCGCCTTACATGACGGAGGTCAACTATTAAGCCACGCCTACCTCCGCTATATAAGACCTGACCTCGTGGTGACCAAAGCAAACATCAAATTTGTCGCACTAATAGAAACAAAGGACTCTTACATAGTCCTTTGTCTTGAAGAAAAAGATGTAGACAATATGCTCTCAGACGAATCAACAAAGAAACTAAAAGAACACGGATTCGAAATTGTAATACCACCTCAACTACGAGCCAAAAAGTCCATAGTGATTAAAAGGGTAGATAAGAGCATACTGAAACAAACACCAAATGATATTGCTAATAATATACAAGAGAAGAACGCATGGGCCAGAGTCGAGGAGGTCGTGTTAATGCCTGGTGCTCCTACCATGATGAAGGTCAGGTTTGGAGAGATCTCCATGGCACAAAAAGCCCTAGAGAATGGCCTGTGTATATCCCATTATCATCTGACAAAATATCAAATTGAGCAGGAGGAATTTTTTCCAATAACACCCTGTTGGAATTGCTACAAATATAATCATCTAGCTGCAAACTGTCCTCTAAAAGATAAGAAGTACTGCTCTGAATGTGCAACAGAGGGCCATACATTCAGAGAATGTAGCAATAAAGATAACCCAAAATGCCTGAACTGTAATGGGGAACATCGAACACTAGCAGCGCGTTGTCCCATAAGAAAAGAAATAATTAGAAACCTGAGAGAAAAGGAAAGAACAAATAAGAAGATTGAAACAGACCCCAACAAAACATATGCAGCAATTGCAAAGCTGCAAGATACCACATCTAAAGTACTGAAGAAAACTAAAGAAAATCCCCTCATGCAGCCGACATACCTCAATCTGAGTGAAGGATTACCTTTCACTATCTTAACTAGTATAATACATGCACACCTCAATAATATTGCAAAACCAGGAACATTCGGAAAAACGATTAGAGAAATGTTTGCGGCAAACAATCTGCCAGAGGTAAAATTTCCAGACGACGCCCCCTCAACAGAAATATTTAAAATCGTCACCGAGAGTAGCCTGGGAGCAATGAAACCACAGGAGCACAAAACCAAACAATTCACAGAAGAAACCGTCATGGAAACAGACCCTATCACCCAAGAAGTCACACCACACCGCAAATCATCAGACTCCACCACTCAGCAAACAGAGAAATCACTACCTGCAAAAGTTGATCCGACCAAAGCAAAATTAAGAAAAGAATCCCACTCTGGCCATCGTGCCCCCCCATCTTCACCAAGCGATGTGCAGCCAGCAGACTTGGGCAATGAGATCGGCATCCGCTTTTATTCAGTCAACACACCACCTACAATATCAAATGACAGACTTCTGCAGGAAATCAAGGAAGGCACTGTAAAATTCACCTACGAAGACGATAGGGTAGAAGAAACCTATATAGACCAATTAATAACTGCAGGACTTTTAAGTACCAAATATAATAGGATCGAAAGAGTGGATGTCACCAAGTTTAAGAAAATCAGAACTGGACTCAAGGAGGAAAGGAGTAGACACTCACCAGGAGATGCACGAGCTAGCAAACATCCTACACCAAGTTCGCGGGATCCACGATTACACAAACTAAATTATTAAAGATAATCCAGCACAACGTCCTTGCCTGGAATTTGATGAGGAAATCAGAACTCACCAATATATATAGCACAATAGATCCAGACATTATTCTTATCAACGCACATGGTCGGAAAAAAGGTGATAAAATCAAGATTTTTAACTATCATGTACATCAAATGAACATCCATGATGAACCACACGACGGCATAGCAATAGCTATAAAACGCAATATACAGTATAAAATCATAGACAACTTTCATAGCAACTTTCTTGCAGCCGAAGTAAACACAACCAGAGGCCCAATATTAATTGGAACGTCTTATTTAACATTTAGAAGGCCAGTATTCCCTACAGGTGATATTTTAAAACTAATGAGACAAAATAAACCAGCATACTTTATAGGAGACCTCAATGCTAAACACACAACCCTAGGAAATAATATCAGAAACCCAGGAGGAAAAATTCTACATGCTTTCATCGAACACGGGACAATAACTCACCTTGGGCCCGACTTCGCAACTTACGTATCAGCCGGTAACACTGGGAAACCTGATATTGTTTTAACCAACAGGCATCACCATCTCAATGTACATTTAAAAGCTGGACCCACAACAACCAGTGATCATTTACCCATAATAGCAACTTTATCCACGTCTCCGATACAAATTCCATCAATCCCAAGATTTTCACTTAATAGAGCAAATTGGGAAAAATTTAAATTGGATCTCAGCAAAAACGAACCAACACTCCTACACAATAAAGACACAACTGAGATCGACAAATCATTGGACAAATGGTACAATGAAGTAACATCAGCAATGCAAAACAATATCCCAAAAACAACATACCGTACACTACCACATGCACAATTAACACATGAAGAGAAAATGATACAAACTAGATTTACCAATCTATATGAATTCACCAAAACACACGGGTGGAACAATGACATCAGAATATTATACAGGAATTTAAAAGAAGAACTGAAAGAAATAAGTAAGAACAAATACAATGAAACATGGAACAAGCTGATTCAGGACACACAAGCAGATCACAGAAACCCAAAAGCATTCTGGAAAAAAATTAAAAACCTAATGGGAACTAATTCGGAAGACACGAGTTATATTAAGGACAAAAATGGTAGAAAAGCAACAGAACCACATGAAAAAGAGCCAATATTTAGAGAATTTTGGAAAAACATTTTCACAATCAACGACGAAGATAATAGAAGCTTCTGCCAAGAAACTGAACAGGCTACCAGAATATATTTGAACCAGAACACAGAGAAATGGAAACCCACAGAAAAAATTAACCTCAACTCTTTAAACATCAACAACTCAATAATTGCTCCTCTAACTCAAAATGATATTGTAAAAACAATAGCAAGTTTTAAGAATAAAGCACCTGGCATAAGTCAAATTAATAAAGTCGTACTACAAAACATTCCTCAGAATATGATCGAACAGCTCAAAAATATATACAATGCCTCACTTGCAACTGGCTTTTTTCCTACCAAATTTAAATTAGCCAAAATCAGACTCATCCCGAAAGCAGGAAAGAACCATACTCAAGCAGAAAACTACAGACCCATCTCACTACTGGAAACACCCGGGAAAATATTGGAAAAAATAATTAACCACAGACTCAGAAATTTTCTTGACCAAGAAAATAAATATAATCCGAGACAGCACGGCTTTCGAAAAAACCGAGGAACCAATACAGCAATAGCTTTAATATACGAGTCAATCGCAAATGCTGCAAGTAACAAAGAACAATGTAATATAATTTTAAGAGATGTTTCAAAAGCGTTTGACAAAGTCTGGCATGAAGGAATGAAATATAAAATAATCAAATTGGATATGCCTACCAACATCACAGCACTACTGTGTAATTTCTTAGATAACAGAAAGGCTAAACTTATCATTGACAACCATCTAGGACAAACCTTCAACCTATATAGCGGAGTTCCCCAAGGGAGCAACATATCACCAACATTATTCACTGTATATACGGCAGATATGCCGCAACCACGGCAATCAGAATATATAGCATATGCAGATGATGTTACACAGATAATCAGGTACCCGGGAAAATCCAAACAAATGATGGCCATTAGAACATGCAGAGAAATAGAGTTAATAAACAACTATGAACGAAAATGGAAGATAAAAACCAATGTCCAAAAACTCCAAATAATTCACATCGCAAAAATGAACCCATGCCCTATTATCATTAACAATCAACAAATACCATATGTTGCCAAGGGAAAAACACTAGGACTCAAGATCTCCAGAAGCGGAATAATCCCTCACATCAACGAAAGATTAGCTATGGCAAGATCACAACTTACAAAACTTAGAAGATTCCGCCAATTGAACACCAACACGCAATTGCACCTATATAAAGCACTGATCAGGCCACACTTAGAATACCCTCCGATACCTCTGAACACAATTGCAAGAACTAATCAGCTGAAATATCAAGCAGTGCAAAATACAGCCCTCAGAAGAGCGGCAAAACACCAACCACCATACACACAAACAGTACAAGACATACACACAGAACACGGCATAGACCCACTCAACATCAGAATACACACCCAAGCAAATGCAATATGGGAAAAAATCCAACAAGAACAGGATCCCATACTTAGCAAACTAATTGATGAAAACAACAATATATCACATAGATGGTGGCCTAGAAGTAGGAAAAATGAAATTGAAGAACCAGAGCCTCTATATACAAAATAACAACAAAACAACAATAAAAAACACAACAAATATGAACCAAAAGATGGGCCCAACTCTCCAGACACACAAGGACCTGGAGGGACCCCACAAATAAACAAAGACCAAAAAAAAAAAAAAAAAAAAAAAAAAAAAAAAAAGATGAGGATCATCCCTACAGTGCCACAAGGACCTGGAGGGACCCCCCACCCCTACCCTAAGATAATGTGCCTCATGGACACTTAGAATAACTTAGCTTAGCTTGGCTGAGACCGGCCTTCCCTAACACCTTGAACCTCTAATGCAGCACAGTTACGGAAGACAATAAAACCCGTCTCCGCAAGGTGGATAGCCCACCTGCTGTTAACCTTCTCCTTTACTTCCCACTTCTGAACTTTACCTTGTACTTTATCCTTCTCCTACTCTTAGAGCTATGCTCTATTCTCTCCGTACAACCAACCAACCAACCAAAGCAAATGACTAAGACAACTGGAAACAGGATACGGGTACACTCCCTCCAGGGGGGTGTATCCGAAAAACGCAAGGAGGAACTGGGCATACTACTCTGTGCCCAGCTAAACATCAAATTCGCCGCCTTAATCGAAACAAAGGACTCCTTCATAGTCCTGTGAGTGGAAGAAAAGGATGTAGACAATATGCTCTCTGCCGACTCAACAAAGAAATTAAAAGAACGGGGATTTGAAACAGTAATACCACCACAACTACGTGCAAAAAAATCCGTAGTAATTAAAAGGGTAGACAAAAATATACTGAAAGAAACACCAAGCTACATTGCTAACAATATAGAAGAGAAGAACCCATGGGCCAGAGTTGAGGAGGTGGTGCTAATGCCTGGTGCTCCCATCATGATGAAGGTCAGGTTTGGAGAGATCTCCATGGCACAAAAAGCCCTAGAGAATGGCCCCTGTATCTCCCACTACCATCTGTCAAAACAACAAATTGAGCAGGAGGAATTTTACGCAATAACACCGTGTTGGAACTGCTATAAATACAATCATCTAGCAATAAACTGTCCCCAAAAAGATAAGAAGTTTTGCTCCGAGTGTGCAGCAGTGAGCCACACATTCAGAGTATGCAGCAATAAAGATAACCCCAAATGCCTGAACTGCAATGGGGACCACCGAACACTAGCAGCACGCTGTCCCATAAGGAAAGAAATAATCAGGATTCTGAGAGAAAAAGAAAAGACAAATATGAAGATGGAAACAGACCCTAACAAGACATATGCAGCAATTGCAAAGCTGCAAGATACCACCTCCAAAGTCCTGAAGAAAGAAGGAGAAAATCTCCTCATGCAACCTACATACCTCAATCTGAGCGAAGGATTATCTTTCACAATTCTAACCAGTATTATTCATGCACACATCAACAACATTGCAAAACCAGGAACCTTTGGAAAAACGACCAGGGAAATGTTTGCTGCAAGCAATCTGCCGGAGGTGAAATTTCCAGACGACGCCCCCTCAACAGAAATATTTAAAATTGTCATCGAGAGTAGCCTAGGAATAACCAAACCACAGGAGCTTATAACCAAACTAGGCACAGAAGAAAACGTCATGGAAATAGACCCTATCACCCAAGCAGTCACACCACACCGCAAATCATCAGAGTCCACAACTCAGCAAACAGAGAAACCAAAACCTGCAAAAGCTGACCCAACCAAAGCGAAATCAAGAAAAGAATCCCACTCTGGCCATCGTGCCCCCCCCCCCCCCCATCTTCACCAAGCGATGTGCAGCCAGCAGACCTAGGAAATGAGATCGGTATCCGCTTCTACTCAGTTAACACACCACCTACAATAACAAATGACAGACTTCTGCAGGAAATCAAGGAAGGCACAGTCAAATTCACCTACGAAGATGATAGGGTAGAAGAATCCTACATAAACCAATTGATAAATGCAGGACTTATAAACACCAAATACAACAAAATTGAAAGAGTAGATATAACTAAGTTTAAGAAAATCAGAACGGGACTAAAGGAGGAAAGGAATAGACACTCGCCAGGAGATACACGAGCCAGCAAACACCCTACACCAAGTTCTCGGGATCCACGACTACTCAAAACAAATCATTAAAGATAATTCAGCACAACGTCCTTGACTTGGACTCTGACGAGGAAAACAGAACTTACTAACATATACAGCACAATAGACCCAGACATCATCCTTATCAAAGCACATGGTCGGAAAAACAGTGACAAAATCAAGATCTTTAACTACCATGTACATCAAATGAACATACACGACGAACCACATGACGGAATAGCAATAGCTATAAGACGCAACATACAATACAAAATCATTGACAACTTTCAAGGTAACTTTCTTGCAGCCGAAATAAATACAACAAGAGGCCCAATAACTATTGGAACTTCATATCTAACATTCAGAAGGCCAATATTCCCTACAGGGGACATCTTGAAACCTAGAAAACAATGTATTAGCGTTCGCAACAAGGCAAATAGGATTCTAGGGTTCATATCTAGGTCTGTGAGTAACAGAACTGCTGACGTTATCTTGAAACTTTACTTAGCATTAGTGAGGCCACACATGGATTATGCGGTTCAGTTCTGGTGTCCTTATTATAGAATGGACATAGATTCTTTGGAGAGAGTACAAAGAAGAATGACAAAAATGATCCATAATATTAGAAACCTTACATATGAAGAGAGACTGAAAAGCTTAGGCTTGCATTCATTAGAGAGGCGTAGAGTTAGGGGAGATATGATAGAGGTGTACAAGTGGGTGAGTGGAATTAACAAGGGTAAAATGGAAGATGTTCTGAAGCTCAGTAATAACGAAATAACTAGAACAAATGGCTTTAAATTAGATAAATTCCGATTCAGAAAGGATATAGGCAAGCACTGGTTTGGTAATAGAGTTGTGGATATGTGGAATAGGCTACCGAGTGCTATAGTAGGATCGGGGACGCTAGGGAGCTTCAAGACGAAGTTGGATAGGCACATGGAAGTGCTGGGATGGGTGTGAAAGGGATCTGCCCTGTATGGGCCAGTCGGCCTCCTGCAGTATCCCACTTTCTTATGTTCTTATGTTCTAATGAGGTAAAACAATCCAGCATACTTCATAGGAGACATCAACGCTAAACACACAACCTTAGGACACAATATTAGAAACCCGGGAGGAAAAATCCTCCATGCTCTCATCGAACACGGGACAATAACACACCTCGGGCCCAACTTCGCAACTTACGCATCAGCCGGTAACTCTGGGAAACCAGACATTGTTTTAACCAATAGGCATCGCCATCTAAACGTACATCTAAAAGCTGGACCCACAACAACCAGTGATCATCTACCCATAATAGCAACTCTATCCACATCCCCGATACAAATTCCATCAATCCCAAGATTTTCACTCAATAGAGCAAATTGGGAAAAATTTAAATCGGATCTTAGCAACAACAACGAACCAACACTACTACACAACAAAGACACAACAGAGATTGACAAAACACTGGATACGTGGTACAATGAAGTAATAACAGCAATGAAAAACAACATCCCAAAAACAACATACAGTACATTACCACAGGCACAATTAACACATGAAGAGAAAATGATCCAAACTAGATTCACCAATCTATATGAATACACAAAAACTCATGGGTGGAGCAATGACAACAGAATATTATCCAGGAATCTAAAAGAAGAATTGAAAGACATAAGCAAGAACAAACACAATGAAACATGGAACAAGCTGATCCAGAAATCCAAAAGCATGTTGGTAAAAAATAAAAAACCTATTGGGAACTAATTCGGAAGAAACTAGCTACATAAAGGCCAAAAACGGTAGAAAGGCAACAGAACCACACGATAAAGAACTAATATCTAGAGAATACTGGAAAGACATATTCAGAATCAACGACGAAGACAATAGAAGCCTCTGCCAAGAAACAGAACAGGCAACTAGAACATATTTGAGCCAGAACAGAGAAATGGAAACCTACCAGGAAAATCAACCTCAATTCATTAAATATTATTAACCCAATAATTGCTCCATTAACTCAAAATGATATTGAAAAAACAATAGCAGGCTTCAAGAACAAAGCACCTGGCATAAGCCAAATTAATAAAATCATACTACAAAACATTCCTCTGTGGGGTTCAGGATATTTGGTTCACACTCAGGATGGGTTGGAGAAAGGAAACTCACAATGTGCTCTCTATATACATGTTGTATTGGATGTACAATGCAGCTTGGTGCTGGGAAGGCAGCATCGTCACAAGCGTGATGTAGAGAGAGCTGGTTGGTGAGGATGCTCAGAGGAGGACCAGCTTGTGGGTCGCCATGCTCGCCGGCGGGAGCGAGGACCACCAGGCAGGCGGAGGAGGTGTTGCTGGCTGGTTGGTGTAGGTAGAAAAGAGACAGGTCACCACGAGGTCAGGTCTTAAATAGCGGGGGGGGGGGGGGTAGGCGTGGCTTAGTAGTTGACCCCCGCTCCGTGATGTATGGCGGCGCTGGTTGACCTAGACCACGAGGCATACACTGGGGAATTGGTGGGGTCGGCTACTCAGCGACAAACAGCGTTTGTAGGGGAGAAATCCACTACACCTCAGTCTATGATCGAACAGCTTAAAAATATATACAATGCCTCACTTGCAACTGGCTTCTTCCCTACCAAATTTAAAATAGTCAAAATCAGACTCATTCCGAAAGCAGGAAAGATCCATACCCAAGCAGAGAACTACAGACCTATCTCACTACTGGAAACACCCAGTAAAATATTGGAAAAAATAGTCAACCACACTCAGAAATTTTCTAGACCAAGAAAACAAATATAACCTGAGACAGCACGGCTTTCGAAAAAATCGAGGAACCAACACAGCAATAGCACTAAAATACGAATCAATTGCAAATGCTGCAAGCAACAGAGACCAATGCAATATAGTTCTAAGAGATGTGTCAAAAGCATTTGATAAAGTCTGGCATGAAGGACTGAAGTTGAAAATAATCAAATGGGACATGCCTACCAATATCATAACACTACTATGCAATTTCTTAGACAACAGAAAGGCCAAATTAATCATCGACAACCATCTAGGACAAACTTTCAACCCTCATAGTGGAGTTCCCCAAGGCAGTAATATATCGCCGACATTATACACTGTATACACAGCAGACATGCCGCAATTACGGCAATCAGAATATATAGCATACGCAGATGATGTCACACAGATAGTCAGGTACCCGGGAAAATCCAAACAAATGATGGCCATTAGAACAAGCAGAGAAATAGAGATAATAAACAACTATGAACGAAAATGGAAGATAAAAACCAATGTCCAAAAACTCAAAATAATTCACATCGCAAAAACAAACCCATGCCCTATTATTGTCAACAACCAACAAATACCATATGCTGCCAACGGAAAAATATTAGGACTCAAGATAACCAGAAACGGAATAATACCCCACATCAACGAAAGAATAGTTATGGCAAAATCACAACTTACAAAGCTCAGAAGATTCCGCCAATTAAACACCAACACGCAATTGCACCAATGCAAAGCACTGATCAGACCACACTTAGAATACCCTCCGATACCTCTTAACACAATCGCAAGAACAAACCAACTTAAATTTCAAGCAGTGCAAAATATAGCCCTCAGAAGAGCGACAAAACACCAACCACCATACATAAAAACAGCACTAGACATACACACAGAACACGGCATAGACCCACTCAACACCAGAATACACACCCAAGCAAATGCAATATGGGAAAAAATCCAGCAAGAACAGGATCCCATACTAAACAAACTAATTGAGGAAAACAACAACACATCGCACAGATGGTGGCCTAGAAGCAGGAAAAATGATAACGAAGAACCAGAGCCTCTATATACACAATTAAAAAGAACCAAAAGATGGGCACAACTCTCCAGTCACACAAGGACCTGGAGGGACCCCACAAATAAACAAAGACCTAAATAGTTCACAAACACCCACAATAAAAAAACTAAAAACGAAAAAGATGGGGATCATCCCTCCAGTGCCACAAGGACCTGGTGGGACCCCCCCCCCCCCCCCCATCATAATATGCACCAAGGAAACATCAAATAGAACAACTTAGCTTAGCTTGGCTGAGACCGGCCTTCCCTAACCGCATGAGTCCTCCAAGGCAGCACTGTAGACGGAAGACAAAGAGCCCCATCTCCACAAGGTGGATAGCCCACCTGCTGTTAACCTCCTCTTTTCCCACTTCTGAACTTTACCTTGTATTGTACCCTTCTTGCACCCTCAGAGCTAGTGCCCTCTTCTCTCCGTATCACCACCACCACCACTCTCTTCTTCTAGCTACAACCGCAGCAAGCTACACCACCTCCTCCGCCGCTGCCTGGCGGCCCTCGCTCCCGCCGGCGAGCAGGGCGATCCACAAGCTGTCCTCCTCTGAGCACCCTCACCAACCAGCTCTCCTTACTCAACGCTTGTAACCATGCTGCCTTCCCAGCACCAAGCTGCATTGTACATCCAATACAACATGTATACAGAGAGCACATTGTGAGTTTCCTTTCTCCATCCCATCCTGAGTGTGAACCAACAACTCGTTCCCCACAACCTCACAGTAGGTGGGATTGTGTGTGTCCGTTGAAGGTTGGGGGAACACAGGCCAATCCGGCAGTGGAAAAACAGTGATAGTGCAGTTACTCTGTCATGATCGTAATGACGGCTAACCTGTTAAACTAATGATCCATATTACGCTTACACGTCCACATAACCTTCCGAGTCTCCCAGTGGGAATGTCCTCCCTTCTCCCTGGTTATTTGATGACGTAATAGAGATGTCGTTTTTTGTTGACCAATTGTAAACTCTTTCTGCTACTGAGAACCTATTAACCTTTTTTTTCACCTATGATTAGCAGAGACTCTGATAATCATAGTGAAATTGTGTTAGGGAGGTTAACTGAGGAATGAGTTGATATTCCTGGAAAGGAAACTTTAAAATCGGTTCCTGAGGTTGTAGCAAGGCGTTGCGTGTTGGGACCTATTGCCATCCAACCTTTTGTTATCAATTTAATTCTTGCTTTTGATAGCTCAGTCAGAGCATTGTTTGTAAAGATATTAGTAGGTAATGAAACTGAGTTCGTAGTCTCAGTTTCAAACGTCAGAGTGTTACAGTAACATAATTCAGTGAAATGGTTGAGTAGGTGGAATCTGTGACTTTAGCGGGGGTGGAAGGCGGCAGTTGCATTTTCACCAGTCAGCGCCATGCTCCTCCACCCACAGGTAGGTCGCTCCACCTCCGTGTTGTAATTCGCCATTTTTAAGTGATTTGACCTAACTAATAGTTTGTTGGTGCAAGTGTTAAAGTAACGTAGTTAATGTGCTTTGAGTGAAGTATTTTATGTCCTTAGTTAATGTCCCTTTGAAACGCTGAGGTTCGTTATGAACCATGAGTCAGCGCCATGCTCCTCCACCCACAGGTCCCTATCGCAGCCTAGGACTTGTTTGTAGCGTGGATGACGCATCCTTTAGTCTGGGGAGATGTCTGAAGTCCAGTAGAGTCGGGTATCCCTGTGAACCCCGACCGTGAGAAGCTCTACCACCACCTATGGGGCCCATAGCTGGCCAGTATTCCCCCTGTCGCCATGCCCTGTGGTGAACCCGGATCGTCAAGCCCACAAACCACTGCCAGCCCCATCATTGGTGGATGAGTACAGTACATAGCTCTGTAAGGCTATTTGTGTGGTGGTGTTAGTCCACCGGAATTATCTGAGTGTTGGAAAGTGTCACTTGGTGATGAGACTCCCTTGGCGGCCGCTGGAGTGTTGCCCTTGGGGTATTGAGTGTTGTACTGGCAGGTGCCACTGGTTTTATTGGTGCTAAGGTGCTGTGAGAGTTTGTGTGTTTTGGTGTGTGTACACCCAGTAGTGGTGCAAGTAAATTGAGCCTGAGGGCAGGGTACCAGGAGTTCCTATTTTGGTTGCATACAGCATCTTTCCTGTAACCATTTTTGTGTCTCAATAAACAGTGTATTTGTATGTGGGTCTATGATATTCACCTATAGTATTCACCGTTGTTCTTTCCCAATACTCGACACAATATTTACATGAACCCATGGGCCTTCCTCTCACGTCACGCTACCAGGTCAGAGCATCAACGTAACTTGTAAGAGTGCCAAGCCCTCGCAGGGTGGCAGCTTGTGTTGCGCGTTCTTAAAATTGGTGGCCTCTGGTTCAGCAGTAAGTAGTAGCAGCCCGCGCTCCCACAAATGGTGACAGCCAGTGATGTTGAAATGTACATAGTATCGAGTTGGGAGGAATGACTGTGTTACTGTAGGGTTTTTTTTAACTGATTTGCATTACCATTTCTCTGTACGGGTATTTAATAACCATTCCACTGTAACTAATGAGTATTTCAGATTACTAATAATTTTGTTCCTAATTTTCCAAGGTACAGATTTTGTGTGGTTTTGCGGGAAAAGTGAAATAAGTTCAAAGAAATACCTCGGAGTTAGGTTAGAAAACAGTTTCCTCAAAAGAAGTCTTGTCCAAAGTAAATGATACCTGCAATGGTAACTTGAGTGTAGAGAGTTTGAATGAGGTTCATTAATACTTGAATAATCTGCCCAATTTTTTTTTTCCCCGTTGTTAACTCGGTATTACTTACAGACAGTGAGTACATGTTCGGGCCGTGGCACTAGTTTTGTGAAATGTTTTCATCATGGGAGTGCCCAGTGCTTCAATTCTGAGTTGCTAACAGAAGTATTGCACTATATGCAAAGGTTAAGTGGATGCTGAGTTTGTACTTGTGATATTCTTTAGTTTGTGTTAGGTAGGACATATATTCCATTACTTAATATCTCGTGATGTTTTGCAGTTCCATATATTAATATTTCTATGTGTATGCTGTAATTGTAATGTATTTAATCAGGTGTTAACCCCAGATTTTTTTTTGGTGCAGAGTGGTTCATTATTTGGTGGAACATTTTATGTTATGTGAACTCTAATGCCGGTATACTTTCCGAGTACTATATTATATATGAGGACCTTATGATGACACGGTATATGGAAAGTGTTATACAAGTGTATGGACCCGCAATTGTGAGTACAGAAATTCGTGAAGAGTTCACGCAGTGTTGCACCATACAGAGTTTGTGAATAGCAAATTGTCTCAGTCTATTTTTCATACAATATTATCTTTTTGGGGAGATTAATAACACTGGTCAACATAAAAAAAATTCTCGTGGTTTTGAATCAAAACAGTCTGATTCTAGTGTAATTGTATGTGCTGAACTCAATTATGACATTCGTATAGCTGTATCAGGCTCAGTTTTCCAGAACCAGCATATCTATATATATTTAGTGCACCATGCTATTCATACAGTAATTTATATGCTCATTGGCTCCACTTATGCAATTATTTTGTCCTGATTTGTGCTTTTTTTTTTTGTTTCAGTTTGCTGATTCATGATATTGCATATCTACACCTGCATGATTTGTAATTACTCTGAAATTAACAAAACATGGAACGTCGCAAGTGTATGAACGGTGCTGACAGTTTTTGCTACATATGTGGTGCCTTCACTCCTGGTAGCCTCAAGAAACCAATCACAAAAGCTGTTCGAATGACCTACAAAAGTTACTTCAAATGTCATTTGGGTGACCAAGACAAGAAATGGGCACCTCATGTAGCCTGTAAGTCTTGTGTTAACCACCTGAGCGAGTGGATGTGTGGTAAACGAAGTTCAGGAATGCCGTTTGCTGTACCAATGATGTGGCGTGAACCTAAAGACCACAGTAGTGACTGCTACTTCTGTCTCACAAATATTAAGGGAATAAAAATCAAGACACGAGGCAAGGTACAGTACCCCAATATTGCTTCTGCAATCCGACCAGTACCGCACAGTGCTGAACTTCCAGTCCCAAATCCACCGACTGAACAAGAATTGAGTGATTCCGATTCTACCTCTACCTCAATGGAAAACGACTACCAGGATGACTCTGAAAATACCAGGCCTAAACTATTTACTCAAGAAGCGCTTCATGATCTCATCAGGGACCTAAACTTGTCAAAAGAAAAGGCTGAAGTTTTGGGATCCAGACTAAAGCAGCGTAACCTGCTAGAAGATGGAGTGCATATCACTACAGCGCGTTACCGACACAGACAGCTGTCTGCATTTTTCAGGATGGCAAACAACCTTTGTTATTGCGAGGACGCAGTATCTCTCGTGCAACAACTCTGCAAGTCTGAAACATACAAGACAGAGGATTGGAGGCTGTTTATAGACTCAGGAAAAGACTCTCTGAAAGCTGTTCTTTTACACAATGGCAATCGGCTTTCATCTGTCCCAATAGCACACGCAACAAAAATGACTGAGAGCTATGAAACAATGAAAATTCTGTTGGCCGCTATAGAGTATGAGAAACACCAGTGGAAGATATGTGGCGATCTCAAAGTCATCAGTTTACTACTGGGCCTTCAGAGTGGCTACACAAAGCACATGTGCTTTTTGTGCTTGTGGAACAGCAAAGCTGATGCAGAGCACTATGTGAGAAAGGATTGGCCGACAAGACCAAGAGATGCGCCTGGAAGGTTTAACTGTGTTCACAAACCGCTTGTAGATCCAGAAAAGATATTTTTGCCTCCACTGCATCTAAAGCTCGGTTTGGCTAAAAATTTCATCAAAGCTATGGATCAATTCAGTGCTGGGACTATTCTTATCTCAGAAACTAGGTGGTGTGGTTTCCGAAGCCAAGTTGAAAGCAGGTGTCTTGAATGGACCACAAATTCGTATACTAGTTAATGATAGCGAATTCACCAAAACATTGAACCCACTGGAGAAAAAAGCATGGGAATCATTTGTCAATGTGTCAAAGAATTTTCTTGGAAACTATCGTGCTGACAACTACAAAGAAATCGTAACAACCATGCTTCAGAATTATCATGCATTGGGAGCAAGGATGTCCTTGAAATTGCATTTTTTCCACTCTCATATTGAATTTTTCCCAGGTAACCTTGGAGACGTTAGTGATGAACACGGTGAAAGATTTCATCAAGATATCGCCATAATGGAGAGCAGACATCAGGGACAATTCAGTCCTAACATGATGGGCGACTATTGCTGGACACTGCAACGAGAAGAGAGCAAGCTGTACAAGAGAAAGAGTAAAGTTCAGAAGCACTTTTAGAACTTCATATTTTGTCATTATAAAGGATTTGAACTTATGTTTTTTGGTACAATTATTTATGAGCTTATCTGTGGTAGGTTTAAAATTGTATCTTGCATGATGCGATAATGTTACTATATTTACTATTATTTTTATTCTTTAAGAAAGTAGGTCTGATGGTAGAATGAAACATCCAATTAATATTCATTAATATGAAATTAGTCATGAAAGCACAGTCACATCAGATAATCTCGTCTTTTGCACGACACGTGATGGAATATTAAATATTTGTACCTATTGATTTTTTTATAAAACCTGGTCTGATAGAACAAAACAAATATTAGATTCGAATTCAGCAATATGAATTTAGTTGTGTGAGCATGATCTCATATGTGAACCATTTTGGCTGTTGACCAGTGTAATCTGTACAGTATTTTGAGTAGTTGATTCCTTGAATGTTAACTCTTCTTGCAGGAAGTCAGTTGAGTACCAGTCCTTGTGTCTTTGAGTGTGCACTGTGCAGGTTGTTGGAGTTACACAGTAGGTTATAGTTGATTTTTTTTGTAAAACAATGGCAGCTGTTAACGCTGATCAGGGGACCGTGACGACCAAAACCGCGGCTCAACTACTTGTATTAAGGATTGTAAATTTGAATTCAATGGAGAATATTATGCTCAAAAATTTGGTATGGCAATGGATAATCCACTGTCACCTGTATTAAGCAACCTATATATGGAATTCTTTGAAAAGAAGCTATTAAGTAATATCTTCCCACCTTCAGCAGTCTGGTTTAGATATGTAGATGATGTATTATGTCTCTGGCCAAGTAATGAAGACCTAAAAGCTTTCCTGCCACAACTTAATAACTTAGCCCCCTCGATCAAATTCACTGTGGAATTAGAGCATGACTGTAAATTATCTTTCCTAGACTGTCTGATCCACAGAATAGGTAACACCTTTAAGTTCGGTATTTATAGAAAACCTACTAATGTGTGTTCATACATTCATTATTATTCTGCCCATCATAATAGAGTCAAACAGTCAGTATTTTCAACAATGTTTTTACGTGCTTTGAGAATTTGCAGCCCGGAATTCATTGATGAGGAATATAAATATATCTGTAATATTGGTTCAAACCTTAAATACCCTAGATCTTTCATAGACAAATGCCTGAACATTACTAAGAAATCTTCTTATAGAACTGATCCCAAGCCCACCTATGACCATAAGAATCTCTTAGTATTACCATTTCACAAAAATTTCTCTCAAATTCCTTTACAACTAAAAACCTAAAACGTCAACGTGGCATTTAAAAACTCATGCATTGTTAAACAAATGTTAATCAAGAACTCGCCCAACAATACAAATGGCTGCATTTATAAAGTCCCTTGCAAGGAATGTAATATGTTTACTTAGGTCAGACAGGTAAAGATCTTGTGAAAAGTGACATTACCCACATGAATCTGACCGACGTATATGTATGTATGTGTGCGTGTGTGCATGTATATGTACGTGTACATGTATATGTGTATGTATATACGCATATGTATGTATATGTGTGTGTGTGTTTACATATATGTATATGTACTGTCAATGAATATGATGCAAATCTTTGTGTACGAACCTCTGTCCTACATGGCAGTGAACAGTGACATTATCCATATGAATCTGACCTCTATACATTTATAGTTGTTAATGAATATGATGTATTTCTTTGTGTGTGAACCTCTGTCCTGCGTGACAGTGAGAAGTGATACCACCCTCAGTGTCAAGACCTGACTGAATTACTCAGAATAGGCAAACTGTACTACAAGCTCTGCCAATAAATTTGTTAAACTAAACTTGTAACTAGACTTAAACAACATGAATATAGTGTTAGGACAGGCCAGGAATCCAATGCTCTGTTTGTTCATTTGAGGGATAATAAACATTGCATTGACTGGGATAATGCCTCCTCAATATTACCTTGTAATTCAATTGACAGTAGGAACATTATAGAATCTAGTCTCATTAAACATACCGAATCCGTTAACATGAATTTGATTAATGGTATGTAAAAATTGGACAATTTTGTTATTAAGAAGATTTGTAACCAGGTGAGAAGGTTGGGTCAGTTTTTCCCTCTGACCTGACTACCGACCACTGCGTACTTGATCTCACCCTCCTCTGTATATATATATATATATATATATATATATATATATATATAAATATATATATATATAACTTGTTCTGCACTTCTACTTAGTTTGTACTCACCCCTAAAAACAGTGACCCATTTGAATTTTTAGACAAACTTAATAATATTGTCCCTAGTATCACGTTCAAAATTGAAAGAGAAATAAATGAATCCCTTCCATTTCTTGATATGCTTATCATGAGAAATGGCCAAAACTATAAATTCAAGGTATATAGAAAGCCCACACAGGTAGACAGTTTCATTCACTTTTTATCGAATCACCTTGAGTCTACCAAAATGTCAGTTTTTTCTGTTATGTTCTTAAGATGTCTGCGTATTTGTGACTGAATTTATTGACGATGAATTGAAACACATTCGTTCTATTGCACATAATCTTGGGTACCCTTCTGTGTTTGTTGATCGTTGTTTTAATAGGGCTAAAAAATCCTTTCATTCCTCTCAAACCAGACAAGTTCCTACACTTAAGAATATTTTGACTCTGCCCTATCGTAATGAATTTGTCCCGTTAGTTCGGTCCCTCAAGCTTCTAAATATTCATGTTGTTTTCAAGTATGACTCAACCATTACTAATATGTTAATAAGGAATAGCCCAAGTTTGAATGTAAATGGTAGTGTTTATTGTATTCCATGTAGCAAATGTAATTGTAATTATGTAGGTCAGACAGGAAAAACACTGCAGCTTAGAATCAAACAACATAAGTATAATATTAGAACTGCATCTGAAAGCAGTGCCTTGTTCGTTCATGTTAGGAATAATAATCACCCCATTGCTTGGGAAAAAAGCTTAGAAGTTTTCAAATCATCTTGTGTCACAGAAAGACTTCTTGTTGAAGCTAGTTTGATTAAGGAATTAAAATCTATAAACCTTAGTGATGGTCAGTTCAAAACTGATAATATGTTACATAAATTTATTTGTCAGTGGCCCAAGGTTAAAAATGCTTTTAAAAACCTTTGATCTAGATGTATGATAGTTATTTTGTGGGTCCCCTTTTTTCTGACCTGACTTGACTAGTCACGTCACCCCCTTCTCTTAAGTTCCTCTACGTGTGTGTTGGTGTGGGGATTAGTGGATGTCATCATTTTGACCTGACCTCATGTTTTTAGGTCACCCTGTATATTTAAGCCTCTCTCTGTCCATGTAATCCAGTTGCCTCTGAAGATGTCTTGAATAAAGACGAAAGCTAAGGTACTCCGTTGTTTCCATTTTCCCGTGTGATTTTATCAAGATATATATATATATATATATATATATATATATATATATATATATATATACACTATAACTTACTACCTCTTAATCAAATAATAACTATGGGTGATATGATGCACTGTCTGGGGAAGTTTAAAGAAAAGGCCCCCCGGTCTCTCAGGTATTACACGAAATATGATCATAAATCTACCGGAAAACATCTTAAAAACATTATTGAACATCTATAACGCATGCTTAATAACCGGTTACTTTCCAGACAGACTAAAATATGCTAAAATGACATTTATTCCCAAGGAGGGTAAGAACAATAAGGAAGTATTATACAGGCCAATATCTTTAGTAGAAATTACCGGGAAACTACCGGAATTTTTTTTTTAATTCAAGACATAACCTTTTTAACACACTAGGGGAAAACAAACAATAGACAACATGGATTTATGCCCAATAGAAATACCCTAACTGCAATAGCTACAATAACGGAAATAATGGCAATAGAAAAAAGCAAAGGGAACCAGATCAATATAATTTTATGGGGCATTTCTAAGGCTTTTGATAAAGTTTGGCATTTAGGCTTAAAATATAAAACAATAAATTGGGACTTAACGAACATTTGCGAAGAATATTGTGTGACTATTTAGATGCTAGTGTAGCACAAATTCAAATTGGAAACTTTATGGGAACTATGTTTAATCTCGAGAGTGGAGTACCTCAAGGAGGATGCCTTTCTCCAACACTATATGCAATATATACCTCAGACACACCTCAACCAACCCCCTTTAGCGAATATGTAATGTTTGCTGATGATATTACTCAAATTGTATCATACCCAGGAAAATAAACCTAATTTATGGCAACTACACGGTAAGAGCGATAAAAAACAAATGAATTTGAGAAAAAATGGAATATCAGGACAAATAAGAACAACTTCAAGATAATGCCAATAGCCAAGATCAAAACAAGTCCAGTAATAGTCGACTAGGAACTATACCCATACGACACTGAAGGCAGAATGCTTGGACTAAAACTAACAAAAAGAGGATATATAACTTACATAAAATATAAAGAACGGCAGGCAAGAATAAGATTATAAAAAATAAAACGCTTTAAGAACCTTAGCATTAATAACAAAAGAAAGATTTATATAGCCCTTGTCAAATCAATTATGGACTACCCACCCAACCATTGAACACCCTTAGTAAAACGAGCATTAAGAGGTTACAAACAGTACAAAATATAGCCCTCAGATTTATATATAACAAAATATACAGACCACATCAATAATGAACAGCTACACAAGAGGGCAAACCTCCTAGCAACCAATGTAAAAATAAACAACAAAGCCGCGAATATATTTGGAACAAAGTGACTGAACTCAACACAGAAACTTACCAAAACTGGATAAATAATATAGATAATGAAGAATTCCAAGAACACAGTTGGTTTAAATCAGCCAGAAAGAAAGTAATTGAACCACCTCCTTCCCCAATATACACATAAAACATTAATAGAGAGAATAAAAGATGAGTGACCTACCAGCTCCACTAAAAACCTGGCAGGCCTCTCCATACAGTGTACCTTTAGACTAACACAACTAACATTTTACTAACACCTTGCAAAAAAAAAAACTGACTCCCCTCCCAGCCACACAAGGACCTGGGAGGGCTCACAAACTCCATCACAGTAAAAAAAAAAAAAGTATATTAAGCAGCACTATACTGTATTAATAAACCAATACGAATACAAAGGTCTGATGACCCAAGGGAGCAAAACAAAGATAAAACACCAACAGGAAAGATGAAGCGATCTGGTTGAGCCCAGATTCTTTCTACTTCTACTGGATTTCAGTTTCACCACTTTTTCTTCAACGCCTAATAATCTTCTTTCACCTCATAACTCATGACTCCAAAGCCAAGGAGAGACTGACTCCCAGGAGTGATCGGACCTCTCTCCATACCCCTCACCGCCAAAGCAGTCAGCCTTGTTTCTAATGTTGACGACCGGACCACAAATCGACCTCTCTGACTACCACTGGACATCCCAGGAATCCTGTTTGGGCCGACGCCCTTTGTGGGCCTCCACCTTTGGAAAACGACCAGGACCGTTATCGGACTACCTCGAGAGCATTCAGAACTGTCAACCCTAGCTTGCCCTCCCCACGGGCAGAGTGAGTGACCCACACTCCTGCTGGAGGGCAGCTATTGATTGGCAGTACTGACGTGGTTTGAGGTCTTTCTCTCTTGCTGAAGTCCTTCCTTGCTTACCCTGGCCGAGGCACCTGCTTTATTTAAGTTTTCGTGCTAGAGCCCCTCCAGTGGCGCTCACCTCACAGCTGAGTGGGATTGTGTGTGTTCATTGGGGGTCGGGGACAAACAGGCCGATCCCATAGTGACGACTGTGATCGTGCAGTCACTCCACTGTGCGGGGGTTGTCTCTTGTAAAATCAAAGAAGGGCCTCCAATAACCTTCTACATGCACAATGGCAGTAAACATAAGAATAAAAGTAAAAGATAAAAACAAACCCATCGATGAATCTAGACTAATTACGCTAGCACATGTTGAACTTGGTGTGCCCTTCAATAGGGTATTCAACCTGAACGAAGGGTTCAAAGTCATTAGCCGAAATGAAAATGATGCAGACAAACTACTATCCACTATGGCGAAATAAATCCTTGCCAAGAATGGATTAATTGTGGTCATGCCTCCCGAGCTAAGAGCCAGGAGATCTGTTTTCGTAAGGAAACTAGATTCTCAAGTAGGAGGGCAAACGGCAGACTCTCTGAAGACAGCCATTGAAAATAACAACGAAGGACTTAAAGTAGAAGAAATACTCAAGATAAAAGACTACACGCACGTAATGAAGATTTGTTTTGAAGAAACGGCTATGGCAGACAAGGTCCTCCAGTGCGGTTTTTTTTAGTGTGCAACATGTCGATATCCCCTCATCAAGTAAAAAGGGAAAAATACACCAGTCCCCTGACATGTTTCACATGCTATAAATATGAAGAGCATACCACAAGGGACTACCCTGAAAATGAAAAGAAATTCTGTTCCAACTGTGCAGAGGAAGGACATGTATACACGCAGTACAACAACACCAACAAAGGCTGCGCAACTGCAAAAGGAATGGGGGCGTGCACCACACCCACCCAACCATGGCCATATCCTGCCCTATCAAAAAGACCCTCATCATATACAAGCAAGAGCAGGAAGACCAACGATAAAGGATGAGAGGCCAAAGCACATATGCTGAAATAGAAAAGAGGGCCGTGAAAGAGGCAACAAAGCCAACTAGTGACGCCATAATCAAATTAAGTGACACTGATCATTACAAGGTAATGGTGAGCATGTTGTATGTTCACCTTCATAACATCATAGCCCCAGGATCATATGCACACGAGCTCAATAAGATGTTTGAAATAAACAACATGCCACAAATGAACTTCCCTGAAAACCCAAACTCAGCAAACTTGTTACACGCCACCAGCACCCCAGAGCTTACAAAACACTTCAGGCAACGATTAACCATGCCCAAGGACACAACATCACCAACAGACCAGGATAACATACCGGAAAAATCAGAACGACCTGGAGATTTGACTGAAAGGGCGAGAGACTCAAGACTGACACAAGGAACGGGAGCGAAAAGGAAATCAGCGGCCAAGAACAATGAAAATTAAATGGAAATCGACTTCCCAACAACAACTGCCCCCCCCCCCCACTCCCCTTCCCCCCCAGTGCCTGAAGAAGCAGCAGATATAGGACTAAGGTTTTATCAAACCACAAGAATACCATGCCCACCACACAGAAAACCAACTGGAAAATTAATCGAAGACTTAGTAATGGCTAACGAAATAGTTTGGCAATACACAGACGAACGGTATGACAAAGAAACGGTATGAAACATGATTAAAAAAGGCAAAATAAAATTCGGCACAAAAGATTTTATTGTAATCACGGCAGCTGAACTCAAAAGGAAATCATCGGGACTCAACGAAATGAGATCACCCCCTCAACATCTACCCTCCAAGAAAAAGACATAATGGACCATCTCCAACTGAAAACACTTAAAATCCTACAACACATTGTCCGTGATTGGCATACATGCAAAACATTGCTGTGACATATACAATGAAAACAATCAAGATATAATACTAATAAGTGCACACGGCGAGCCCGAGAACAACAAAATAAAAATATTTAACTACGACACCCACCAATCGAACAAAAGTGGAGAAAAACATGACGGAGTTGCCGTAGTGGTGAAAAAAGGTATCAAACACATACTAATAGACAACTTTAACAGCGAATTCCTTGCCATTAAAGTACAGACAACACAGGGCGAAATAATAATCGCAACAACATACCTATCCCCAAGAAGACCACCCATCTCAATGTAATACCTACTGAAACTAACAAATTATAATATCCCAATGTACAGTCAGCCAAAAATGCACCGACCCCATCCTGGGTCGCGTGCTCGCAATTTTACCTGGTAATACTTAAAGGAAGGCTGTTTGTATGTAATGGGGATAATGATTGGTGGATTTATTTTCGGCTGTATCACTGTTAGGATAAATATTAAACAATCCAAAAGTAGCATTTTTACAATAATAAATTATTCATCGTTATCTAAGATCATTACAAGTTTCCAAATATTCGTATATTTTCTTAAATAATGAAGAAATTATATCAATGAATTGGCAATGCAACTACAACCACGGCTGCCACGAGATACTCGCATCAAATTGCAAGAATATACAGTATGTTCCACATTTAATCTTGAGTGTTTCATGAAGGAATTAATTGTCTTTACAATGTGAGCATTACATAATATATTTTGACGTAAGTTAGAGAGCAGACACTGTAATAGACTCATATGTCAGTCACGACATTATATCTTTGTATATTATAGGTTTCATTCAGTGTGTGTGTGTGTGTGTGTGTAAATAAAAATGACATTCGCAATTATGGCAATTATAACACGAATTATATGTGAAATGTGTGCTATTGGGAAAATGAAGTACCGAAGTGGCAGCTGATGTATGGAGTTTAATATCTGGTTCCCCTTTGTCGAACGAAAAATCGACAATTGTTCGGCAAAAGACTGTGTACTCATCATTTTCAATGGTTACCTATCTTATTTATGACGTCAGCATCAGGTTTTACGCCCACCAATCACATTTCACTTGGCATGGTCTAATCAACCAATAAGAGCTTGACCGAGGTATTGTTGTGAATACGGGATAAACATTAGGCATTACTTCTGTCACCATGAACACGACGCAACAGCACTTAACTACTCCCTGCCAAATAATCGCCCTCCGAGAAGAAGGCCTCACGGTGCGTGCCACTAGACCGACTTGCTGTTTTGACTTCAACTGTGGAGAGGTGGATCAGGAAATATGCCTAAACAGGTATTTTAACTGATTTGGGTATGCATGAAAATTTAAGATTGAACCTGTATATAAACAATATCTAAGATATTTATTTTTATATAAATGATATAATAATGCAAATATTATAATGAAAATGTTATGTTTTTTGTGAAAGGTTATGAGTGTATGCCATAGCGTTAATGGCATTGTAGTGGACTTCTCCCCTACAACTGCGTAGCGGCGTCACCAGCTGCTACCATCTTCCCTAGCAACCAAGCGAGCGGCGACACCAGATGTTACCGTATCTTAGCAACGGAACCAAAGACCGGCGACTTTCTAGGGTTTTCCCAACATGACTCATAGATGACTCACGGCTGCTGGGTATATAAGCTCTGTCTCTCCATCGAGATTCCACTCCACAATCCGAAAAACTATTTCAGGCAACATACGCAAGCAAACTGAGCGAAAGACTACAGCTAGACAAACAAAGGTTTGAGCAAGGAGCAACAGCTGATACACAAGGAACACAAGCGACTGATAGAGATCCCAGACAAATGACTAGAAGTGACAAAGAGAAAATAGAAATAACAAAAGGACAGTCTACAAGACAAAGGAGTAGGAGGAGAGAAGATAAGATGGAAACTGAACACAATATACAACCTGAATCTGCTGAAGATATAGGATTAAAAGTTATCACTACAACAAAACATGGAATCCCAACATCGAGACCAACAGGAGGAACAATAGTAAAAAACTGTGAAGGAGGGATATACAAGTGGACATATCAAGAAAAATCCCTAAGTGAAGAATACGTCTGGTCACTAATTGCTACGGACAAACTAAAGATTACGACCAATGACTTTAAAATAGTAGACCCGTCAGAGTTTAGAAGAGTCAGAAGCGGGAAACAGGATGATAGGTCTCCACTTCAACAGTTACAATCCAAGTATAAGAAATAATGGACAATAGACAAACAGTAAGAACTTTAAGAATAATACAACACAACGTAAGAAACTGGAACACCGAGAGAATTAACCTAAGTAATATATATCAAGAAATTGACCCAGACATTATACTAATAAACAGTCACGGTGAGACAGAAAACAACAACATAAAACTCTTTAACTATTATGTAAACCAAAGAAACAAATCGGGCGAGAAAAATGACGGAGTAGCTATAGCGGTTAAAAGAAACTTAAAATTTAAACTAATTGATGACTTCCAGGAAGAATTTCTGGCAATAAAAATAAATACAACTCAAGGAGATGTAATAATTGCTACTACTTATCTGCCACCGAGACGACCCTACTTACCTATAGAAGACCTATTAAAATTGGCTAACAGTAGTCATCCGATGTACATCTTAGGAGACTTTAACGCCAGACATAGGATTTTTGACAATACAAATAATAACGTCGTGGGAAACGCCCTTAATCAATTAATAACTTTAGGGAAAATCAATCATCTGGGTCCTAACTTTCCAACCTGGAGAAATCACAATACACAATCGACACCAGACAAAATTTTTACCAACAACAAAGCCTTTTTCAATTACCATATAATACAGGGACCTCTTACAGGCAGTGACCATCTGCCAATTATACTAACACTGTCAACAAGCCCCATACAGATACCAATAAAAAAGAGGCTGAAAATGAGTAAAACAGACTGGGACAGCTTCAAAGACGACTTAAGTAGTCACCACTCGATTAACCTACAAGGGAAAACAACAGAAGATATAGACTCAGAAATGGACAGACTGCACTCAGCAATAAAAACATCTATAACCAAACACACTCCTACTTCACACTTTAGAACATTACCCAACAACAGACTACCAGAAGAAGTTAAATTAACCCAGACCTATTACAATGAAATAAACAGGTATATGGAAAGACATGGCAGTAACAGATGGCTATATACGACACAGATAGCACTACAGAAAAATTAAGAGACGCATGTAAGGAAGCACACAATAAAAAATGGAATGATATTATAATGGCGGCTGACATGACTAAAGACACAAAAACATTTTGGACTTCCATAAACAAGATGATAGGGCACAACAAACAAAAAACACCATACATTAAAGACCAAAACGGAATAAAATTGCACGAGGAAAATGAACAAGAGTCAGCATTCAAAAGGGAATGGGTAAAAATTTTTAAAATATCAGATGAGGAAAATGAAGATTTTGATAGTGAACACGAAGAAAGGATAGAAGAAGAGATGGGAAGACATATACATAGAATCACCACAAGGCAATATATAGACTATAACTTATTACCAAATAATCAAATAATAACAATGGGAGAAATGATGCACTGTCTGAGGAAGTTTAAGGAAAAAGCCCCTGGGCTCACAGGTATTACACGAAATATGATCATGAATCTACCTGAAAACATTTTAAATACACTATTAAACATTTATAACGCATGCTTAATAACTGGTTACTTTCCAGACAAACTAAAATATGCCAAAATGATATTTATTCCGAAGGAGGGTAAGGACAATAAGGAAATATTAAACTACAGGCCAATATCTTTATTAGAAATTACTGGGAAACTATTGGAAAAAATTTTAAATACAAGACTTATAGCCTTTTTAACACAACATGGGAAAACTAACAATAGACAACATGGATTTATGCCCAATAGAAATACCCTAACTGCAATAGCCATAATAACGGAAATAATTGCAATAGAAAAAAGCAAGGGTAACCAGATCAATATAATTTTAAGGGATGTTTCTAAGGCCTTTGATAAGGTTTGGCATTTAGGCTTAAAATATAAAATATTAAAACTGGGACTTAATGAATACTTGCTAAGAATATTGTGTAACTATTTAGATGGTAGGAGAGCACAAATTCAAATTGGAAACTTTTTGGGAACTATGTTTAATCTTGAGAGTGGAGTACCTCAAGGAGGATGCCTTTCTCCAACACTATATACAATTTATACTTCAGACACACCTCAACCTACCCCCTTTAGCGAATATGTAATGTTTGCTGATGATATTACTCAAATAGTATCATACCCAGGAAAATCAACTCAATTTATGGCACTCTACACGGTAAGAGCGATAAAAAACATAAATGATTTTGAGAAAAAATGGAAAATCAGGACAAATAAGAACAAATTCAAGATAATACCAATAGCCAAGATTAATACAAGTCCAGTAATAGTCGACCAGGAACTATACCCATACGACACTGAAGGCAGGATGCTTGGACTAAAACTAACAAAAAGAGGATATATAACATACTTAAAAGATAAAGAACGACAGGCAAGAATAAGATTATCAAAAATAAAACGCTTTAAGAACCTTAGCATTAATAACAAGAGAAAGATATATATTGCCCTTGTCAAATCAATTATGGACTACCCACCCATCCCATTGAACACCCTTAGTAAAACGAGCATTAAAAGATTACAAACAGTACAAAATATAGCCCTTAGATTTATATATAACATAAAATATACAGACCACATCAGTAATGAACAGCTACATAAGAGAGCAAATCTCTTAGCAATTAATGTAGATATACACAACAAAGCTGTAAATATTTGGAAAAAAGTGACTGAACTTAACACAGAAACATATCAAAACTGGATAAATAATATGGACAACGAAGAATTCCAAGAACACAGTTGGTTTAAATCAGCCAGGAAGAAAGTAATTGAACCATCTCCTGCCCCAATATACATATAAGACATTAATAGAGAGAATAAAAGATGAGAGTGACCTACCAGCTCCACAAGAACCTGGCAGGCCTCTCCATACAGTGTACCTTTAGACTAACATAACTAATATTTAAGATTTAACATTTAACATTGAACTAACATTTTAGCAAAAAAAAAAAAAAAAAAAAAAAAAAAAAAAAAAAAAATGTGACTACCCTCCCAGCTACACAAGGACCTGGGCGGGCTCACTAACTCAAAAAAAAAAAAAAATAAAAAAAAAAAAAAATAATAATAATAATAATAATAATAATAATAATGTGATTACCCTCCAAGCTATATCAGCCAGGAAGAAGTAATTGAACCACCTCCTGCCTCAATATACACATTTATACATGAAACATTATTAGAGGAATAAAGATGAGAGTGACCAACCAGCTCCACTAAGAACCTGGCAGGCCTCTCCATACAGTGTACCTTTAGACTAACACAACTAACACTTAACTAACACCTCAAAAAAAAAAAAAAAAAAAAAAAAAAAAAGTGACTACCCTCCCAGTTACACAAGGACCTGGGCGAGCTCACTAACTCCAACAATAATAAAAATAATAATAATAAGCAGCATTATGTAAATAAACCAATATTAATACAAAGGTCTGACGACCCAAGGGAGCAGAACAAAGACAAAATACCAATAAAAAGATGAAGCGATCTGGTTGAGCCCAGATTCTTTCTACTCCTACTGTATTTCAGTTTCACCACTTTTTCCTTCAACCCCTAATAATCTTCTTTCACCTCTTAACTAAAGACTTCGTATCGTATCGAGATTCCACTTCTCGCATCGCTCCTGGACCAAGAAGACCTCCCAACAAGACCTCCTGCTGGACCCGGAACTCTGAAGACCGCCTTCTCCCCTGCGCCATTGTTGGCCATCTTCCCGGACCGGACCACCCAGGACTGTCATCGTCCACAACTACTCACGAGCGTTCTCGGTTTATCTAGCATTAGCTTGCCCTCCCCACTGGCAGTGTGAGTGACCCACACTCCAGCTGGAGAGCAGTTATAGCGCGATATTCCCGGCGTGGTTTGAGCTCTTTTCCTTCTACTAAAACTTTTTCCTTTTTCGCTCTGGCCTAGGGACCTGCACCCTCAAAAAGTGTATTCGTCCCGCGGTCCCCCCTGTAACTGTTCACCTCCCTCCCAGGAGATTGTGAACACGAAAGGGGGTCGGAGCAAAACCCTCCCCAGCCGAGTCTTTCCAGGAAAACCGTGATCGTGCGGGTCCACCTGGAAAGAGGGTAGCTATCCTTATCCTTCCCAATAGGCACACTTAGCTCACGTCTATAAGTGAGCAGTCACATACACTAGGAAGTAGGCTTCCCCATCGGGGCTCCGGGAGAGAAGCTCAGGAACCACTCTACGACCACCAGCCAGTGGGGAGTGCTGTAATTCCTTTGCTATTTACTCAAACGGAATAGGTAGGATCTAAAAAAAAAAAAAAAAAAAAAAAAAAAAAAAAAAAAAAACCACGGTTATGGAGCGCGTACGCCCTCCTAACCGCGATCCCAGCCTGAACCGCCATCCTGACGACCCGAACTACGACAGGCTCTGCACTGAGAAAGCAGACCAGTTTCGTGCCTTCAATGAAGCCCTGAAAAGTAAGAACAACACCACCACCTCCAACAACACCACCACCTCCAACAACTCCACCACCACTGCTACCGCCACTGAGGACAACTGGACGAAGGTAGAAAACAAGAAACGCCGACGTGCTTTTTCGGGAAACGATTGCCGTCAAGCAGCCCCCAAGGCACCCATCACCACCACCAGCTCACCCTCAACGACACTGCCAAAATTCAGGATCACGAAAACGGACGCAAAAACAACGTATGCCGCCGTCACAGAGATGGAAAAGCAGAATCCACTGGCCAAGTTCTCAGTGCGGCCCAACCTAAAGGGGGAGATGATCGTTCACCCCAAAGACAAGGACTCCGCCACCACCCTCGACACTTACCTGCAGAACACCACCACCGTCACTTCAACCAAGCTAGACCCCGCCCAGAAGCTGATGAAGTCGGTAGTCCTCCGATACCCAAAGGATCTACCTCTCGAACCCCTGGAGAACCACCCGAAGATTTTAAAAGCCGAGAGATGCTCTCCTATGTCCGACAAGACAGCCACCACGAATCAAGTGCTCATAACGCACTACGGCTCACCCCCCAGCACCATAGACCTCAAAACCTGGGGGACCTACGAAGTGAGGCCCTTTGTCCCAGAGCCCCTGCGGTGCTTCAGATGCCAGAAATACGGGCACCATCAGACACGGTGCACGTACAAGGAGATCTGCGCAGTCTGCGCACAGAAGCACGGCACACACTCCTGCCTCACCAAGCTGAAAAATGGAGAAAAAATTGCCCCCAAGTGTGCCAACTGCGGTGGCAAACACCACGCCTGGAATCCTGGATGCTCCGAGAGAACAAAGAGGGTCCAGGCAAACCGACCAGCAGCAAGACCGGCACCCACCGCCTACACACCAGCCCCACCAAGTACCTTCGTGTGGGGAACCCAGAGGCCAAAACAACCAAGACAACCTCCTCAGCCAGTCAACACCCAAAGTGCAGCCCAGTTTCCTGGCCTCACCACGGCCACACCTCAGCCACCCAAGCAGCAGACAACCACGAGACAAACAAAGAAGCACACACCAAGGCACCAGAAGGAATGATACACGTATCAGACCTAGCCAAGGTACTGACAACCTTCGCGGAGGGCCTAGCCGGACTACTGGGCCACAAGATCCAAGCAACACAGCTCCAAATACTCATGGGGAGCGTCCTCGGGCAAGTCGCCACAGCTCCAGCCACCTCAGTGGAGGAACCCACGCCGGTCCCCACACGAGTGACAGCCGAGGTACACTCCACACCGAAGAAGGCCACCAGAGAACCCAAGATACCGACAGCTCCCAGAAAGAAACTCGACGTCTCAACTCCCCTGAACCGAACCACGGCTCAGAAGACAAAAACCACAGAACACGAAGATATGGACCTGATCCAGCTGGAACCGGACTTGGACATCTCCATCGAGGACCACCAGAAATCCCCGATGAAACAGTGGTGGAAACCACCAGCACCCTGAACATCCTAACATGGAATGCTCAGGGCATTAAAAACAAGAAACACCTCCTACAAGAAGCAGCAGCCAAGGACAAGCTTGACATCATACTTCTACAAGAAACACTATTACAAGAACACCACTGTTTCAAATTCAGCGGTTACAAGACATACAGGAGGCATTTCACGCAGGCGTCAACAAGAGGATGCATGATCTTGGTCAAGTCAAGCATACCCTCCGCCGATGTCACGCAGCAATTTCCATGCGGCGAAAACATCGAGACACAGGCCGTCAAAGTAACCCTACAAGAACGGGAACTAACGGTTCACAACATCTACAAGAACCCAAGGGGCTCACTGGAGGTTACTCAATTATTTGCTTCGGCCGCTGACCACGCCACACTCATAGGAGGGGATTTCAATGCACATCATCCCTTCCTAAGCTCGGCAAGCCCCACAAATGAAGACGGCCTACACCTATACACCACCTTTCAAGATACACCCGAGATCTGCCTCCTGAACACCGGTGAGCCCACCCACACTAGGGGAGGAAGGCTAGATCTAACCTTCGTCTCCAGTGCACTACAGCCTTCGGCCTCCTGGCAGATACACCCCACGCTGACCAGCGACCACTTCGCCACCCTGACAACACTGAAGGTGAATAAACTCCCCACTCCACCCCCCCCCCCCGAGATGGAGATACAATACCCAAAAGGCAGATTGGGGACTCTTCAAGAAACACCTAGCTAACTGGCGCGAAAAATCACAGCCGGCCGGCCCAGCACCCGTGGATGAGACAACCCTCCACCACCAATTGGTCGAGGCGTTTCACCAAGCGGCAGAAGAGGCCATCCCAAAAACAAAACCAACATCAAGACAGTACAATGACTACTGGTACTACTGTCCCAGGGTGAAAGAACTCAACCACAGAGTGAACATGGCCCGAAGAAACTACAGGAGACATCCCACGGCAACAAACAGACATCTCCTGCAAGTCATAGTCAAGGATACCAGGGAAGAGAAGGAAGAAATAAAACACGCAAGCTGGCTCAAGTGGTGCTCCGAACTCAACGAGCACACCTCCCTTGGCAAGATGTGGGCCCAGATCCGAAGGGCATCTGGGAAGGCAACACCACCACCACCAACCCATCCCAACCCAGAAGAGGAAGCCGAGAGACTTGCAAAACTGTTCGCTGACCGAGCAGCAACAAAAAACCTCCCGAGACAGGCGGAGGAGACACAACGGCGTCTGCGACAGGTCAGACTCCAGATGATCGAAGAGGCCTGCAACAGTGAAGATGACACTGACAGACCATTCAACCAGCAAGAACTCCAAAAGTCGCTAAAACGAAGCAAGGACACAGCTCCTGGGGCAGACAGGATAACCTACTCGATGCTCTTTCATGCCGGTACAGCCGGACATGAGGCTCTGCTGCAAGCCATCAATGCTTCGTGGACAGCACAAAGACTCCCACCGGAATGGAAGAAGGCAGACATACAGCCCATTCCGAAGCCCAGAGAACCAGACAAGCCGAGGCCCATCTCCCTTCTCAGCTGCATAGCGAAGACGGGAGAAAGAATGGCTCTCAACCGACTAAAGTGGAAAGTAGGCAGCCCACACCCTCACATCTTTGCTTACACCGAGAACACCGGCACAGGCAACAACATCGCCGAGATACTCAGCACAGTGGACAACAAACCAGCTCTGGTGGTCTTCCTCGACCTGGAGAAAGCCTTCGAACTAGCCAATCCATTGGCCATTACAACTACGCTCGCAAGAAAAGGCGTCAAAGGAAGGTTGCTGGGGTGGATCCAGAACTACCTCACACAGCGGGAAGCACGAGTACGCTTTCAGGGAACAACCTCAAGCTACAGGGTCCATGAAAACGGAACCCCACAAGGAGGCATCCTCAGTCCAATGCTGTTCAATGTCCTGATGGAAAACCTAGTCAAGCTTCCGTTCAGACAAACAGCCAAGCTCCTATGCTATGCAGACGACTTACAGCTCATAGTAAGAGGATCGAACAGACTAGCCAACACGCAACACGCACTCCAACTTATAGAAGAGGAGTGCAACAGACTTGGACTCAAGATAAATCCAGCCAAGTCGAAAGCGATGGCCATCTGCACTGACACACCAGACAAGATGCTCTCCATACAAAACACGCCGGTAGTCTGGACCAACGCCCACCAGTGTCTTGGAATCTGGTTTGACCAGAAACTCACCTTCAAGCCACAACTCGAGTATCTCAGGCACAGGACGAAGAGCAGACACAATATAATGAGGTCGCTCACCAGCAAATCCGCAGGAGCAAACCTTCATGTGCTCAAAGCCTACTACACGGCCGCCATCAGATCGCTGGTAGATTACAGTGCTCCAGCACTCATTGGACTGAGAGAAGACCAAATGGCTAAGCTAGAAGTCATTCAAAACAATGCTCTCAGGACCATGCTCGGAGCACCCATGTGGACCAGAATTTGCAACCTGCAAATGGAAACCGAGCTACCACCCCTGGCAGTACGAGTCAAGCAGGTGACAGCCGGTCTCCTCGCCAAAATCTGTAGAGCAGACAAGCCCACAGCTGCCAAGATTCGAATCAGTGCCTCCCTCCACCTCGACCACAGAGTGCGAGGGGCCACCTGGTCGCACGAGGCAAGCGAGGTCATCCGACACCTGCAAGCAGAAACACTCGTCAAGAACAACCAAGACACACGAGACAATGGTTACGCTGTTCCTCCACCATGGAGCCCTCCACCAGCCACACTCAAATTCACCGACCTAGGTGATAGTAAGGCCAACCTCCAGAAGGAGGACCTCCAAAAAATAACTCTCAAAGCCATAGCCACCGAGACACCGGCTGATGCAGCATCATACTTCACAGACGGCTCGGTGGACCCAAAACATCATAGATCCGGAGCGGCCTTCTACACCCAAGGTCAGACCCTCCAATGGAGACTTTCCAATGACTGCTCCACCCTACAAACAGAACTGGTAGCAATCTCAAAGGCCCTACAACACGCTGCAACCCAACACAACAAGTCCATCATAATTCATACGGACTCGAAATCGGCCATGCAGGCGCTGCAACACAGTCAACCAAGAGACAACGTCCACATCATCACCTCGATCCTCGCACAGCTACAGGAATTCCAAAGCCAAAACCGACCAGTCGTCTTACACTGGATTCCCAGTCATGTAGGGATCGGAGGAAACGACGTGGCAGACGAAGCAGCCAAGGCAGCTACACGTTCCAGTAGCGTACACATCCAAGTTCCAGCAAGTGTGCAACAGATAAAAAATCACCTCAGAAAGACCAGCAAGCTCCACATCAAAAAGAGCTTCCTTCATGCACTCAACGCCGGGTCCCAATCAGCCAAATGGTACCTGGCGGCCACAAAAGGGGAACCACCTTTCGCTGACAGGAAAACCCCAAGACAAACCCAAGTCAGTCTTCATCGACTAAGACTAGGGTACAAGTGCTCCTGGCAGATGATCGGCAATGACGTCATGGATTGCACCTACTGTCAGGAGCCAGCAGCCAACCCACTTGAGCATTATCTCCTCGACTGCGAGGTCACACAAAGCCTCCGCAACAAAATTCAAATCTCCCCAGAAACACACACAACACCAGCGGCCACTCTAACCCGAAAGGCCCATACAGACCACTTTCACCACCTACTCCGGGTCATCACACGATACCCACCACCCAGATAGCTTAGTAAGCATCCTTTCCCAGCAAGTGCGGACCCCAGTTCGGGGGGCGCGCCACTCCGAAACTGACCACGTCCAAGAGTGGGGGTTGGTGGTAAGCGTCCACTGATCGGGGGTCTGCTCACACTTGCAACCTGCAGTATCCTTCCATCTGCAGGTGGGACCACCTCCATCCCAATCCGGTCTGGCTGCTCCTCGAGCTCCAGCCGGAACCACCAAACGGGCCGCCTATAGGCAAAGGCCCGTGTCGGACTACGGTCCGAAAATCTCAACAACAACAACAACAACATCGAGATTCATTCTGGCCATTCTTCTTGAACACGCAACACCTACTCCAGCAAGCTCCTCGCTGTCCAGCATTCATTCAACCAGAAGGCCAGCAACAGGCAACATCTTCTCTAACGAAGCTCCTGCACATCTACCTCCTTCAACACGCTACTCACAAAACGTCTCTACTGAGCAGCTCCTCACCACATGGCACCTCCAGCACCAGACTGTCTATCATATAACTTATATTATACAAGAAAACCACCTTAGAGTTTCCATCCATCCTGAGTGCTAGACAACATTATACCACGAATTCCTACAAATGGTGACTCCCGGAGATAAGCACTCACACAGGATGGAGGACGGACGGATCTCTCTGCCGACTTTCAACCACAACGTCGAGGACTGGCTAGACCATGTGGAAGCAGCCCTAGTTGGCTCACGAGCGACCGACGAGCAAAGGTATGGCGCCCTGCTCTGTGCCTTGCCCACGGAAGTGGCCACGCGGGTCTCAAAAACCATTTCCAACCCTCCAGATGACAACAAATTCGCTACCCTGCGGGCTGCTTTGAAGACGTGTTATCAACAGACCAGCCCCAATCTCCTGCAAGATCTATCCTCTATCTCCCTCGGGAACTCAACCCCGGGACGTCTCTGGGCGGAGATGTGTCGGCTGAACTCCCGTCACACAGACAAACTCCCCGACTCTATCCTGCGCCAGCTTCACGCACAGAAGCTACCCACAGAAGTACGCAACATCCTGTCCGCAGTAGATTACTCTACGACACCAGAACTATATGCAACCGCGGCAGATAGAATTTTTAACGAGTGCGCTGCTGCACCCCTTGCCGCCACGGTCACACCAGTACCTACCATCGAACTTGTAAGCCGGGTCAACACCCCTCAGCCGAGCAATACCTCACAAGACATCAAGGACCTGTTGCAAATTTTGAACCGCAGGATGGACACCATTGAGCAGTTCTGCTCCTCCATACCCGCTGCTGCGCCAGTTCCTGACTCACACACCACGCCCTACAAGTTCCGACACACAGCAGCCAACCCCCCGCACAATAAATTTACCCTCTGCTGGTATCACCAGACTTTCGGCCGCAATGCTCGAAACTGTGAGCCCTATTGCACCTATTCGGGAAACGGCAACACCGGAGGCTGGTAGACGCCTCAGCCTCCGTCCTTCCAGGCGTCTCATTACTGCGCGTCACCGACCGCACCTCCGGCAAGAAGTTCCTCATCGACACAGGTTCATCAGTCAGCCTCATCCCTCCAAAACTACGAGACAAGTCAAAGTAACCCTCGTATGACCTGTTCACTGCCAACGGTACCTCCATCGCCTCCTACGGCGTACGCACCCTCGCCTTAGACCTCGGTCTGCCCAAGACTCTGCGTTGGTTATTCGTGATAGCACACGTGTCTCAACCAATCCTTGGTTTCGACTTCCTCACCTTCCACAAGCTCGGCGTCAAACCAAGTCATCTATGCCTCATTCATGAGCCTACAGCACGCAAGATCCAGAGTTCTCGTGCCACACACACCGACACTATCACCTGTCTTGCGCCTTCCAACGAGTTCTCCTCCCTGCTCGACGAATTCAAGGAGCTTTTCTCACCCCGAGTCTCCCTACCCCCACCACCTACATCGGGAATTTTCCACCACATCGAAACCAAAGGACCACCAGTCTTTTCACGCCCACGCCGCCTGCGCCCTGAGCTCCTGAACACAGCCAAAGTAGAATTCAACAAACTACTGCAAGACGGCATCATTCGCCCTTCAAGGAGTCCCTGGGCATCGCCTCTTCACATGGTTCCTAAGCAAACACCCGGCGAGTGGAGGGTGTGTGGCGACTACAGAGCCCTGAATCTCGTCACCAAACCTGACAGGTACCCTATTCCGCATGTCCAGGACTTTCACCACAAACTTCATGGCAAGACTATCTTCTCGAAGATCGACTTGGAGCGTGCCTTCCACCAGATCCCAGTAGCACCGGCAGATGCCCAGAAGACAGCCATCACCACTCCGTTTGGACTCATCGAGTACACTTTCATGAGTTTTGGCTTACGCAATGCAGCACAGACTTTCCAGAGGTTCATGGACCATATGCTTCGCGACCTCGATTTTGTCACCGTCTACACTGACGACATCCTCGTCGCATCTTCGACGCCTGCCGAGCACCGCCACCACCTACAACTCCTTCTCCAACGCCTGCAGAACAACAACATGAAAGTTCATCCTGCTAAGTGCGTCTTTGGAACCTCGGCCATCGATTTCCTCAGTCACAGAGTCTCGCCCAGTGGCATACAACCCCTACCACAGAAGATAACCGCGATTAGGGAGTTCCCCAAACTTGAAACGGCGAAGAAACTCCGAGAATTCCTGGGTTTAGTCAACTACTACCACCGCTTCATTGACAAAGCTGCCACCGTCCTAGCCCCCCAACACGACCTTCTCAAGGGACGCCCAAAGAAGTCTCACAAGTCTCTCATGTGGACTCAAGAGGCTACTACGGCATTCACCACTATCAAACAGCACATTACACGCCTCACCCGCCTGGCCCACCTCGCACCTAACGCCCGGACCACTCTCATAACAGACGTTTCTTCTACTGCAGTGGGCGCCGTCTTACAGCAGGAGATCAACGGAATTTTCATGCCCGTTGCTTTCTTCTCACAACGGCTTCAACCACCACATCTCAAGTACAGCGCTTTTCATCGAGAATTCCTGGCCATATACCTGGCTCTCAAACATTTCCAGCACTTCCTCGAGGCCCGTCAGTTCACCATCTTCACTGATCACAAGCCCCTCGTCCACGCCTTCGCTTCAGCTTCCCAGTCACATACACCTCGTGTCCTGCGCCACTTGGCTTACATCTCGGAGTTCTCCAGCGACGTCCAACACATTAAAGGCAGCCACAACGAGATAGCCGACGCCCTCTCTCGTTGTATATCCACCATTCTTCCCTCATCTCCACCCATTGATTATGGGCAGCTAGCCGCGGCTCTAGAGAAAGACAAAGACCTGGCAGCATACAAGACATCCCCCTCAGGCCTCATACTCCAAGAACTCCCTGTTCCTGGCACAAAGATAAAATTGTGGTGCGACGTATCCTGTGGACAGCCTAGACCGTTCGTGCCTCACGTCCACCGCCGCGCTGTTTTCGACGGCATCCATGGTCTCAGCCACCCGGGTGTGAGGGCCTCCCAGCGCCTCCTCACGCAACGTGTCGTCTGGCCCGGCATCAAGTCTGATACTAAGAAATGGGCTGCCCAGTGCCTGGCCTGCCAGTCCTCCAAAATACTTCGTCACATACGGGCCCCCTTACAAACCTACCCTATTCCCAAAGGACGTTTTCAAGTAGTACACCTCGACATCGTGGGACGTCTACCATCATCCTACGGTAGCACCTACATCTTCACCTGCATCGACCGTTTCACCAGGTGGACAGAAGCAATTCCCATGCCCAACGCTACAGCAGAGACTACTGACTGTGCCTTCATGTCCGGTTGGGTTTCCCGTTTTGGCCCCCCCCCCCCCCCCGCGACCGTAATCACTGACCGAGGAGTACAGTTTGAGTCACAACTCTGGCAGCACCTCCTACAGTTCCTCGGCACGTCAAGACAACGCATTACAGCATACCACCCTCAAGCCAACGGCATGGTAGAGCGTTTTCACCGGCAGCTAAAGGACGCACTCAAGGCACAGCATGACCCTTACAGCTGGACTGATGCGCTTCCCTTAGTGCTCCTCGGCATCCGTGCGTCACACAAGGAGGATATGGACTGCAGCCCAGCAGATCTGACACTAGGCGAGCCCCTTCGGCTACCCGGGGATTTCTCACTTCCTCCTGATCCCAACCAAACCACTCCAGCCGTTCGTCACGACTTACTCCAAAAGCTACGACAAGTAGTTTCTGCATTCAGAGCTACTGCTCCACGCCAGCCTACTCGGCGCCCTGAACACATCCCTCCTGCACTACTCACAGCCGAGTATGTTTTCGTTAGGCATGATGCTCACCGCAACCCATTACAACGCCCCTACGATGGACCTTTCCAGGTGGTTTCCCGTTCAGCAAAGTTCCTGACAATTATCCGGAATGGCAGACATGACACCGTCAGCATAGACCGAGTCAAACCGGCCGCCTTACCCGTCAGGCCCCCAGCCCAGCAGCACCATCAACAAACTACGCCTGAACCAGTCTACCCGCAGTTACCACCAGCAGCAACACCATGCCCACGACATTTCTGGGCACCCTCTTTTCACCCTCATGTACAACCTGCTCCTGTCATAGACCCTCCTCCTGTCATAGAACCTGAATCTGTAATAGACCTCCCTTCTATCATAGAACCTGCTCCTGCCATGGACCCTCCTCCTGACGCAGCCCCTGCAGCAGCAGGAGCACAACAACCATTGCTTGTACAACCTCCTCTAATCCCAAACCCTCTTTCTCCTCCTAATTCTCCCACAGGTTTTGTGTCACTAGACGGAGTTGCTACACGTAGCGGTCGAGTCGTACCTACACCTGCCCGGTATGTGTTATGTGTGGGACACAACCCGGACAACATCCAGCCTCCCGGCGCGCCGGGAGGGGAGGGGGAGTATTGTAGTGGACTTCTCCCCTACAACTGCGTAGCGGCGTCACCAGCTGCTACCATCTTCCCTAGCAACTTAGCGAGCGGCGACACCAGATGTTACCGTATCTTAGCAACAGAACCAAAGACCTGCGACTTTCTCGGGTTTTCCCAACATTACTCATAGATGACTCACGGTTGCTGGGTATATAAGCTCTGTCTCTCCATTGAGATTCATTCTGGCCATTCTTCTTGAACATGCAACACCTACTCCAGCAAGCTCCTCGCTGTCCAGCATTCATTCAACCAGGAGGCCAGCAACAGGCAACATCTTCTCTAACGGAGCTCCTGCACATCTACCTCCTTCAACACGCTACTCACCGAACGTCTCTACTGAGCAGCTCCTCACCACACGGCACCTCCAGCACCAGACTGTCTATCCTATAACTTATATTATACAAGAAAACCACCTTAGAGTTTCCATCCATCCTGAGTGCTAGACAACATTATACCACGAATTCCTACAGCATACTAGGTTATGACACAGGAGATCCCAAAAAAAATATTGTGTCTGTATGTATATTCTGTATGCTGTATTTATATTATGTACGTATTTTATGTATGTGCTCCATTTATGTACTATTTATTCAGCCTAGCTAGTAGCGTGTGGCAATATATTTAAGATGTCCCACATGCCTAATTAATGTGCCTGGCGACGTATGGAAGCTGTTAATGTCTCACTTACCATACGTCGTCTATAGAGCAGTTGACCAGTGGACAGGTTGAAGAGCACTATTCCCCTTGTGTACATATCTCTTATCCAATAAATAGAACCTACAAAACATTATACAAGTGTTTGTGTTCGCTCCTGTATATTGAACTTATTACCCAGAACACGAATAGTGTCTATTTTCAGAAAGAAGACCACGCCCCCGACTGACTACTAGGGATGAGGATGTCACCATAACAGCAATCCGAAACAACCCTTTCTCCAACCCTGTCACCATCAGAGAGGCGTTACACTTAGATAGTACACAGACTGTCAGGTCACCTTTGCATGAGGCGGGCATACAACAGAGTCCCTGCCATAAAGGAACGGCTAACTGAACAACACTGCACTGGTCGCCTCCAGTTTGCCCAGCAATATGTAGGGTAGGACCTGGAGTTTTGGTCGCGATTAGTCTTCACGGATAAGACTTTTGCTAGTACTAACCACAGTAAAATTCATTTGTGAAGGCCAAATCGAATAGGTAAGTAAGCTTAGCATATGAACAAGTCCATATTTGTCGATATAGTCGTAAAACATCGAACAGCCCATTATACTGTAGTGGAGTCCTCCCCTACAAACGTCATGTGTGGCTGACGGGCCGATCCCCCGCGAATCTACCGGCGTGGTCAAGGTCAGGTAACCAGCGACGCCGAACAAAGCGGGGGCCTACCATCAAGCCACGCCTACCGCGGTTATATAAGACCTCACCTGGCCTTCATCGACCTCTTTCTACTTACAGCCACCAGCAAGCAACATCTCTCAACAGCTCCATACACACGCTCCCTCAGAAAGCTCCTCGCCCTACAGGAACTCTGAGCAAGCTTCGCCCGACTTAGTATCTCTTTAACACTGTGCTGTGCAACAATATATATACGGGAAACACATTGTGATTTTCTATTTCTACCTCAATCCTGAGTGTTGGATATATTTCATGTACGTAAGTTGTGAGCCAAATAAGAGACCCTGACAAGCTGCCACGACAGTACGCTACAAATGGTGACCCCTAGAGCCGTGAACACTACACTCCTTTCTGCTGCCTGCTGCCAGCCTATGCCAACTGCCTTACCCGCACCACATGCTACCTCACTCCTCCACGACGACACCACCCGCACCACGTGCTACCCCACTACGACACCACCCGCACCACGTGCTAACCCACTACAACACCATCTCACGACCGTGTGATACACTTCCGCAAGAATGGACGGACGGATCTCTCTACCGACTTTCAACCACAACGTCGAGGACTGGTTAGATCATGTGGAAGCAATCCTCATCGGTTCACAAGCTAATGACGAGCAAAAGTACGGCGCCTTGCTCTCTTCCTTGCCCACGGAAGTCGCCACGCATGTATCACGGACTATTTCCAACCCTCCAGAGAACAACAATTTCGCCACCCTGCGGAACGCCTTAAAAACGCATTACCGACGGACCCGCCCCAGTCTCCTGCAGAACCTATCTTCTATCTCCCTTGCAAACTCAACTCCGGGACTTCTCTGGGAGGAGATGTGTAGGCTGAACTCCCGGCACACAGACAGACTTCCCGACTCTATCCTGCGCCAGCTTCAAGCACAAAAGCTCCCCAAACAAGTACGTACCATCCTGTCCGCAGTAGATTACTCGACGACACCTGAACTCTACGCAACCGCGGCAGACAGAATATTTAACCAGTGCGGGGCTGCCTGCCTGGTGGCCGCAGACAACCTAACGACCACACCAGTACTTACCTCCGAACTTGTAAGCCGGGTCAATACCCCTTAGCCGAGCAGTACCTCACAAGACGTCAGGGACCTGCTGTAAACCTTGAGCCGCAGTATGAACACCATTGAACAGTTCTGCTCCTCCATGCCTGCCTCTAGACCTGTTCCTAACCCACGCAGAGCCGCCAGCCCCCAGCACAAAGAATATACCCTCTGCTGGTATCACCGGCGTTTTGGCCCCAATGCTCAACGCTGTGAGCCCCACTGCACCTACTCGGGAAACGGCAACAAAGGAGGTTGGTAGACGCCTCAGCCCCCGTCCCTTCAGGAGTCTCACTATTGCACGTCACCGATTACACCTCCGGCACGAAATTCCTCGTCGACACAGGTTCATCGGTCAGTATCATCCCTCCCTCCCTCACGACAAGACACGTCAAGGCAACCCTCTTATGACCTGTTCGCCGCTAACGGTACTCCCATCGCCTCCTACGGCGCACGCACCCTCGCCTTAGACCTCGGTTTCCCCAAGACTCAACGCTGGTCATTCGTAGTCGCAGACGTGTCTCAACCCATCCTTGGTTTCGACTTCCTCACCTTTCACAAGCTCGGAGTCGGCCCAAGCCACCTTCGCCTCATCCATGAGCCTACAGCACGCAAGATCAAGGGTTCACGTGCCAAAGACACTGACACTATTGTTAACGCTCATAGGAGCGTTATTGGTTTGTTACTAGAGAAATAAACCCTCAACGTTGACGCGTACCATATAATTCGGTCAAAACCTGTTAAAGAACATTTCTCATATAGCAAATGCTGTTATCTCAGGACACATCATATGAATAATACAATCAATATACAACACATAGCATGTTTACATCTTAAATATAACTCGCATGTTATAACTATTGATACAGGAGACAATTGGTATAATATGATCAAATTACAGTACACAAATATACTTATTAAAGTTATTTAGAGTTTCTTAGCAGATTCTAATACTTCACGATCACTCACATTTTAGGGTCTAGTGGTCTGAACCAACGTGTTGTCTGGCCTGTAGAAATCAGTAGACTACCCTCGAGGGCAATCTCAGCCCGGAGGCGAGGGCCATATGTTTTCGTATTGAAACACCTCAGCAGATTGGTCAGCAAATTCGTTGTCAACACTATATCTCTTATCTCATATCTCATTATGGTTATCCCTCTCTTTCTCTCTCTCTTCTAGCTTATCTTACTGTGGCGGTAACAACTATCACCTGTCTTTCGCCGCCCAATAACTTCTCCCCCCTGCTTGAAGAGTTCAAGGAACTTTTCTCACCCCGAGTCTCTCCACCCCCACCAACTAGGTCGGGAACTTTCCACCACATCGAGACCAAAGGACCTCCAGGCTTCTCACGTCCCCACCACCTGCGCCCTGAGCTCCTGAATGCAGCCAAGGTGGAATTCAACAGACTACTGCAAGACGGCATCATTTGTCCTTCAAAGAGTCCCTGGGCATCGCCTCTTCACGTGGTCCTTAAGCCACCATCCGGCGACTGGAGGGTGTGTGGCGACTACAGAGCCCTGAACCTCGTCACCAAACCCGACAGGTACCCTATTCCGCATGTCCAGGACTTCCACCACAAACTTCTTGGCAAGACAATCTTCTCGAAGATCGACTTGGAGCGTGCCTTCCACCAGATCCCTGTAGCACCTGCAGATACCCAGAAGACAGCCATCACCACTCCATTCGGACTCTTCGAGTATACTTTCATGAGTTTTGGCCTACGCAATCCAGCACAGACTTTCCAGAGGTACATGGACCATATGCTTCGCGACCTCGATTTTGTTACAGTCTACATAGACGACATCCTCGTCGCATCTTCGACGCCTGCCGAGCATCATCTCCACCTACAACTCCTCCTCCAACGCCTGCAGAACAACAACATGAAAGTTCACCCTGCTAAGTGCGTCTTCGGAGCCCCATCCATTGATTTCCTCGGTCACAGAGTCTCGCCTAGTGGCATCCAACCCCTACCACAGAAGATAACCGCCATCAGGGAGTTCCCCAAACCTGAAATGGCAAAGAAACTCCGAGAATTCTTGGGTTTAGTCAACTACTACCACCGCTTCATTGCCAACGCTGCCACCGTCTTAGTTCCCCTCTACGACCTTCTCAAAGGACTCCCAAAGAAGTGTCACAAGCCTCTCGTGTGGACTCAAGAGGCTGTTACGGCATTCACCGCTATCAGACAGCACATCACACGCCTTACCCTCCTAGCCCACCCCTCACCTAACGCCCGGACCACTCTCACTACAGACACTTCTTCTACTGCAGTGGGCGCCGTCTTACAGCAGGAGATCAACGGAGTCCTCATGCCCGTTGCATTCTTCTCACAACGGCTTCAACCACCTCACCTCAAATACAGCGCCTTCGATCGAGAACTCCTGGCCGTATGTCTGGCTGTCAAGCATTTCCAGCACTTCCTCGAGGCCCGTCAGTTCACCATCTTCACTGATCACAAGCCCCTCGTCCACACCTTTACTTCAACCTCCCAGTCACATACACCTCGCGTCCTGCGCCACTTGGCGTATATCTCGGAGTTCTCCAGCGACGTCCAACACATGAAAGGCAGCCACAACGAGATCGCCGACGCCCTCTCTCGTTGTATATCCAACATTCTCCCCTCATCTCCACCAATTGATTATGGGCAACTTGCCGCGGCTCAAGAGAATGACGAAGACCTAGCAGTATACAAGACATCTCCGTCAGGCCTCAAACTCCAAGAACTCCCAATCCCCGGCACAAATATCAAATTGTGGTGTGACGTATCCTGTGGGCAGCCTAGACCGTTCGTGCCTCACGTCCACCGCCGCAATGTTTTCGACCGCATCCATGGTCTCAGCCACCCGGGTGTGAGGGCCTCCCAGCGCCTCCTCACGCAACGTGTAGTCTGGCCCGGCATCAAGACCGATACTAAGAAATGGGTTGCCCAGTGCCTGTCCTGTCAGTCCTCCAAAATACATCGTCACACACGGGCCCCTTTAGAAACCTTCCCTATACCTAAGGGACGTTTCCAAATAGTGCACCTCGACATAGTGGGACCTCTTCCATCATCCTGTGGTAGCACCTACATCTTCACCTGCATCGACTGTTTCACCAGGTGGACAGAAGCCATACCCATGCCCAATGCTACAGCAGAGTCTACCATCCGTGCCTTCATGTCCGGCTGGGTTTCCCCCTTCAGCCCCCCTGCTACCGTCATCACTGACAGAGGAGCCCAGTTTGAGTCACAACTCTGGCACAGCCTCCTACAGTTCCTCAGCACGACTAGGCAACGCACCACCGCATACCACCCTCAATCCAACGGCATGGTAGAGCGGTTTCACCGGCAGCTGAAGGATGCACTCAAAGTACAGCACGACCCTTAGAGCTGGACGGATGCGCTACCCTTAGTGCTCCTCGGCATCCGTGCTTCATACAAGGAGGATATGACTGTAGCCCAGCAGATCTCACCCTAGGCGAGCCCCTTCGCCTACCCGGGGATTTCTCACTCCCTCCTGACCTGCACCAAACCACTCCTGCCGTCCGTCACGACTTACTCCAAAAGCTACGACAAGCAGTTTCTGCATTTAGAGCTACTGCTTCACGCCAGCCTCCTCGGCGCCCTGAACACATCCCTCCTGCACTACTCACAGCCGAGTATGTTTTCGTCAGGCATGATGCTCACTGCAACCCAATACAACGCCCCTACGATGGACCCTTCCAGGTTGTGACCCGTTCAGCGAAGTTCCTGACGATTATCCGGAATGGCAGACACGAGACCGTCAGCGTAGACAGAGTCAAGCCGGCCACCTTACCCATTGAGCCCCCGACCCAGCAGCACCACCAACAAACGACGCCTGCACCAGTCTACCCGCAGTTGCCACCTGCAGTAACACCCCGCCCACGACATTTTTGGGCACCCTCTTTTCACCCTCAGGTGCCCCCTGCTCCTGTCCTGGACCCTGCTGCCGTGGTAGAACCTGCTCTTATCATAGACCCTCCTCCTGTCGTGAACCCTGCTGCCATCATAGAACCTGCTCCTATCATAGAACCTGCTCCTGTCCTGGACCCTGCTGCCGTGGTAGAACCTGCTCCTATCATAGACCCTCCTCCTGTCGTGAACCCTGCTGCCGTCATAGAACCTGCTCCTGTTATAGAACCTGCTCCTGTCATGGACCCTCCTCCTGACGTCGCCCCTGACCCAGTCAACCCAGCCATTGGCCCTGAGGAAGCTGCCCCAGCCACTATAGAAGCACAACAACAATTGCCTGTACAACCTCCTCTAATCCAAAACCCTCTTTCTCCCCCTGATTACCCCACAGGTTCTGTGTCACTAGACGGAGTTGTCACCTGCCCGGTATGTATCACGTGTTGGTCGTAACCCGGCTAACATCTACCTCAATCCTGAGTGTTGGATATATTTCATGTACATACGTTGTGAGGCCAAACAAGAGACCCTGACAACCTGCCACGACAGTACGCTACAATACATTTTCAAATAAAAGTCTAAGATTATTGCAAAAAAAAAAAACAAGTATTATACTACAAACTTAATATAAGATGTAATAGCTTAAATAGGCCAATATATTTAAATTTGTATCATATTTTCCCTTCCTGCAGATACGACAGGGCCCACATATACGAGGTGGCTAGAGGTGCATGTGACGCTGAACGTGTAGGGCTACAGGGAGCGTAGTCTTTGCTCGGATGGGTGGGGATAAGTTGTGTGATCTGTTTTTTTCAAGTAGGTCATTGTCCGTACAACTCTCTTTTGTGCAGTAGCCAGAGATTGTGTTTTTGTAGAGCCAGAGGCCCCCCATAGTGTGTGACAGTGTATCAGGTGTTGGTAAATAAGATCATGATAGATTTCTTTCATTGCTGCGAGAGTGAGCGACTGTCGAGTGTGATACATGATAACGCACTGTTTATTGATTTTACTGTGAATGGCTTGTATGTGGTTTCTCCAGTTAATTTTCTCATCAACAATAAAAGAGGAAGTTAGTGTTTTGTTCGCTTTTTAGGACTATATTACCAAGGTACAGGGGGTCCAAGTCTGGGGGTAAGTTTTTCCTTCTGTGAAAGATCGTGTAGTGGGTTTTCTCAAGGTTTAAGGTCAGCTTATTATGTATTACCTAGGTCCTGACTTTAGTTAATTCAGTGTTCATAGTTCTCATCAAGGAACGCAGGCCTGAGTTGCTGGCATAGAGATTACTATCGTCTGCAAATAAGTTGTATTTTATGAGTGAGCTGGCATGGACTATGTCGTTTATGTACAACAAAAACAGTACTGGACCGAGAATGGAACCTTGAGGGACTCCATACAAGATTGGCGAGGAGTCAGATTGGTGGTTATTATAGCAGACATACTGCATCCTGTTCGAGAGATATGAGGTAAACCAATTGTGGAACAGGCCCCAAGCACCGTAATGTTCAAGCTTTGAAAGGAGGATGGTATGGTCGAAAGTATAGAAGGCTTTAGAGAGGTCCAAGAATATACCGACTGTGAACTGATTGTCATCAAAGGAATTTAAGATGTCATTAGTAAAGGATAGTAGAGCACTCTCAGTCGACCTTCTAGCTCTAAATCCAAACTGGGAGTCTGTAAAGATGTTATTGGCATTGCAGAAGGAATTTAGTCTATTGCATGGTAGCTTTTCCAGTATTTTTTATGTGCCGTTTGAACTTTAGCAATTTTCAGTTTAACAGGAAAGACACCACTAGTGAAGGAAGAGTTACAAATGTGTAGGAGAACAGGTAGTAATAAGTGGACTACTTTCTTAATGATGCTCATTGGTATATTGTCTTCGCCTGCTGCTGCATCTTTTAATATTTTTATGATGGCCAGTAATTCATATGCTGTGACAGGGGATAAGAACAGCTCATTTTGCGGTTTGTTTTACAGGTAGGCTCTAAATTCTTGTGGTGATCAGGGGTGCTCTCTGCAAGATTTTTGCCAACATTAATAATATATTCATTGAAGTGGTTGGCAATGGGGGAGGGTTCCGTTACAACTGAATCATTTATCATAAAAGCTGAGTGGGGGGCTGAAGGCTGAGTGTTCCTGTTCTGAATAGAATTTATGACATTCCAGGTTTTCTTACTGTCGCCTGATGCTGGTTGGAGCTTATTTGTATAATAGTTACGTCTGGCATTTCTAACTGCTTGAGTTACTCTATTTCTGATACCTCGGTAAGCATCACCGAAAGTTATGGGTCTTTTTGCAAATTTCCTTTGGAGTTTGTGTTTTTCCTTTATCATTATCTTAATTTCGCTTGTGATATAGGGTTTGAAAATGGATACAGTTTTCACTGACTTAGTCTTGAGCGGGAAGATTTATCAAAGTAAGCATTGAAGATGCAAGAGAAGTTACAGCTGTTCACGTTAGGGTTGTTGGATAGGGTTGCCATATGCCCGTATTTTTCCGGACATGTCCTCCATTTAGGTCTCGAAATCTTCATCCGGAAGTAATTTTTAAAATTCTTCAAAAGTTCAGAATTTCAGCTTCCATCGTTTTCTCCACGGAAAAAAAACATGAAACTGTAATGACGAGAGAGAGAGACTGAGAGAGAGGGGAGGTGGAAACCGTAGAGATCTCGTTCAGTTTTCGTCAGCTGATAAGTCACGTGTGCGCCTGTGTAGGGTTTCGTGATGTTTGTTGTCTAGCACTCAGGATGGATGGATGGAAACTCTAGGTGGTGGTTTTCTTATATAAAATATATTATATACAAGACAGTCTGGTGCTGGAGATGCCGTGTGGTGAGAAGCTTGCTCAGAGGACACGTTCGGTGAGTAGCGTGCTTTAGGAGGTATCTGTGCAGGAGCTTCGTTAGAGGAGATGTTGCGTGTTGCTGTCCTCCAGGTTGAATGAGAGATGGACAGCAAGGAGCTGGTTTGGAGGTGTTGCGTGTTCAGGAACGTAGGGTAGAATGAATCTCAAATGGAGAGACTGAGAGCTTATAAACACAGCAGCCGGAAGTAATCCCGTGGGAACTCGCCGGTTGCTGGACTCCGTTGCTAGGGCAAACGTCGCAGGAGGCGACCCCCCCCCCCCCCCGTGAGCAGCTCGCGGGTTGCTAGGATACTGTCGCATTGGAATGCAGTTACGCAGTTATAGGGGAGAGATCCACTGCACCTGTACGGTGTTGTCAACTTAGCTGTCAAATATTTGATTGATAAGGGGGTAGAAGTTGATGTGAAGTGTTTTGACCAAGTTAGTAAACTGAAGCAGTTTGTGGAAAATTACTAGAGTGATGAAGAATTTAGAAATCTGCCAACACATAAAAAGTGGACCAGATACTTTGAAAAATCAAAGTACATATAATGCTGTAACGGGCCGAGTTTTCTCTTTTCAATAATTTACCATACAGCTACTGTTTTCTGTAAGTATTCTATTTACTCGTATACTTATTTGTTCTGTGTAGCACTCCTCCAAGGAGTACCCTGTTTAATATACTTATTCTCCTTCCATTCTTTACATATATATTTATTCTTATATGTTCTTACTTATATTCTTATATGTTCTTTACCTCTATATAGCCTACCTTATATTCTTATATGAGTAACTCTTATGCTTCTCTACTGTTTTCCAAGTCAATGTTCTTTCTTTTCATTTCCTTTCATATAGATTGTATTCTCAGTTTCAATGATCTTACCTTTCTAAAGTATACTTTGTTTTATGTCTATTCTTATACATGGGTTAGTCTGGGGAACCATGTTATTCTTTGCACAACGCTTTTTATACTTACAAAGGGTAGCTGCCACCACCCAGACTTTTCATTATATAACAGAACTCATGGAAAGTTGTTGGGTAGTGTGGTAGATGTATAGGCACGTGAGTAAGTATTATTTTCTGGGAACCAATGTTTAGAAGGAGTAGAGTGGTGATACTCAGATTACTAATTCAATATTTATTAACACAGTGAGTGGAGAAGATGCATCTTAGATTCACTCAGGCTAAAAGAACCGCAAGTAACTTATTAAGTCATCAAACACTTCAAGAACTTATTACCTCATTAAATACCCCCAAATACTTATTACTTCATTAGACAATTGTGGTTTTATTCCTCTGACAAATGAGATTCAGTAATTATACACAAGATATCACTGGACCCTCAGGTCTTACTTTTACAAGTAACAAACTACATCTTCAATTCTTGGTTACAACATTTAACAATCAATATATTATTCCATTGTTACTGCAAGTGGATAATATGACACACTTGACATTATCCCAAATCAAATTATAACCTCACGTTCTATCGTCACGAACATGATACTTTTCCTTCAGTTCATGTACTCAACTCACATAACATATTTCCTGGAAATATCAACATTTATGGTTTCACTGCTTAACCTGGGATTTCCATCGGTTAGTTAATCCCTCAATCAAGATACAATAATGCTTAGGCCCGTGTAACTGTGAGGAGTGCCTCAGGGTATATATCCCAGTGTCTCCATAACAAATGAAGATCGCTGTCAGGGGGTCGGTTGTAGACCGACACACGCCAAGGGAGCTGCCGCCTAAGTTGCAGGAAAAGGATTGCCCAGTTTAATCCTGTCGAATTAACGGCATCGTCCAACTCGGCTACCGACCCACGGTAGCCGATGAGTATTCAGCTCAACACACTGGCCTGGAGATACGTTGAGGAAGAGTCACGAATGCGTCAATAATTAACTTCAACTATACAAAACATACGTCTGGCAACGGTCCAGCCGATATCTAAATCTCTACGTTACTCGACTTAATTGGCACAGAAGTCACTATGTTAAAACATGAACACTGATATTCACAAAATTGACTAAGTTAAACTGAATTACTAGGCGGCGGGGAACACACATAACCATACCTGGAGATACGTTGAGGAAGAGTCACGAATGCGTGATTCTCCCTCGTGTAGAGGTATATACGTGCACCTGCTGGCAGCTTGGGCCTCCATATTCATGCCAGAAAGGTCAATCTTACCAACAACATAGCCTACCTTCTCTACCATTTTGGATCACCGTATACTTAATTATGAACTCCGGTATTCCTGATCAGGGTAATTTCCTATGTTTATTCATATAATCTAATCAGAGGTTGAGCTTGCCAGGAAAAGGTGGAATATACACGTTGATAACATCAATTCTGCAAGCTCAGGCCTGGAGGCGAACAAAGAGCTATTCACAGGGAGACGTTAGATCTTGGAGATTATACCAGTTGACAGAATAGTTCAGGAAATTAATGACTTTCTTAAATAGATAACTGACACTAATTAAACTATAAACATCAGATTCTCTGATGTCGGGGCGACAAAATGATCTAACTTCAGGCGCGATCAGAAACTCATGGATATTCTTAGGGAACGAAACCGATGGGTATCGTTGGTCCTGGCAGACTCAACACTCACTTACTTGACACGTCTTATTAACACTAAGGACAGTTGAAGCGTTCAACACCACTCACAATGGATCTTGAATGTTTCAACTGTAAACAGACATATCTAAGCTGACTCTAAACCAGGGTGTTCTCTCTCACATTCAAATTCATTTTATAGAGAGGTTGGTTTCAGTGAGTCAGAGAAAATGGGATAACGGAGGACTGAGGCGTCTTGAAGTGACGAGAAAACGGACTCCTCAGATGGAGGACTCAAAATAAAAGCAGAGGTACATGTTTTGTGGGCTATTGAGCGTAATATGAATCATTTGATTTTGGCGTTAACTGACGTGTACGACCGTGGTCGTTACAGTGCCACTCAGAATTGCTAAGAATTGCACAATTCTTCTTTGCTATATCATCTCACAATGCAAATGTAAAAAGAGTTTTTTCATTGATGCAAAATCAATGGACAAAGGAAAAGAACAAATTGAGCGTTGAAACAATGAAAGGCATTCTGACTGCACAGTACAACTTCCGAGAAACATCTTGCAGTGACTTCTATACCTTTCTAAAGAGCAATCAGCCAATACTGAAAAAGATCCGATCTACAGAAAAGTATGCATGGGCACATCAAGTCACACACACAGTGGGGGAAGAAGACTGCAGCTAAGGGAATGAAGATATTCAGCCTTAACCAAAGGTTATATTTTTTTTTTTTAAGATTTGTATACCATGTATGTTGTATATTAGCCTACATTAAAAACACAATGCAATACAGTACACCGATACTGGTGTGTATATATATATATATAGTTGGTCCTCCTCTGAGCACCCTCACCAACCAGCTCTCTCTACTCAACGCTTGTAACCATGCTGCCTTTCCAGCACCAAGCTGCATTGTACATCCAATACAACATGTATATAGAGAGCACATTGTGAGTTTCCTTTCTCCATCCCATCCTGAGTGTGAACCAAATCTCACGAAACCCCAGAGGGGCATCTAAAATGAATAAAAGTAATTGGTCCAGCAGGGAATGGGAAATTGCGTTCCTGAATTGAAGGGAGGAACTGATTCCGCAGGATGTCTAGGTATTTATTTGCCGTAAACGTCCCCTTAATTTGGAAAACATGTCCCATACCGTGCCGGGATATGTAGCCCTACACGTTCAGCGTCACATGCACCTCTAGCCACCTCGTATATGTGGGCCATGTCGTATCTGTAGGAAGTGGAAAATATGATACAAATTTAAATATATTGGCCTATTTAAGCTATTACATCTTTTATTAAGTTTGTAGTATAATACTTGATTTTTTTTTTTTTGCAATAATCTTAGACTTTTATTTGAAAATGTATTGTAGCGTACTGTCGTGGCAGGTTGTCAGGGTCTCTTATTTGGCCTCACAATGTATGTACATGAAATATATCCAACACTCAGGATTGAGGTAGATGTTAGCCGGGTTATGACCCACACGTGATACATACCGGGCAGGTGTACGTACCACTCGGCCACTGCGGGTGACAACTCCGTCTAGTGACACAGAACCTGTGGGGTAATCAGGGGGAGAAAGAGGGTTTTGGATTAGAGGAGGTTGTACAGGCAATTGTTGTTGTGCTTCTATAGTGGCTGGGGCCGCTTCCTCAGGGCCAATGGCTGGGTTGACTGGGTCAGGGGCGACGTCAGGAGGAGGGTCCATGACAGGAGCAGGTTCTATAACAGGAGCAGGTTCTATGACGGCAGCAGGGTTCACGACAGGAGGAGGGTCTATGATAGGAGCAGGTTCTACCAGGACAGGAGCAGGTTCTATGACAGGAGCAGGTTCTATGACAGGAGCAGGTTCTATGATGGCAGCAGGGTTCACGACAGGAGGAGGGTCTATGATAAGAGCAGGTTCTACCACGGCAGCAGGGTCCAGGACAGGAGCAGGGGGCACCTGAGGGTGAAAAGAGGGTGCCCAAAAATGTCGTGGGCGGGGTGTTACTGCAGGTGGCAACTGCGGGTAGACTGGTGCAGGCGTCGTTTGTTGGTGGTGCTGCTGGGTCGGGGGCTCAATGGGTAAGGTGGCCGGCTTGACCTCTGTCTACGCTGACGGTCTCGTGTCTGCCATTCCGGATAATCGTCAGGAACTTCGCTGAACGGGTCACAACCTGGAAGGGTCCATCGTAGGGGCGTTGTAGTGGGTTGCGGTGAGCATCATGCCTGACGAAAACATACTCGGCTGTGAGTAGTGCAGGAGGGATGTGTTCAGGGCGCCGAGGAGGCTGGCGTGAAGCAGTAGCTCTGAATGCAGAAACTGCTTGTCGTAGCTTTTGGAGTAAGTCGTGACGGACGGCAGGAGTGGTTTGGTGCAGGTCAGGAGGGAGTGAGAAATCCCCGGGTAGGCGAAGGGGCTCGCCTAGGGTGAGATCTGCTGGGCTACAGTCCATATCCTCCTTGTATGAAGCACGGATGCCGAGGAGCACTAAGGGTAGCGCATCCGTCCAGCTCTAAGGGTCGTGCTGTGCTTTGAGTGCATCCTTCAGCTGCCGGTGAAACCGCTCTACCATGCCGTTGGATTGAGGGTGGTATGCGGTGGTGCGTTGCCTAGTCGTGCTGAGGAACTGTAGGAGGCTGTGCCAGAGTTGTGACTCAAACTGGGCTCCTCGGTCAGTGATGACGGTAGCAGGGGGGCCGAAGCGGGAAACCCAGCCGGACATGAAGGCACGGATGGTAGACTCTGCTGTAGCATTGGGCATGGGTATGGCTTCTGTCCACCTGGTGAAACAGTCGATGCAGGTGAAGATGTAGGTGCTACCACAGGATGATGGAAGAGGTCCCACTATGTCGAGGTGCACTATTTGGAAACGTCCTTTAGGTATAGGGAAGGTTTCTAAAGGGGCCCGTGTGTGACGATGTATTTTGGAGGACTGACAGGACAGGCACTGGGCAGCCTATTTCTTAGTATCGGTCTTGATGCCGGGCCAGACTACACGTTGCGTGAGGAGGCGCTGGGAGGCCCTCACACCCGGGTGGCTGAGACCATGGATGCGGTCGAAAACATTGCGGCGGTGGACGTGAGGCACAAACGGTCTAGGCTGCCCACAGGATACGTCACACCACAATTTGATATTCATGCCGGGGATTGGGAGTTCTTGGAGTTTGAGGCCTGACGGAGATGTCTTGTATACTGCTAGGTCTTCGTCATTCTCTTGAGCCGCGGCAAGTTGCCCATAATCTATGGGTGGAGATGAGGGGAGAATGTTGGATATACAACGAGAGAGGGCGTCGGCGATCTCGTTGTGGCTGCCTTTCATGCGTTGGACGTCGCTGGAGAACTCCGAGATATACGCCAAGTGGCGCAGGACGCGAGGTGTATGTGACTGGGAGGTTGAAGTAAAGGTATGGACGAGGGGCTTGTGATCAGTGAAGATGGTGAACTGACGGGCCTCGAGGAAGTGCTGGAAATGCTTGACAGCCAGACATACGGCCAGGAGTTCTCGATCGAAGGCGCTGTATTTGAGGTGAGGTGGTTGAAGCCGTTGTGAGAAGAATGCAATGGGCATGAGGACTCCGTTGATCTCCTGCAGTAAGACAGCGCCCACTGCAGTAGAAGAAGCGTCTGTTGTGAGAGTGGTCCGGGCGTTAGGTGCGGGGTGGGCTAGGAGGGTAAGGCGTGTGATGTGCTGTCTGATAGCGGTGAATGCCGTAACAGCCTCTTGAGTCCACACGAGACGCTTGTGAGACTTCTTTGGGAGTCCTTTGAGAAGGTCGTAGAGGGGAACTAAGACGGTGGCAGCGTTGGCAATGAAGCGGTGGTAGTAGTTGACTAAACCCAAGAATTCTCGGAGTTTCTTTGCCATTTCAGATTTGGGGAACTCCCTGATGCGGTTATCTTCTGTGGTAGGGGTTGGATGCCACTAGGCGAGACTCTGTGACCGAGGAAATCAATGGATGGGGCTCCGAAGACGCACTTAGCAGGGTGAATTTTCATGTTGTTGTTCTGCAGGCGTTGGCGGAGGAGTTGTAGGTGGTGATGATGCTCGGCAGACGTCGAAGATGCGACGAGGATGTCGTCTATGTAGACTGTAACAAAATCGAGGTCGCGAAGCATATGGTCCATGTACCTCTGGAAAGTCTGTGCTGGATTGCGTAGGCCAAAACTCATGAAAGTATACTCGAAGAGTCCGAATGGAGTGGTGATGGCTGTCTTCTGGGTATCTGCAGGTGCTACAGGGATCTGGTGGAAGGCACGCTCCAAGTCGATCTTCGAGAAGATTGTCTTGCCAAGAAGTTTGTGGTGGAAGTCCTGGACATGCGGAATAGGGTACCTGTCGGGTTTGGTGACGAGGTTCAGGGCTCTGTAGTCGCCACACACCCTCCAGTCGCCGGATGGTGGCTTAAGGACCATGTGAAGAGGCAATGCCCAGGGACTCTTTGAAGGATGAATGATGCCGTCTTGCAGTAGTCTGTTGAATTCCGCCTTGGCTGCATTCAGGAGCTCAGGGCGCAGGCGGTGGGGACGTGAGAAGCCTGGAGGTCCTTTGGTCTCGATGTGGTGGAAAGTTCCCGACCTACGTGGTGGGGGTGGAGAGACTCGGGGTGAGAAAAGTTCCTTGAACTCTTCAAGCAGGGGGGAGAACTTATTGGGCGGCGAAAGACAGGTGATAGTTGTTACCGCCACAGTAAGATAAGCTAGAAGAGAGAGAGAGAAAGAGAGGGATAACCATAATGAGATATGAGGTAAGAGATATAGTGTTGACAACGAATTTGCTGACCAATCTGCTGAGGTGTTTCAATACGAAAACATATGGCCCTCGCCTCCGGGCTGAGATTGCCCTCGAGGGTAGTCTACTGATTTCTACAGGCCAGACAACACGTTGGTTCAGACCACTAGACCCTAAAATGTGAGTGATCGTGAAGTATTAGAATCTGCTAAGAAACTCTAAATAACTTTAATAAGTATATTTGTGTACTGTAATTTGATCATATTATACCAATTGTCTCCTGTATCAATAGTTATAACGTGCGAGTTATATTTAAGATGTAAACAGGCTATGTATTGTATATTGATTGTATTATTCATATGATGTGTCCTGTGATAACAGCATTTGTTATATAAGAAATGTTCTTTAATAGGTTTTGACCGAATTATATGGTACGCGTCAACGTTGAGGGTTTATTTCTCCAGTAACAAACCAATAACGCTCCTATGAGCGTTAACAATAGTGTCAGTGTCTTTGGCACGTGAACCCTTGATCTTGCATGCTGTAGGCTCATGGATGAGGCGAAGGTGGCTTGGGTTGACTCCGAGCTTGTGAAAGGTGAGGAAGTCAAAACCAAGGATGGATTGAGACACGTCTGCGACTACGAATGACCAGCGTTGAGTCTTGGGGAAACCGAGGTCTAAGGCGAGGGTGCGTGCGCCGTAGGAGGAGATGGGAGTACAGTTAGCGGCGAACAGGTCATAAGAGGGTTGCCTTGACGTGTCTTGTCGTGAGGGAGGGAGGGATGATACTGACCGATGAACCTGTGTCGACGAGGAATTTCGTGCCGGAGGTGTAATCGGTGACGTGCAATAGTGAGACTCCTGAAGGGACGGGGGCTGAGGCGTCTACCAACCTCCGTTGTTGCCGTTTCCCGAGTAGGTGCAGTGGGGCTCACAGCGTTGAGCATTGGGGCCAAAACGCCGGTGATACCAGCAGAGGGTATATTCTTTGTGCTGGGGGCTGGCGGCAGTGCGTGGGTTAGGAACAGGTCTAGAGGCAGGCATGGAGGAGCAGAACTGTTCAATGGTGTTCATACTGCGGCTCAAGGTTTGCAGCAGGTCCCTGACGTCTTGTGAGGTACTGCTCGGCTGAGGGGTATTGACCCGGCTTACAAGTTCGGAGGTAGGTACTGGTGTGGTCGTTAGGTTGTCCGCAGCCACCAGGCAGGCAGCCGCGCACTGGTTAAATATTCTGTCTGCCGCGGTTGCGTAGAGTTCAGGTGTCGTCGAGTAATCTACTGCGGACAGGATGGTACGTACTTGTTTGGGGAGCTTTTGTGCTTGAAGCTGGCGCAGGATAGAGTCGGGAAGTCTGTCTGTGTGCCGGGAGTTCAGCCTACACATCTCCTCCCAGAGAAGTCCCGGAGTTGAGTTTCCAAGGGAGATAGAAGATAGGTTCTGCAGGAGACTGGGGCGGGTCCGTCGGTAATGCGTTTTTAAGGCGTTCCGCAGGGTGGCGAAATTGTTGTTCTCTGGAGGGTTGGAAATAGTCCGTGATACAAGCGTGGCGACTTCCGTGGGCAAGGAAGAGAGCAAGGCGCCGTACTTTTGCTCGTCATTAGCTTGTGAACTGATGAGGATTGCTTCCACATGATCTAACCGGTCCTCGACGTTGTGGTTGAAAGTCGGTAGAGAGATCCGTCCGTCCATTCTTGCGGAAGTGTATCACACGGTCGTGAGATGGTGTTGTAGTGGGTTAGCACGTGGTGCGGGTGGTGTCGTAGTGGGGTAGCACGTGGTGCGGGTGGTGTCGTCGTGGAGGAGTGAGGTAGCACGTGGTGCGGGTAAGGCAGTTGGCATAGGCTGGCAGCAGGCAGCAGAAAGGAGTGTAGTGTTCACGGCTCTAGGGGTCACCATTTGTAGCGTACTGTCGTGGCAGCTTGTCAGGGTCTCTTATTTGGCTCACAACTTACGTACATGAAATATATCCAACACTCAGGATTGAGGTAGAAATAGAAAATCACAATGTGTTTCCCGTATATATATTGTTGCACAGCACAGTGTTAAAGAGATACTAAGTCGGGCGAAGCTTGCTCAGAGTTCCTGTAGGGCGAGGAGCTTTCTGAGGGAGCGTGTGTGTGGAGCTGTTGAGAGATGTTGCTTGCTGGTGGCGGTAAGTAGAAAGAGGTCGATGAAGGCCAGGTGAGGTCTTATATAACCGCGGTAGGCGTGGCTTGATGGTAGGCCCCCGCTTTGTTCGGCGTCGCTGGTTACCTGACCTTGACCACGCCGGTAGATTCGCGGGGGATCGGCCAGTCAGCGACACATGACGTTTGTAGGGGAGGACTCCACTACAGTATAATGGGCTGTTCGATGTTTTACGACTATATCGACAAATATGGTCTAAATCTTATTTTAATCATTATGGACTTGTTCATATGCTAAGCTTACTTACCTATTCGATTTGGCCTCCACAAATGAATTTTACTGTGGTTAGTACTAGCAAAAGTCTTATCCGTGAAGACTAATCGCGACCAAAACTCCAGGTCCTACCCCACATATTGCTGGGCAAACTGGAGGCGACCAGTGCGGTGTTGTTCAGTTAGCCGTTCCTTTATGGTATGGACTCTGTTGTATGCCCGCCTCATGCAAACGTGACCTGACAGTCTGTGCACTATCTAAGTGTAACGCCTCTCTGATGGTGACAGGGTTGTTTCGGATTGCTGTTATGGTGACATCCTCATCCCTAGTAGTCAGTCGGGGGCGTGGTCTTCTTTCTGAAAATAGACACTATTCGTGTTCTGGGTAATAAGTTCAATATACAGGAGCGAACACAAACACCTGTATAATGTTTTGTAGGTTCTATTTACTGGATAAGAGATATGTACACAAGGGGAATAGTGCTCTTCAACCTGTCCGCTGGTCAATTGCTCTATAGACGACGTATGGCAAGTGAGACATTAACAGCTTCCATACGTCGCCAGGCACATTAATTAGGCATGTGGGACATCTTAAATATATTGCCACACGCTACTAGCTAGGCTGAATAAATAGTACATAAATGGAGCACATACATAAAATACATACATAATATAAATACAGCATACAGAATATACATACAGACACAATATTTTTTTTGGGATCTCCTGTGTCATAACCTAGTATGCTGTAGGAATTCGTGGTATAATGTTGTCTAGCACTCAGGATGGATGGAAACTCTAAGGTGGTTTTCTTGTATAATATAAGTTATATGATAGACAGTCTGGTGCTGGAGGTGCCGTGTGGTGAGGAGCTGCTCAGTAGAGACGTTCGGTGAGTAGCGTGTTGAAGGAGGTAGATGTGCAGGAGCTTCGTTAGAGAAGATGTTGCCTGTTGCTGGCCTCCTGGTTGAATGAATGCTGGACAGCGAGGAGCTTGCTGGAGTAGGTGTTGCGTGTTCACGAAGAATGGCCAGAAAAGTCACATCAATATTTTTTAACCAATACTTTAATATTTCTTACCTTATAGTATTATGTCTTCCAACGAAGTAAATAACTGGATCGAAGACACAAGAGAACTTAAAAGTCGTCTAGCCTCCCCTTGTCTTGTCACGATGGAGACTTGTGCAGAACTGAAGTGAATTGCTTGTAACTGGTGGATTGGTCGGCTGTACATGAACTGTTTTGACCCGAGACTGCATGGTTTTGCAGCTACCTGAGACGTTAATCCTTCCCTTTGCATCGGCGGCAAGTTAATCCTCGTCGTGTCTGACCTAACACCTGACCCACACCACATGAGCTCACTGGCGTACTTGTTTGAAGTTGTTTCCTTAAACCTCAACAGGTTACAGGTTGTGTGTGTGGCGGGGAGGGGGCGCATAGCAAGGGTGTAGCTCATGACGTGGCCGTGATGATGTGGGTCAGGTGTTAGGTCAGACACGACAAGGATTAACTTGCCGCCGATAGAAAGGGATGGATTAACGTCTCCAGTAGCTGCAGATATGGGTGATGAGCAGACCCAAAAGTGCCGCCCCCCAAAATTGCCGCCCGGGGCGGACCGCGCCCCCCCCCCCGCCCCCCCTAGCTACGCTAGTGAGGAGACAACTTTCTAGATACACAATATCTGTGGGAGTAGAGAGGGAGGAAAAGGGTGTGTGGAGGCGATGAATGTTGTGCTTCCCTCACGGCAGGTACAGAGTCGTCAGATGTGCTTGCTGGGGTGTGTGGGCCTGGGTCAGGAGCAGGGGCTGCGTCAGCAGAAGCGGATGAGGGCTCGTGACAGCAGCTGGGTCCACGACAGCAGTAGGGTGCAGGACATTAGCAGGGAGTACCTGAGGGAGAAAAGAGGGGTGTGTGGGTCCACACTCAGGCGCATGGGCCGCGTCGCGAGCAGGGGCTGCATCAGGAGGAGCGGCAGGGGGTACTGCTGGGCCGGGGGCGGCGTCTGAGGCAGGACGGGTGTGCTGGGGTCGGTAGGACATGGTGTTTGGGGCAGGAAGAGGAGCTGGTGTCTGCTTAGAGAAGCAGTGCTGCTCTAGGGTGTCTAACCTGCAGTTTAGAGACAGTAGCTGTAGAGCCGATGAGAGCTGCTTCTGGGTGGATAAGTCAGTCTTCCATGTTGCTTGAAGACTGGGAGCGTGATCTGTTTCTCCTCCATCCTGTGTGAGTGCAAATCTCCGGGGGTCACCATTTGTGGGGCACGAGTTGTTTGGGCTTCCATCCTGTGTGAGTGTATCACTCCGGGGTCACCATTTGTGGGGTTCGGGTTGTTTGGTTCCACTGTGAGGGGGCTCGTTCTTGAGCTGCCACCAATGTGAGGGGGCGTTTTCTTGGTCTGTCACCAATGTGAGGGGGCCAGACTCCCTCTCTGTTTCTACACCACCCTCATACTGTTTACTTCTCTTAGTTCTTACTCTACTCAGTTCCGTCACCTATTCTTGGGTAGCATGGACATTCTCTTGGTAGCCTGGGCATTCTTTGGGTAGCATGGTCGAGGGTCTAGGCACGTGAGTATGGCAATTTTGGTATCAGGTCACTTGGATGGAAATAAAGGTAAAATACTGTGGGAGAAATGAATACACCTTAATTACTCTAAAACAAGTTTATATATGAAATCAAAGGGGAAAATATATGTTATAACACTCTCTGTGGACATATACTTCCAAGGAGTAACCCAGGGGAGAACACTAGGGCTCGCGGCCTTTGTTATTGTGGAGTAGCCAGACACATGGCGGGTCTGGGGTCTGGCCCAACGAAGCCTTGGGGCACATTAATCCGGCCGCATCGGTGCCATCTTCTCATATATGATCCCGGCTGGACATCTAATACATCCGAGGCCGTTGTTGGATGGTAGAGCGATTCAAGAATCACAATGGGATCGGGAGACAAACGGGAATCAGCGTCAGGGGACCTGTATGGATGAAGGGACGGGCACTTACTAACTGTGACAACAACATCACGTTTCAGGGGACGTTAAAGACGTAAATATGACTTCACTCAGAGCATATCAACTACGTTACTGCAACACTTGTACAATCAACTATTAATTGGGTCAAATCACTTAAAGAAGGGCAAATTACAACACAGCGTGGATTGGCCTACCTGTATGGATGAAGGGACGGGCACTTACTAACGGTTGAAATGCCCGCAGCGCCCTCACTCAAAACAGACCAGGGAGTCCACCTACTTCTATTCCGATGAATTAATTTACTGTACACTCTGACGTTGAAATTGAGACTATGAACTCATTTTCATTCTCTATTATCATCTTCACTAACAATGCTCTGACTCAGCTATCGAAAGCACAATTAAATTGATTACAAAGGGTTAGATGGCAACAGGTCCCAACATACAGCGTCTACTCCCATAGACCAAGACGGGGGAAACATAGAAAACGGGGGACGTGTCCACTGGGGGACTCGGAAGGTTTTGTGGACGTTTGAGCGTAATATGAATCCTTAAGGTTTTCAGGTTAGCTCTTATCATGACCATTACAAAGCTTCCCCCTTCCACAAGATTCATATTAGGCGGTAACGTTCGCAAAACATGTGCGGTAATTACACAGATTCTTTAAACAACTGTTACCTTTCATCACGGTTTCACACTACATACACTCGTAAAACACATCAGGACTCTTACAGGTATCTGGCACAAAAGCATACAAAATACAAACAAACAATGGTTACATACATGGGATAAACAGTAGCAAAAAAAAATTAATCCATTATCATTGACAACATGGCATAGGGAAACAAAATACAAGTAATTAAACATACATAGGAAAATAATGCAAGAACAAAGAAAAACAAAAAATGGGGTTACATACATAACATAAAAAATTTGTTACACCATACAAACTCTGAAGACACCGTTTCTCATATCATAGTTCAAAGAGGAGACTGATCACATGCTTACTCGACACCACTGAGATTTAACTTAGACTTCTCAAGCTAGGACATAGATGAACAGACCCCATCAAGTCGAAGGAATGACATGTTGCTCTTAATCTTAAGAGTTGTGTCGCACTCGCGAGAGGCAGCACCATTCAGGGGACTCCGAACGAGCGGGTATTCCCAAGAATTCAAAAATGCCAACGAAACGGTCCTCATGAGAACACCGCCAAACCAAAAACTGTCTGTACTTATGGCATTAGCCATGTAGTAGAATCAGCGCCATTGTCGAGGCCTGACTCCACCTGAAAGTCACGAACATTACTCCTATACACATCCACAATAAGCCTAGCTAGGGCTTTACCGGCAAAACTTGAGAACTCTCAACTGGTATCTTTACTCAACTAGTAACAGATACCCATCAGATGATTGCCTAACAGCCAATCCATCTTCCAATCTCTGTGTCTACTGCACTTGACCATCCCCATCAAAAAAAAATCAAAGAAAAAAAATCACAAACACCTACACACTCCCAAACATTCCCAACTCACATGGCAAACAACGTACTCACTTACCAGTTGTACTTCTCAATTGCAACACATGTATGCAAAACATCACTTCACCATGCATGTCAACAATCAATTCCTTCCAGTCAAAGCCTACAGCCCTTTAAAGAAATCTCGGTAACACTGATGCTCGTCCCTCACATAACTAGCAAGAGAGGCATTCCACACTCTTCTTTTCTACACTTCCTTGTCCATCAGGCCATGCACCTGATGAAACAACTGGTGGTGAAACCTGGGTGTCATTCCTGAGAATGAACATGTCTCCACCCCCATACTTCTCAAGTCTACACATCAACTTACTGGACACAGGTTCTGAGCTGACTGCCCTGAATTGTTCTCTTGTGACGGCCATCATGCCTGGAGGTCACAACTACTCACTGTACTACACAACACGGGCACAGTGCACACTTTCAAAAACAAATGGATTACTGCCTAACTGTCCTTCTAATACATGAGAACACTTGAAATACTGGCTCAAAATTATTGCACAACTTTCCACTCAACTTATTACTCATTACCCGTAGTAATAATACTGAAATGTGAACTTGTACTTTGCTGTCACTTTTCAAGACAAACTTACTGTGCACACTCAAAGGCAATGGTACTTGTTATTGTCAATCTCTGTAGGGTGCAACACTGTATTAACTCTTCCAGAATTACACCGTACTATAACAAATCAAACTTAAAAAAATGAATCAGACATTTCCATTACCGAGTGTCACTTTCACACAATAAAGTGGTAATACTGTAATATTTTACGAAACTGTCCCCTCAGTACTCAACAAATATTCACTGTCTTTTCAATTGCAATGATTTCAACACTGTTATCACTTCACAATTTACTCTGTGGTACTCACAAATGGGGGGTCCTTACATGTACTTTCACCAATCAATTTTCAAAGATTGCGTTCTTTTACAGATGTCCATATCACCATAGAGTCCTCAACTCATCAAAGCAATTGCTGAAATTATACATGTATTAGATCTCAAATAAACATAAAACACACTTAATGACATTGCCTGTAAGTCTACACTGCTAGAAACTAATGCTCTATGCACTAAAAATCATACTAATAGAAACAATACAAAAAATACAAAATACTCGGGTATCTAACACAACACAGGTTATACAAATAAATTCACTTGTCAAACCTGACCTCAACTTATAACTAAAACACTTCCAATTAAAATTAAAACAACTACACCCATATTATGTCAATTACAAATAACACTAATACATAACCTTAATATAATTATGGCCTTCCGGTACACTCAGAAATCGACACTGTCCACAACACTCGTAACACGGCACATGATCAATGTCCCTCATTGTCTGTAAATAACAAAGCATTAACTCGAGTGATCACACAATTGCTATGGTACCAGTGCAGAAAGGCACCCAAAAAAATTTACCTTGGCATACAACCAACACTTTTCTGAGATTTCACAAAAAACTAAAATAAATTTAGGTAGCTAACCTCTGTTTTCAGACATTTTCAGACACTTTTCAATACAGTTTGCTGTACACTTTACTTTAAAACAGATTTCTAATTTTCTCGAGGCCCATGTTCTAACCTAACTCCAAGTAAAGTATTTGCCGTGAACTGCTTTCAACATCTCCGTAACCTCCAAAAAATTTTGCACAGAATTGCACTATACTGTACACTGGGATAAATTTCCATTACAAGATTATTAGCACTCTGAAATATTCATTAGTTACAGTGACATGGTTAGGTAGATGCACGGAGAAATGGTTATTACAGCTCACATTTAAACACAGAAATTACCCACAGTATCACATTTATTCCTCCTGACCTTGATACCATATAAATTACATCCCAGCTGCACACCAATGTGAGGGGGCCCATTCTTGAGCTGCCACCAATGTGAGGGGGCGTTTTCTTGGTCTGTCACCAATGTGAGGGGGCCCGACTCCCTCTCTGTTTCTACACCACCCTCATACTGTTTACTTCTCTTAGTTCTTACTCTACTCAGTTCCGTCACCTCTTCTTGGGTAGCATGGACATTCTCTTGGTAGCCTGGGCATTCTTTGGGTAGCATGGTCGAGGGTCTAGGCACGTGAGTATGGCAATTTTGGTATCAGGTCACTTGGATGGAAATAAAGGTAAAATACTGTGGGAGAAATGAATACACCTTAATTACTCTAAAACAAGTTTATTTATATGAAATCAAAGGGGAAAATATAAGTTATAACACTCTCTGTGGACATATACTTCCAAGGAGTAACCCAGGGGAGAACACTAGGGCTCGCGGCCTTTGTTATTGTGGAGTAGCCAGACACATGGCGGGTCTGGGGTCTGGCCCAACGAAGCCTTGGGGCACATTAATCCGGCCGCATCGGTGCCATCTTCTCATATATGATCCCGGCTGGACATCTAATACATCCGAGGCCGTTGTTGGATGGTAGAGCGATTCAAGAATCACAATGGGATCGGGAGACAAACGGGAATCAGCGTCAGGGGACCTGTATGGATGAAGGGACGGGCACTTACTAACTGTGACAACAACATCACGTTTCAGGGGACGTTAAAGACGTAAATATGACTTCACTCAGAGCATATCAACTACGTTACTGTAACACTTGCACAATCAACTATTAATTGGGTCAAATCACTTAAAGAAGGGCAAATTACAACACAGCGTGGATTGGCCTACCTGTATGGATGAAGGGACGGGCACTTACTAACGGTTGAAATGCCCGCAGCGCCCTCACTCAAAACAGACCAGGCAGTCCACCTACTTCTATTCCGATGAATTAATTTACTGTACACTCTGACGTTGAAATTGAGACTATGAACTCATTTTCATTCTCTATTATCATCTTCACTAACAATGCTCTGACTCAGCTATCGAAAGCACAATTAAATTGATTACAAAGGGTTAGATGGCAACAGGTCCCAACATACAGCGTCTACTCCCATAGACCAAGACGGGGGAAACATAGAAAACGCGGGACGTGTCCACTGGGGGACTCGGAAGGTTTTGTGGACGTTTGAGCGTAATATGAATCCTTAAGGTTTTCAGGTTAGCTCTTATCATGACCATTACACCACACTCAGGATGGGATGGAGAAAGGAAACTCACAATGTGCTCTCTGTATACATATTGTATTGAATGTACAATGCAGCTTGGTGCTGGGAAGGCAGCATGGTTACAAGCGTTGAGTAGAGAGAGCTCGTTGGTAAGGATGCTCAGAGGAGGACAAGCTTGTGGGTCGCCATGCTCGCTGGCGGGGGCGAGGGCCGCCAGGCAGCGGCGGAGGAGGTGGTGTAGCTTGCTGCGGCTGTAGCTAGAAAAAGAGAGAGTGGTCACCACGAGGTCAGGTCTTAAATAGCGGAGGTGGGCGCGACTTAGTAGTCGACCTCCGCCATGTAAGGCGGCGCTGGTTGACCTAGACCACGAGGCATACACTGGGGAACTCGCGGGGTCGGCTACTCAGCGACAAACAGCGTTTGTAGGGGAGAAATCCACTACAGCTACGTCCCATTATTTGAATGGTTTTTTTTTCAATTTACATTTTAATTGTTTATTCCTTGATAGAGGAAGCGGGATCCTAGTGCTGTCACTTGGTACCCCTGTACCATAACAGCAGAAGCAACTGACCAGTGTCACAAGTATATACAGTACAGTACAGTCATCCCTTGGTTATCGCGCCTAATTGGGACCCCGCCGACAACGAAAGTACAGAAGCTATGGGATTTATTCTAATTGGTTCCAGGCACACCACGACCCAACCCCAAGTTTCCCATTTTACGACCATTTATACCCACTAAATATATATATATTGTTATGGTAAATATCATAAACACACATAAGCATGGCTAGGTTAATTACAAAGTGATGAAAAGGGTACGCTTAATACTGTAGTCCACAAAACATGTAGCTATGCTTTTTGTATTTGGTCCCCCATCATACGAGTCCGTTTTCTCTCACATCAGGACGCCTGAGTCCTCCGTTTTTTCTCTTAATCTTAGAGTGTACCAGAGACTTCACTATACTTAGTAGTGCCACAGAATTTGAAATTGCAACACCAATTGCAACTGGGGTTGCAATTGTTGAGGCAACTAGAATGTCTGATTACAGCAAATGTGTTATTGCCAATTTGTAGGTGAAAGATTTTATCTTCAATAGATGTAGGTTAACATTACACCTGGAGGCAAATGTTTAAAAATAGCCTAAGATAGGAAGCATATTCCTTTAACACATAATATCTGACCAGTATGGGGAGGATCATTGTGTCTCCGTCAGGGGGTCGTGGGGTGGTGGTCCAGCAGCCGTCACGGATATTTTTTTTTTGGGGGGGGGGGGGGGGCACGGACGTATATGCGATCGGACGTTGTTTGGTGGGACTTTAACCAGCGCATGACTGTGTGTATATATATATATAGTATATATATATATATATATATATATATATATATATATTATATATATATATATATATATATTTCATGTAGATCCACAATGGAAACGTGGATAAGATAAATCTTGATAAAATCACACGGGAAAAGGGAAACAACGGAGCACCTTAGCTTTTGTCTTTATTCAAGACATCTTCAGAGGCAACTGGATTACATGGACAGAGAGAGGCTTAAATATACAGGGTGACCTTAAAAACATGAGGTTAGGTCATAATGATGTCATCCACTAATCCCCACACCAACACACACGTAGAGGAGCTTAAGAGAAGGAGGGTGACGTGACTAGTCAGGTCAGGTCAAAAATAAGGGACCCACTAAAGAACTATCATACATCTAGATCAAAGGTAATGAATTTGTCCCGTTAGTTCGGTCCCTCAAGCTTCTAATTATTAATGTTGTTTTCAAGTATGACTCAACCATTACCAATATGTTAATAAGAAATAGCCCAAGTTTGAATGTAAATGGAAGTGTGTATTGTATTCCATGTAGATGTATGATAGTTATTTAGAAGGTCCCTTATTTTTTACCTGACCTGACTAGTCACGCCACCCCCCTTCTCTTAAGCTCCTCTACGTGTGTGTTGGTGTGGGGATTAGTGGATGACATCATTATGACCTAACCTCATGTTTTTAAAGTCACCCTGTATATTTAAGCCTCTCTCTGTCCATGTAATCCAGTTGCCTCTGAAGATGTCTTGAATAAAGACGAAAGCTATGGTGCTCCGTTGTTTCCCTTTTCCCGTGTGATTTTATCAAGATATATATATATATATATATGCAAGTAAATCACTGTAGGTGCGCGTGATCTAGGTATATGCTGATAACCACCAGGAAAGAAGAAAACACGAAGTTCCCAAGCGCTTTCGTGTAATTCACATCTTCAGGGGTGAGTACAGACTAGATAGAGTAATGCAGAACAAGATGAATATATACAGAGGAGGGTGAGACCAGGTCCACAATGGTCAGGTGATGACCCTACTAATCTTTAAATGGCACACAACGGTTGGTGGTTGGGTCAGATGGGACAGTGACCCGCCCTCTCACCTGATCACAAATCTTCTTAATTACAAAGTTGTCCAGCTTGTACAAGCCGTTACTCAAATTCATGTTGAATGCTTCGGTATGTTTAATAAGACTAGATTCTATGATGTTCCTACTATCAATTGAATTACATGGTAATATTGAGGAGGCATTATCCCAGTCAATGCAATGCTTGTTATCCCTCAAATGAACAAACAGAGCATTGGATTCCTGGCCTGTCCTGACACTGTATTTGTGTTGTTTAATTCTAGTTACAAGATCTTTACCTGTCTGGCCTAAGTAAAACATATTACATTCCTTGCAAGGAACTTTATAAATGCAACCAATTGTGTTGTTGGGGGAGTTCTTGATTAACATTTGTTTAATGGCTATATATATAGCAAAGCAGGGATAGGACACACACTTGTAGTTTTCTCTCATTTATTTACTCTAGAAACCACCCGAGAAGGAAAAGGCTGGGACCTAGATCAGACATAACTAGTTATTATACATTATTACATTATACTTACAAAACAAGCATCAACTGTTGTCATATTCACATATTGGTACCACACAGTGGTAGGAATTAAACAATAAATAATAAACCCAACCCACCAGTATAACACAGGGGAGTGGCTGTTGTTGTCGACTCACTCCAGGGTGAATGTCTGTAGAGCAAAGCTAGAATTAGCCTTATTCTGGCTTACATACTACCTCCACGAGATCATCACATTCTTCATATAACATTTATTATGTTCAATCTATCAAACACACCCTATCACAGCAAGAAATACGTGGGACACACCTGTTACTGGGCCCACCTGACGCGTCTTTGTTATGTAAACAACGGCGTAGCGTCTCTCCAACCCGGGCTGGAATGCATATTCGTTCTAGCGCAGATTCACAAAATATATTTACGTTTTCCTCCTCGGAGCTTACAAAAATACATATCCATATCAATAATATTCTAAATCACCAAATAGTTGTCTCTGGAGTTCCTCATACCACATCTGCCCCCACTTAAACTTATCATGGTCCCCATGATACTGGGTACAGTATATAAGAAAATAAATGGCCTAACATTCTGAGGCATTGAGCAGCTGGTAGGAGGAACTTTACAAATTGTACGGCCAGATAGGAACTAACAATGTAAAACTTAAATCTATAGCACGAAAATACTTTCGATTGTCAAATGAGGTAACTTAAACATATTTGAGTGTTTTCCTGCCATAGCTCTCTTACTTCTACGGACTGCAAGTCCACCCTGAGACTCTTCCTCACTGCTGCTACTACTACTATCTGCTACAGGGTCCAGGTCCTCATTAGAACTTTGTGTGTCTACCTCGTGCCTAGAGTTTTCACCACTGTCAGGACGTGGGTCCCCCACCGGGCAACCCGCATCGTCCTCATCATCACCATCATAGGTATCTGTCCCATCTGAGCCATCAGCTACCCCTGGGGCTGCCCGCAAATGCATGCGGTGTATTACCTTTGAGGCCCCATCTCCTTCCTCAGGAACAATCCTATACACACTTCCCTCCTCATTCAACACATGGGATACCACATATATATCCTCATACCAGTTGTCCTGGATTTTATTCCTTCCCTTTCCATGAAGGTTTCGCACTAATACACATTGACCAACGTCCAATGCTTTTCCTCTCGCTTTCTTATCATACAGAAGCTTCCTACTCTGACACTTACTCTCAAAATTACCGTTTGCAACTCTCCAGGCATTCTCTAATATTTCTCTGTGTAGAGCCACCCAATCATCACACGAGTCCTCCTCCTCTGCTTGTGCTCACAACATATATATCTGAAGCTTGGGATCAGTCCCGAAGATCAAAGTGTGAGGGGAGAACCCAGTGGTTGAGTTAGGAGTCATATTATAGATGGCAGTTACCATTCCTAGATGCTTTGCCCAATGTTTCTTTTGACTGACTGACAATGTTCGCAACAATTGGTGCATTGTGTGGTGAAACCTCTCGCACTGTCCATTTCCAGCTGGATGGTATGGAGTAGTCCTAGATTTCTTTATTCCCCAGGTCTTGCACAGGTCTTTCAGTAATGCACTCTGAAATTGGGCTCCCAGATCAGTGTGAATTTTCCTAGGAACATCATATTTGGTAAATATCTCATCAACCAGGATCTTTGCTACAGTCGCTGCCTTCTGATCCCGTGTGGCGAATGCCCAGGTAAACTTAGAGAACACTGTCATGGTCACGTTGGATGCTGATCTATTTAACTAATGATTCTTACTAAACTCCACGACCGCAAAACATGAGTGAGGTAGAGACCCCTGAGAAGACATGTTTTCCCCATAGACGCTACACTTGTGTTTCCCTCCCAGTGTCCCAAGACAGTTTTCAATGCGTTGTTTATTCCACTTTCTCCTGTGAAGCTCAATCTTGAATTAGTCTGTGTAAATCAACTCAAGTAATTCGCCAGACCTTTGTCAACTGAGGGTCATCTTTGAATGAGTAGCAGTTAGTTTGTTTGTGATTATTGTCATTCCGTGAGTAGCGATCACTGACAACTCAGGGATATATATACCCAGGGATGAGGCAGGGAGAGCGTCCCCTGACGCCGCTCCAATGTTTCCCCAGGTATGTTTATGTGTAGCCATTCAGTTTGATTCAGTCAATTATAGTGAATATCAGTGTTCATCAGTGTTCATGCATTAACAGTTGAATTTTCATTCACCCAGTGTGAGAAGTAATATAACATAAATATGTCTGTCGTCTAGACAAGAGAGTTGTTTGTGTTGTCATGCTTCCCAGTCCGTCCCCTGACGCCGCTCCAATGTTTCCCCAGATCCCATTGTGATTCTTGCATCGCTCAACAACTTCCCCGGATGTAGTAGATACCCAGCAGGGACTATATATGAAACGATGGCACCGATGCGACCTGATTAATGTGCTCCACTGCCTCGTTGGGCCAGACCCCAGACTCGCCATGTGTCTGGCTACCACACACAATAACAACGGTCGTGAATCTCAGTGTTCTACCCTGGGACGCACCCTGGAAGTATATGTCCACAGAGAGTGTTGTAACATGTATGTTAGGGATAATTAGTTGGAAATAATTATCCCATTTTGGGGAGTGGACCCAGGTATCTGCTGATGTCATTATTAACGTGTATGTTGAGTAAGGTCTTGTAACTGTACTGAGAAGTACCACTTGAATGTTGAGTCAAGTAATCTACAATGAGTGCCATGTACTATGTATTGTGAGTAGGGCCAAGGAACTGGTCCCGCTATGCCATGTAATGTAACACCAGTAAGGTTGTGTGCAGTAAGAGTGTAAGATCTGAGTAATTACTGTTGAGTAAAGAAATAAGTAAATAAGAAAATAAGTAAAGAAGAAAGTACCGAGTCTGCAATAAGCCCAGGAGTTGAGCCTGGTAGTTATAAATTAATAATATATCTTTTTCCCTTTGATTTCACATTAATAAATTTGTTTTTACAGTACTTTAGGTATATTCATTTCTCCCACAGTATTTTACCTTTATTTCCGTCCAAGTGACTTGATACCAGAATTACAATACCCATGTGCCTAGACCCTCGACCATGCTACCAAAAGAATGTCCATGCTACCAAAAGAATGTCCATGCTACCAAAAGAATGTCCATGTTACCAAAAGAATGTCCATGCTACCAAAAGAATAGGTGACAGAACCGAGTAAGAGTAAGAACTAAGATGAGGGTGGTGTAGAGGTGTTGGTCGAAAACACGTGCCCTCACAACACATCTGTCACCACCAGCACATTTTCTCTGCCGTCACTTGAAGGTTCTAGCACTGTAAAATCCACCGCCACAATGTCAAAGGGTCTACTGGCTGTAAGCGGCTTCATTTGCATGCGTACCTCTGGGATAACTGCTTTTGCTACAATGCACCAGTGGCAGTCCCTACAGTATTCAAAGATTTCCTGATCCATTCGTGGCCAGTAGCACCTCTGCTTAATCAATCTAGTGGTGCGTTCAATGTCCTGGTGACCCATATCGTCAAGCAAAAATTTTATTACCTCCCCATTCAAGGTAGTAGGCAAAACTAGTTGTTTTAGCTCCTTCTGGCCTGGCCTTTCCCATTTCCTAAACAGCAATCTGTTACAAATGAGCAATCTCCCTCTGTTTCCATAGGCTGTTAAAATCCTGGCCCTTTCTCAGCTGCTGTAATTCACTTTCTCCTAGCTGCCTTTCTAGGCCCTTTCGGCACGATGAAATGTTACTGTCCTGCTCCTGCAATTGCTCCAAACCTTCCTGAGATATGCTGGGAAGCCACGTTAACTGTTCAGTCACCTGAGGGCTATCTGCTCCTTCCTCAGTTGGGCATGGGGTCTCATTATCCTCACCACTAAGGGAACTCTCCTCCCCGAAAGCATCTATGGCCATAGCTTCAACCCTCTCGGAGGAGTCATCTGCCTCAGGTTCTGGCTCATGGCTTTTTCTGGATAATCCATCTGCATTCCCATTGGCTTTCCCTGCCCGATATTCCAGATGATAATCAAACCGGGCTAAATCAGCCACCCATCTCTGTTCTACTGCCCCAAGCTTTGCCTTGTCCAAGTTAGTCAAAGGATTGTTGTCAGTGAGTACAGTAAACTTGCTGCCTGCCAGATAGTCTTTGAATTTCTCCGTGATGGCCCACTTCAAAGCTAGCAGCTCTAACTTCATGCTACTGTAATTCTTCATAGTTCTCTCTGACCCCTTCAAGCCCCTACTGGCATAGGCAATAGGGTGTTTTCTGCCTTCTACCTCTTGTGACAAGACAGCTCCTAGCCCCTGAAAACTGGCATCGATCTCTAGGAAAAATGGCTTGCTAAAATCAGCACAAATCAAAATGGGTGCCATGACTAACTTGCCCTTTAGTTGGTTGAATGCATCATCAAGCACCTGGGCCCACCTCGAGCAGATGGAATGGTTTGGGGCGGTGGCACCTGAAGTTAGGGCAGTTAATGAGGTAGCTAATTTTGAAAATCCAGGCACAAACCGTCGGTAAAAAGAGGCAAACCCAAGGAAGGAACGTAACTCCCTAATGGTGGTGGGAACCTGCCACTGCTTAACAGCCTCAATCTTACCAGGATCTGTCTCAATTCCCTTCTGTGACACTACATATCCAAGATAGGCAACCTTCCTCTGAAACAGATTGCATTTGGACGGTTTCAGTTTCAAGTTATGTCCCCAGCCTAGAGAGCACCATTTCCAGCCTTTCTATGTGCTCATCAAGTCTCTTTGAGAATATCATGAGGTCATCGAGGTACACCAACAAGGTCGAAAATATCTCATTGCCAAAGATGCTCTCCATGACTCGCTGAAATGTTCCAGGAGCATTACATAATCCCATTGGCATGCGTTTATGCTCAAACAGCCTGAATGGTGTACAGAAAGCAGTCTTTTGGATGTCCTTGTCATCCATCTCTATCTGATAATATCCTGAGGCTAGATCGAATGTTGAAAACCACTTTGCTCCTGCCAATGCATCAAGAGACTCATCAATTCTTGGGAGTGGAAAAGCATCCTTACGAGTGGCTTTGTTCAGTTTCCTATAGTCGGCACACAAACGCAGTGACATACCTCGTTTCTTCACCAGAACAATCGGGGCTGCATATGGACTAGTGCTTTTCTGTATGACCCCCTGCTCCAACAGCTGGTTGATATGGTCCCTAACCATTTGGATTTGAGTGGGGGGAACCCGTCTGAAAGGCTGCCTAATAGGAGTCTCATCTATGAGAGGGATGGTATGCTTGATTATCCCAGTGCATCCTAACTTTCCCTTGCTGTCCAGAAAAACATCGCGGTACTTCCGCAACACACTCCAAAGTCTCTCTTGTGTGCTACTGGGTATTTGTTTTAGGTCAATCTTCAGCCCTATTTGCCTTAGATCTTCTGGCATCTGCCCATCAGCTGGGCATTCTGTCCCCCATTCAACACTGTTTGAGCTCACCTCTGCTGTTTCTTGTTGAGGACACAAATCGACCCCACGAGCCACTCCAACATGCCAGTTTCGCTTTAGCCACATGCAAGAATTACCCACATTGGCAACCCCCTTACCGTACCTAATGGTAGTATATGAAGGGATAAGAAGGAGGTTGGTTGGGAGCCACCCTTCCCCCACCTGCATTGGCTCAATCAAGACTTCAAGTTTGGGACATCTCCGTAAACTTTGGATGTAAATACTGACTGCCTGGCGGCAGTTTGCAGGGATTCTTGTTGGTTTCCACCTAGTAGAGGAGGCAAACCCCACGTGGTCTTTCTGCTGCCATCGATGGATGCTCTCAATTTCTTGGAAGCACTTAGAAAAAAATCTGTTTCTCTTTATAATACTAGTCAACATATTGGGGACCAAAATCCTTCACTAGAACTTCTCGACATTGTCTAAGTACATTCATCCCTATCAACCCGGGGGCCTGACTAGCAGAGCTCTGCTCCCCCTTCCTCACTAGAACCCCGACCTGCTCTATTTTATATTCAAGAATCTCAACATCCACCAACATGTAGCCCAGGTATGGTATTGACCCATCATTAGCTGCTTTCAACACGAGACCCTCCGGGGAATGTAATCCAACTCCCCTAGATTCAAAATATCTACGATAAACTGTCTCTGAGACAAGAGACACCTCACTACCAAAATCCAGAAGAGATGTAACCAAGACTCCTCCTATCTTAACTGCAGTGACAGGGGTTTTCCCCACCAGCCTGTCCTTACGCCACTCTCTGTGTGACCAGCCCACTTGTTCTACCCCTACTGGTGGGCTTCCCACAGCAAGGGTTGGCCATTTCCCTCCTCTCTAGCAATTTCCGACACTCCCGTGTTCTTGACTCCATTTCTTGGCTACTGAGAAGCCCACCTTGGTGGACCTCCTCTCCCTCGACCTTGGTTCCGGTGCCAACAGGTGGCTGCCCTGTGCCCCCACTGTCCACATATATAGCACTCTCCCTGGAAAGGGAGTGGCCTTCCCTTGTTAAACTGTTTAACTTCCGGTGACCCCTTAATTTGGACTAGGTCTGTCTTCACCGCCTGAATATCTACTCATAACTCAGCAAGCATCTTCTCCACCCCACTCTCTTGAGGTACACTTCCATGGGGGTTTAATGTTTCTCTCACTTCCTTAACCATGGGCGAACATTCGTTTATAGCTGTTACTACACCCTTAGATGGGTTCTTTTCCTTAATTGTCTGCTTTGTCATCTTCTAAGACTCTTCTGCAGCTACCTGTACCAATTCCTCATAAGACATTCCAGGCCGGCCACGCAAATACCAACGTAAGCCACTCTGCAACCCTTGATCCCTTAAGCCCTTAAGAAAAACCTCTTTCAAAGTATCCGACCTACTGATGACTTGCGTTGGGGCTACTTTAACTATCTCCTCATGCAGCGTCTCAAGAGCATCTGAATAGGTCCACACATTTTCCAATACACCCTGAGTCCTCTGATAAAGTCTAAAATGGAGTTCCCCCCAGCGTCAGATTTTCTCCTTAAGTATCCTTTAAACCTGAGAGAACCTCTTCACTATCACAACTGTCACTCTAAGCCAGTTTTTCTACCCTTTTCTGAGCAGGACCAGTGAGAAATTTAAGAATATAGTTGACTGACCCTCTACTCTTGTAGCCAAGCAACCTTATGTTACGCTTGGCCTCAGCTATCCACTCACCTACGTACATTAATTTGGTCTGAATTATCAGGAGTCCCCGAAAAAGTCCTGAGCTTCATCTCATGGGCTACCACTTGAGGGAAAATATCAACACGGTCCTCTTTGTGCATAGGGTCACTCCTCTGTTCAGACTGTGAGACCCCAGTTTCCATCTTAACACTCTTAGTGGGACTGCTCACCCACTGTTCCACCTAGTTTGTGAGTCTTTGCACTTGATTACATAAGGCTAGGATACTCTGATGATACAATTCACTTATCTCCGAGCTTCTCAAGTCGATCAAATTCTCCTCTGGAACGTGATGTGGGGATGGGTAACTCATGCTTGGTGGCTTCCAGATTCGTCCTCCTCTGTGTAGGTAACTGCTTCCCCGGTCCAAGCTCTCTCCTCTGCTGTTGATCCTCAGGAGGCGGTGGTGTCGTGCTCCTCCCCGGGTGATTTCGGCTGTAATAACTACTGCCTGGGTGCTGCTTGTTCTTTGCTCTATAGCGGTCAATCTCTACTTACTCATGCAAGCAATTGCATACCCCACATCTCCACCAAGTGTAGCAAAGCACAAAGCAGGGATAGGACAAACACTTGTAGTTTTCTCATTTATTTACTCTAGAAATCACCCGAGAAGGAAAAGGCTGGGACCTAGATCAGACATAACTAGTTATTATACATTATTACATTATACTTACAAAATAAGCATCAACTGTTATCATATTCACATATTGGTACCACACAGTGGTAGGAATTAAACAATAAATAATAAACCCAACCCACCAGCATAACACAGGGGAGTGGCTGTTGTTGTCGACTCACTCCAGGGTGAATGTCTCTAGAGCAAAGCTAGAATTAGCCATATTCTGGCTTACATACTACCTCCACGAGATCATCACATTCTTCATAAAACATTTAACATGCTCAATCTATCAAACACACCCTATCAGAGCAAGAAATATGTGGGACACACCTGTTACTGGGCCCACCCGACGCGTCTTTGTTATGTAAACAACGCCATAGTGTCTCTCCACCCCGGGCTGGGATGCATATTCGTTCTAGCGCGGATTCACAAAATATATTTACGTTTTCCTCCTTGGAGCTTACAAAAATACATATCCATATCAATAATATTCTAAATCACCAAATAGTTGTCTCTGGAGTTCCTCATACCATATATATATATATATATATATATATATATATATATATATATATATATATATATATATATATATATATATATATATATATATATATATATATATATATATACACAGTCGGCCCTTCACATACGTGGGTTTAGCATTCACGGATTCGCAAATACGCGGATTGCCCCGCCAGAGGAATATTCTGTACATTGAAGTAATTGAAGTACATTCAAATCGCTCGCCATTCAACTCGCGCGCGGCACTGAACACGGGACACCACCCGCTCCCGCAACCTCACACACACACGCATAGCTCTCCCTCACTCAGTCAGTCTCGCTGTAACCACACTTGTGTTGACATCAGCATTGTAGTTGCAAAAATATTATATTTCCGTGAATGTATTTTATCAAGCACAGTATGAATAGAATATCACTAATATAAGAGTATTTTAACCGAAAACTACTAAAAAAACGAGTAACATCTCTTGAACATCGGAAGGCTAGGTAAAGTCTCTTGTTTTTGTCATGTATTTTATCCTAATTTACATTGAAATACATCACGTTTCAGCAAAAGTACTGTAGTGGAATTCTCCCCTACAAACGCTGTTTGTCGCTGCCTAGCCGACCCCAGTGTATGCCTCGTGGTCTAGGTCAACCAGCGCCGCCATACACCACGGAGCGGGGGTCAACTGCTAAGCCACGCCTACCCCCGCTATTATATTTTCGCCCCCCGTGCCCAGGTGGGCTATATAACTGTATGGGAGAGAGAGAAAATAGCAAGTCGTCTCGGATATGTAATATATTTACATGTTAATGAGAACGAGAGAAACATCATGTTTTTTAACATAATGTTGCAGTGTAGGAGCTTGGTAGTACTGTGGCTCACTCCCATGATGTAGACACTCTCTCTACTTCTCTGCCCCCTACCTTTTCCCCTTTACCTTCCTTCCTTTGCCCTCCCTACATCCATCTCTACTATGTCCTTCTTATCCTCCTCCTCCCTTCCCCCATCATCTCTATCCATCCCTGTCCCTTCCCTCTCCTCCCATTCACCTTCATCCTCCATACACACCCTCTTCCCTTCCCTATCCCTCCTATCTACTCATCCTTCTCCCCATCCCTAACCTCCACACTATCACCCCTACCAATCCCCCCTCTCATCATTCACACCATCCCATACCACACCCCATTCCACCCCTCATCACACCCATCCTCTTTCACCCCCATCAGGGCCATTATGGCTCACTCCATCCACACCCTCATCCCCTCCATCCCTCACCAAGATAGTGTACATGTGATGGGGGTCTCTCACCCCATCAACAACCAATTATTAGACAGGGGGATAATTATAATGAAAAATATACCACAAAACATTTTAAAAATTCACAGTGGCAAAGAAATACAATTAATACTCATTGAATTTATTGGACAGATGATAATTTGATGATAATTTTTATATCATGAAGATAATTGATAATTCCACGTAGTATCAGAGACGAAATATTGAGGTTCATTCCAATTTCACAGATGCAGTTCAAGACATAATACTGTATTTCTTAGGAGACGATTTCACAGATGCTCTTAGAAATGATAAAAAATACACCTTGAAATTAAAGTCGAACTTACACCCTGTAAAACTAATTTCGTGTGACGTAGTGATTGGTGTACGATGCTCAACAGAAACAATATATATATTTGTAAAGCTGTGAGACGTGGGCAGCGGCTTTACAGGGATGCACCGTGTGAATGTAGCATAGATAATCATGTTTAGTGAAGACATAATTAAGTGCCAGGTCAACACTATTAGTCCATTGTTCTGCCAGACGTAGCGTGAAAGTAGGTATAAGTTTACAACTTAAAATTACAAATAGAAATAAAATGTCTATATGTATTGGAATCCTTGAATTTAATTTATAAATGTGAATATATTAAGCCATCATGATGCCGATATATTTTGGTTTAAATAGATAAACAGCTTAAAATATTTCTATACCAGCAACACCAAGAGTTATAAAAGATCTATTATTGAAGGTAAAACTATTAAAAACATAAATATAAAAACAAAATCTGAAACTCATCTCATTTCTAATTCACCGTGGACATAACTGACTGTGTTTACCTCACAGAAAGACCGCAAAAATATGTAAATAAAACTAGTAAACAGACAGACTAGTTATCACACCTTTTGCGTGTAAATTCTCGACTTTAAAAATCAGAGACAGACAGGATTAAATGTTGTCTATTAGGCTCCATTATTATTATTCACTCTGCTTCACCCAAAAAATCCCATGATCACTTTATTTCTATCTTAAAACGTATATAACTTTCAGGGTCATTTGAATAATAAGTGTCGCGCTTGTCTTAAGTCTCCGAGTTATATAAAAGAGAAATGGTATGTCTCATGTCGCAGGGTTATGTAAAAGAGAAATATTTTGTCTGTTTTTAGTGAAAAGTTTACGGGATGAAATAAAATGGATATACCTGTACCGAGTTAATTCGAAATCTCCGGGTTACACAGAAGAGAAATATGGTGTGGGTTTCAACTCGCCAACAATCTGAGAGACAAAACCTATGAACTAGGCAGCTCATGTAAACACGGCCGCCCAATTACATAACTAAGACAACTAAGACATAACACCATGCCTCAGATCACAGAAACAAGCTATTCCTTGGTCTTAATTACCATTCCCAAGCTGGAATGGTAATTCAGCAATTAAAAAAAATAGTTCATTTCATGGGAAGTACAGTAAATATTTATTTCACCATGATTTTTCTTGCTAGTTTATCTTCTATGAAGATCAAGTGTTGTTTTGATATTTGTGTTGAAATGATTTAGTTTTATAGATTACTGTGTGAGTTGATCGTCAAAGGGTAATTTTTTTCCGGTTCGACACAGTATGTGCATACATGTGTGTATGTGTGTGTTAAGAATGATCTGCTTAGGTTAAAAAAGATTAAGTTAGGTTTGGTGAGTTTGTCAGGTTATGTTAGGTTTTGTTAAGTGTTGAGGAGGACTGGGTCATAACAGTTGTGGGTTACCTAACCAACTTGTATCCTGGTGCCTCGTTGACCTCTATCCCTTGTAATCCCAAAGAACATGGCAGGTTTACTCTGAGCACTACTGTTTCCTCCTTTACTGATGCATAACTAATCCAACTGACTAGTAAGGTAGTAGCTAGTAGGCAGCTATCAAACAGGGAGGTACTACTGCCTGGGAAGATATTGGAAGCATAATTGGCTGCTCCAGCAGCATCATAAAACATAAGACTCTCCAAGCTAACACTGTATTACAATACTGTACATGGAATAAAACTGCTGTGTATCATTTTAAGCTCACTAATAAACATACACTCGAAGGCAAAGGAACAATACTAAAAAAAAATGTCATTATACAGTACATTGTGAAAAAACAACAGTGAAAAATTGCACTGAGATCAATTTGGTGTTACTATTAAAAAATCAGAAAATGTAATGGATAATCAGGGAATTTTGAACATCTGCCTAAGAAACTAATTTTATGAGTTTGAAACTACGGTGGTCCCTCGGTTAACGAACACAATTCGTTCCAGAGGGTCGTTCATTAACCGAATCCATTATTTCAATGGGATATTGGGTAATTGGTTCCAGCTCACAGAAAAGTTCATAAAAGTAAAAAAAAAAAATGCATTAAAGTAGACTTACTTTGAGGTGTGTATGTAGAAGGTTCCCGGTTGATGATGATGATGGGAATTAGAAGTGGGGGTGGAGGAGAAGGGAGAAGAGAAGGAAGTGGGGATGGAGGAGAAATCACCTTTCAGGGGACCCATGCTTGATGCCGTCATTTCACCAATAAAATATTAAGTTCACTAGGTGTAATTCAAGATTATTTTATTTAAATCAACACTGCACTGCACTATATATTATCAATATATTAACTGAATTTCAGAATGACCAATAACTTCAATGAAAAATGCAAAAACATTCAAGACACCAACAAAATAGATGCTCACTCCACTGTCAACAAAGCCCAACTGATGCCTTGTGGCTGAGTCAAGCTGCTGATGGGTGCACAAGAAACTAGTTCCCTGTACTGCATATATTATCAATATGTTAAATAAATGTTAAAACGACTAATAATTTTAATATAAAAACTGCAAAAATATTAAGGAGCACAACTTTCTTGATATTTACTCCACTGGAAACGAATGTAAACATAGAACAGATTACTGAATTGGCAGACTAGCCCATCAGCTGATGCTCACAACAAAACGTGATGTTCGTAAGGATTTCGTTTATCAAATTTTTGTTCGTTAACCGAATTGAAAATTAAAATGGAAGGTAATTCGTTAACCGAGGGACCACTATACGAAACACGTAAAGGTTGCTAAGCATGCCTCTGTATGAGTTTTGGACTGGCCAACGATGCATCATAGATATATCAACTCCCACCCCTGTCGGCAGCCGAAGAGTTATATATATCGTAAGCAGTGTTAAGTGTTTTTATTTTTACATGGTGATAAGGGCCCATAATCATGTTATCAAAGAAAATAAATAATGATAAAAAATGTTGAGTGATACAAGAAAGTGGTGGTTTGTACTTTTTTGCTGAAGTACAGTAAATGGAAAACCAACCTGTTTGATTTGTAAGCAACAGGTAGCTGTTGTTATGGAATACAGTGTGTGGAAGCACTATGACACTTACCATGCTGTGAAGTACAGTACTGTATGATAAATATACTGTACTGAAGTGGGAAGTTACGTGAGGACCAAGTTACCAACTTAGAACTGTCATTGAAAATCATCACGTAAGTAAAACTGCAATTCCACATTCATGAGTGTGGTGAGCTGTATGTTTGACACCCCTCGTGTAGAGCATGTACTGCATACAACTCATAAATAATAAAGGAGAATATTAAATAAACCCTAAAACATAACATAAGAAAATAAATATTTAATTACACTTACCACTACTGTAACTTCTATTAGAGTTTGTATCGCTATGACTACCACTGGTGCCTTCACTCCAAGTTGACAGTTGAGATCCTTAGTTGATGGATTAGGCACTGGCTCATGCCTGCTGGTTAAGTGATTTCTTTTTAAAGAAAACACCTAAAGTAGACTTCATTATTTTGATTTCTTCTTCCTCTTGCAGCACCTCACAACAATAGGGTGTTTCTCACAACACACTTTTCTTGCCAGTATTGCAAAGTTCATACAGTAGTCTGGATGATTTTCTGTGAAAACTTCCGTTTTGGCAATCTTTGTGATACTGTACAGTATTTTCAATTTTTTTTATTCTGCTGTTGTTTCATCAGTATGCGAGATGTCACCAGCCTCCTACTACCGAGACAACTGTTGCAGCAGCTGAGGGGAGAAACCAAAGAATGATAGATAGGAAACTGTTTTAATGCTTGTATAGTTAGTGGAACGATGTTGGTCTGCTTGAGTACTGCATAGGATGCAGCTTGGGTGTTGTCAGTGTGAATGGGCCAGTGTGAATGTATCAATCCATTTTGCGATGTCAAGTAAACACTGTTTGAATAACAGAGATTTGTATGATACATTGAGTAATTATGAGATGGCTATAAGAATAACAGGAGCTACAAATTAACTGAAAGTCTGGTGTTGGGTTGAATCAAATCCAACTACTGTACTGTATATGTCAAACTGTCATTACTTATTTACTTACTTATCCTCTTCACACCTGGTCAGCTCACTAGCCTGTCAAGTATCTCTATTATGCACTGTTGGCATGTACAGGCTCCCGAATGTACCCAAATATGTGCATGTGTAAAGTGTTGGTCAAGTTTGGTTTCCAATGAGCTCTTACTCACTGCTGTCACAACAATCACTGGCAGGTATTCCAAGATGTCATAACTCTTACTCCAAAAATGTCTGCTTGGACAAATTTTCTGTACTTGTGGTTCCTTTAACTTTGAGGCTGACCCAAAGGGGGGTTGACATCCATTAACTCCTGATTATGTACACATGACGAAATCAAGTCTTTTGAGGTGCTTATAAACTTATATCAAATCACCACTTACCCTTCTACAATATAAACAAGGCAATTGAAAACATTCTAATCTCACTTGGTGCCCAAGTGCCAGTACCAGTCTGGTGGTCCTCCTTTGGACATTTCATACAGAATGACAGTACTCCAGTAGTGGAGCACCACACTTTTGATGAGCCATTTGGAAGATATTTGTACGAGTCTTACTCGTTTATTCGCATAATTAGCTTTCTCGCAATATGAGAACTTCAGTTCATTATGAACACAAACACCAGAGTCCATTTCACATTTGGTTGTCATCTGTCTGGAAAGGCGAATTCACCATGCAAGTTATGAAAACACAACAGTTGTTAAACTTGAATGACTCCATTGTTGTAAGATAACACATCTAATAATTCTCCAAAGAGCTGTAAGATAATAACAAGATCATAAGCCAAGAAATGAAAGTTTAGTCAGTTTTAGTGGGTGATTCAATTTCCACACCAAGAGAATGTACAGATAAGGCTCATTCCTAATATTTAGTAATTCTTATGAGCAAATTCTAATAAGGAATTCTCATGTTTTTGTTTCCCAAGGGAAAATGAACCCTCACAGAAAATACCATTTGGCAAACATTAAATGTGAAACTTATAAGTCCTGATAATCTAACCTTATGCATCTCCTGAGTCAGTTTGAGTTGACCAAATCAAAGTAACTACTTTGTTCAGGAGGGGAGGCAAAGCTCTTATTGCCTTAATTCTTCAACTTCCAGTAACTGGAAGGTTTACTGAAATGGACATATACCTATACAACCATAGCCTCAGAAATTAATAAGTCAATGCTATTCATTGACTATTAGGAATTCACTAAAGTTACAAAATAAGAAACTTTCACTGTGACCTTTGATGATAAAAACATGAGGAAAAAACACTACTCACCTTAAAATTCCTGGCTAGATAGTAATGAAACTGGTTAACAAGATTTCAGATCAAAGAATACCAACAGTAAAACAATGTATAGTCTCAATATTTATCATCTGGGAATATAGGTTGCTGGTCCTTAACTAGGTTGATGTGTTGGAATAGGTGTATTGCCAGTCAGTATCTAACAGGTAACTGTTTTGGGAGATTCAAACTTCCTTTTATTACTGATGTGCATTTGAAGCAAGAGGGCTGATGAATATGACCCTGACTCCTCACCTGTAGCCACTTTTTAATCATCTGCCATTGGGTTATGAAACTTTTGCATGGCAGAATAAAAGAGGAAGGAGAAAGAATACTTGAGGACAGTGATGCAACCAGCAGTGGCTCCATAAACTCTGTATGCTTATCTTGACAATATTTCATTTCAAATGTAACAAAATTGTCACAATAGGCATTATAAGGTTGAGTCAACAAAAATCTGCTGCTAGACCTTCAAACATCATGGCAATAGAGGGTTCCACCAGGTGTTCTGTCTCAGGTCCTTCACTTTAGACCAATAACCTTTTAAAGTGTATAAACTTAATACGGTATTGGAAAATTTCTCTTCCACTGAGGATTAATTAAATCTGAAGCAGATACTGTACAATACTACTACCTTCTTCCTCTTTGTTTTTTTTCAAATGGGAGTTGATGATCAGAATAGATTTGTTAGACTTTTCACAGCTAGTTCATCTATGTTAAAAGAAAAATGACCCTCTTACTTTTTATGATTTGTCTTACCAGTTATTTCTTATTTTAGTTTTTTCTCAGCATTAAAGCATGTTGTTTTTTATTTAAAACAACATAGAATTTATTTAGAAGACATAATCTCACATTAGGTTAAAATCAAATCAAATGTGTAACAGGAAAATTCTCTCCATTTTATTCCAACTTATGCCTATGATAACTCCATCATTCATCACACTTTGGGGGCCAATCCAGGGCAACATTCTGCAACAAGACAAATGCACAAAGTTTAGTTATATACAAAAAGTGTAATAACTCATCATTCCTTAAACCCTATGAAAGTTATACAATATATTTCAATAAATGTTGAGTGTAATGTTCTCACTTGGCCTGTAAGTTGAGATTCAGGAGACCATAGATTAATAACCGACAAGACACTAATCTGACAACTGTTTATCTCCCAGCTGCAACCATTGATGCTACAGAGGGAGAGTTGAAAGCAAATGTCACCATTAAAATACTTCCAGGAGGCTATAGTAATACGTTGTGACATCACACTAACAAGTAGGAGCCACACCCATTTGGTTGTCAGGGGTTGGCCAGCTTGGATTTCAGGTGTCAATTCTCACTGTATGGTTGACCCATAACTTCATTAATCATTATCTGAGTAAAGGCATCCCCTGGGTTACGTAAACTCTGGTTACGGAAATTAGCTCTTACGGATTTTATAAATTATGACCAATAAATTCGGGATACAGAAAAAAAAATCGCCTTTACAGAAAATGGGTAAATTTTTAAGTAATTTCTTTTTTTCAATACTACAGTAGAGCCTCCGATAACAACGGTTCGAGCAACAACTTTTCATATTTAAAACCTTAGTTAATTTAGGACCCAATTCAATTTACGTCCTTATTTCATTCATATTTACGACCAAAATATAATAAAAATAAAATAAAATTACATTTTCATATAAATAATAACAAAATCCCAATACGTATAATAAAAAACAAAAATTACTGTAAAAAAAAGTGAAGAGCGCCTGGCGCAACGAAGCTGCCGGGCTAATGAGTGGTAAACAACAGTCAGAGCTTGGCGGGCCTTTTGTTTTCACGCATCTGGAACAGGAAAAAAACTTTCTCAGGTTTCTTACAGCATTTTTGCATCCCTATTCAGCATGAGCAAGAGAGCAAGTGATGGTAGTGTTGTTTCAAAAGCTAACAGAAAGTGTATAAGCTTAGCAAAGAGAAACTAGATGTGTTAAAACGATATGAAAAAGGTAAGAGGTCTGTGGATATTATATGGAGCAAGAAATGAACATATTTTCTGAAGTGGATCCATTAACAGAACAAAGCATTAAAATTTAAATAAATGCAAATGACCTCTACATAAAGATGTATACAGTCGGCCCTTAACATACGCAGGAGTTAGGTAACAGAGATACCCGTGAATGTTAAAAATCCATGTACTTTTGCTGCCCTCCCCCCCCCCCCCCCCCATGTCCTTATTTACCGTATATACCTGTGTGTAGTTAGAGTTTTTCAGATCAAATTATTTGGCAAAAAATTGGGGGTCGACCTCTAAACGGATAATAATTTCGTTAGGTTGAAAAATATTTACCAGTAACTACCAGTAAACAATGGAAATGACGCACCAATGCACCACCAGCTGTGAGTGTCGGTACAGTTGCCAGGGCAGATCTCTTGCGTCATCATAGCAAGCCCAAAGTAGCTAAATGCATGGTATGGTATGCATAGGACGATGTAAAACATAAAGTTTTCATTTTTTAAAGATTATTTATAGATACTATACATAAATTTTTGTTCATTACATTTGAAACATCAATCTTTGTTAATTAAATTTGAAACAAAAGAAAACTACGATACCGTATTTCTAAATACTGGGTATTTTCATTAAAATATTACATCACAAGTATATTTTACCTTAACTGTGACTGAATGAATATATTCTCAGAAATAAATATGGAAAAGTAATATTTTTTGCTGAAATGACGTACGTATTACAGGTAGTTCTGCTATAACGCGATAATTGTGTTCTTGTAAAATATCGTGTTATAGAAAATCGTGTAATAGAAATAACAGGGCTTATGGAGAAAATAGGGTTAGGTGCAGATTACTCGAAATCGAAAAAATTTAGTAGTTAGCCTAGCACAAAGGATAGCACAGTCTAAATAAATGTTACATTCATATCTAATAATGAAATCATACAGTAAATGTAACACTTTACTTGATGGGGGAGAAGGGTGATTTTGAGGTTGATAAAATCGAGCTTCTATTCAAGTGTTATATCCTTTCTTTTACGATCATCACCGGGAATTCTATCACCAGAACGCTTCTTGTTGATATTCTTCTTTACTATATTCACAGTTAAAACAGTGGGGTATGCTATAACGGACGGATCCTACTTCGAATATTCCTATAACGAACGGTTTTACCTATAAAATTGAGAATGCTATAACGAACGAAACTCCTACAACGAACATTATTTAATTTTTTTTTTCTAATTTATTGTTTTTTTATTACAAATATTAATGATATTATTTATTTCAGGGGTTTAGATGCATATTTATGCACTTTTTTACAATTTTATATTATATTTTTCAGTGTTAAGTGGTTGTATTTGGGGGCCTGGAATGGGTTAATCCTATAACGAACGAATGCTATAACGAACAAGGTTCTAGAACCAATTAGATTCGTTATAGCATACCCCACTGTACCACAAAATTGGAGAAATAGTAAGCAAAAATCGCGTTATAGCAAACAAGCGTTCGCGTTATACAAATATCGTTCCTAATTCATAAATCGCGTTAGAGCAAATTCGCATTATCAAAACACGCGTTATAGCAGAACTCACTATACAGTGGAAAGTGGGATAAAATCATGACGAAAACAATGACTTTCGCTTTCTTTCGTAGTTCAAAAGATTTTACCGTGGAACAAACCTGTACTGTACATGTACTAAATGATTATGGTACTTAAATTGTTATGTCTATTGCAAATATAGATTGTTTATACAGGTATTCCATTAAATCACTATCTTACAAGAATCCCAGCAATGTAAGTTATATTCACTCAGGTCGTTTGGGTGGCAAATTATGAGAAGAGCTTAGTCACTCTTAAGTAATGATAAATAAACACGTAGGCCTTCAGCGCCAACTGTCACATCTTATCTCAAATAAATAAACAAGCACCACACTCTGTCACCTCACCACCTGCCCCCTCCCCCCCTCTGTTCCCTCCCATGCTCGCTGGCTACCTCCCTCCTTGTGTTCCCAGACAAAAGATTGGTGATAACTTTATTCTTTAAGGTGTTTATTTTATATAATATCTCAGACTAAAGTTAGGAGATTATAATTTGCATTGCTGGAATCCTTGCAAGACAGCCAATAATTTGAATATAAACGTCATATATTTTGCTCAGGATATAAAAATGTAGTACATTAGTGTACAATGCTGTGTAGTACATTATATAATACAGTATAAAGTTTTAAACTGTATTTTTGGGTAGATTTACATAAATTTCTTCATTTATTTTCATCCATTTACATGCACACACCGTACTAAAAGAAATAAATGACCTTAGTGCAAAGCTGGCGTGTACATGTACTAATTTCATTATGGGACTAAAATTGTTATGTCTAGTGCAAATTAGAGCATGTTGCTATTCAAATTAATCAGTGTCTTTCAAGAATCCCAGCAATGTTAATTATATTCTCCCAGGTCATTTCACTGGCATTTTAAAATGGGAGAAGAGTAGTAGGACTGTTAAATAAACACACAGAGACCTTCGGCTCAAACTGTCAAACATATCACCTCAACCCCCCACCCCCAACCCCTCGCTGGCTGGCTGGCTCCCTCCCTCCCTCCCACCCAGCCAAGGTTTTAGGCTTACAGTTTTTATCTTATATAATATCTCAGACTATTAGGAGATTATAATTTGCATTGCTGGAATCCTTGCAAGACAGCTAATAATTTGAATAAAAATAATCATATATTTTGCTCAAGAGATAAAAATTGTTGTACATTAGTGTACAGTACAGTAAGTCCCCAAGTTACGTACATAATGGGGACCAAAAGGTTTTACTTAACTCGAAATGTACGTAACTCGATAATTTCCGCGAGTTTTTTTGGAAAATCCTGTGCTGTTTTCCAATCAGCACTCGCCGCCTCACCAGTCACTCGAACATTATGCAGCTTATTTCGCACCTTGAATCGGTTAAACCACCCATTGCTAGCATTGAATGTCACAGTATCATCAGGGTGATCTTTCTTTAGGTCGTTGAAAAGACTTAGGGCTTTCTCCTGAATCATACTGAGACACAGAGGCTTACGTTTTTGTGTGCAGTCCTCGATCCACAGTGCAAGATATTTTTCCATTTCTTCCAGAACCTTCCCTCTTCTTTTAGTTATAATCGTAGATTGCATTGGCACTGCAGATTTCACATGTTCCTTGATCTTTTCTTTGCCCTTATCAATTGTATTAACAGTTGACCGACTCAGGTTAAATTTGCGGGCAACATTGGTCAACTTTTCACCACTTTCAAGCAGTTTTATTATGTCCATTTTTACCTCTAGTGAGATTGCTTGACGTTTCGTAGCACTCCCACTGGCTTCACCACTCTTACGCTTTACACCAGTCATTGCACACAGAGTAAAGTGTACAAAATAGGGCAGAAATTCACAGAAGTACTGTATGCACAATGACCACACTTGTTGTTTTGGTGCGTCTAGCGTGTCGTCTGCATGGTCAGTGATAGTGGCGGCGCGATGCGGCTGGCTCGCCCGCCAAATTTAAAAATTGCTCGCCCTTTTAAGACAATATTTTTGCAATTAAAGACTTCAGAAACGATGTACGTATCGGCCGTTTGTACGTAATTCGGATGTACGTAATTCGGGGACGAACTGTACTGGTTTTCAGATAAAAAACTGTTGTATTACAATAATATTCCCTCCTAACTGACTTGAATAAATACTTGAAAGGAAATATACAATATTTTTGTTGAAACTACCCGTGTAAAGTGTCGTAACAATAAATGGTGGTAAACAATTTGCCTTTGGCACTCTGTGTTTCAGGCACGGCGAGCCTCAGTTTATAGGACGTAGAGTGTTTTTACTGAGGTTTTGTTGTTCCAATACCCTCAAAAACTTGGGTCGACCTATAAACAAGGAATATCATAAATTAACGATTTTTTGGTAAAAAAATCAGGGTCGACCTACAATGCTGATGTCAACACAAGCGTGGTTACAGCAAGACTGACTGAGTGAGGCAGCGCGGGGTGGCGTGACTAATAATAATAATAATAATAATAATAATAATTAACGGTTTATTGAAAGAGCTTGGCAGCCAGAAGGCTGAAAATATACAGTTACATATTTGGGGAATGGGTTACGAATTACAAATAATGTACAAGTAACATAAGTGACACAAATAAGACATATAATAACTTAGATGGGGAAAAGCTCAGACTACAGTTCATTTCAACATAGTGACAGTGTAAGGAGCAGTGTTTACTGGGAGTGAATACACTGATTTATTACAAGTTATTGATAATTTTTACAATGGTTGGGACTGGGTTGTTCTTATAGCGATCAGTTCGTGCACGTATGGGCTGGATGCGGTTTGGTGTCGAACAGCAATTCTCGGACAAGGGATCTCAGGTGGTAGTAGGAGCCGGTGTCGGGGATGGTGTAGAAGCTTCTTACCAAATTTGCAGATGAGGTCGTGGTGATGGTCAGTGAGAGTCGAAAGGGTCAGTGTGTTGAGCGCTTCTTGATATGTGGAGTAGGAAGGGGAGAGAATAATCTTGCATGCCCTCTTTTGCACTTTTTCTAGGTGTTTACGTTGTGTGGCATTTAGGGAGGAAGACCTGGTGGGGGAGGCATAGGTGAGCTTGGGAAGTATGAATGTTGTGTAAACACTGAGGAGCTCGTGTGCAGGAACTCCGAGGGACTTGAGTCGGCGGAGGAGGTGGAGACGGAAACTGGAGGATTTGATAACTTCACTGACGTGTGGTTTCCAATTTAGTTTGTTGTCTATGGTGACGCCGAGGAGCTTCGTGGAATCTACAACCTGGAGTGTGTTCGGACCTAGAGTAATGGAAGGAGGTGGGACAATGTCGGAGGAGAGGTTGATGTGCATAACCATGGTCTTGGTATGGTTGATGGTGACATGGTTGTTGGTGGCCCAGTTTTGGAGACTGTTCAATAAATCCTGAAGGGCGGTATAGTTGGGAGCAGAATTGTTGACGCTGATCCCAATGGTGGAGTCGTCGACATATTTCCAGCGAGCGGGGGTATCTCTTAGGGCATCATTGATGAGCATAAGGAAGCAGAGTGGTCCCATCTTGGTGCCTTGGGGGACGCCACAGGTGAGTGACTGAAAGGTGGAGACAGCCCCTCGGAAGCGTACAGCTTGGCGTCGGTCACTGAGGAAGTCTGTAAGCCATGGTATGAGACTTCTCCGAAGCCTGAGGTCAATAGCTTTGTTGATGATTATATTGTGGTCGACTAGGTCGAACGCTTTAGTGAAATCAATGAAGGCGACAGCTACAGACGTTTTTCGTTTCTCGAGATGGCGGTATATGTAATCGAGAAAGCTGACAAGACAGTGAGTGGTGGAGGAAGTTTTCATGTTGCCAAATTGCTGAGGGTCTACGACTCCTGCAATATCAGCATAAGCCCAGTCGAACACAAAACTTTCACAGATTAGGCTGGGTATTGGGGTGATTGCAATAGGTTGTAGCTGATTTAAGGATTGTGGGCTGGTTGACTTGGGCACTGGTGATACATAAGAGGTCTTCCAGTCAGCTGGGCATCTGGCTTGACTGAGAGAAGCATTGATGATGGAGCAGAGGGGTTTAGCAAGCTCCGGGGAGAACTCCTTGAAGAGTTTCATTGGTAAGTCAATGGGGGTGGTAGAGCATTTTAATTTTAGTTTGTCCAGGCGTTTTGCTACTTCAAATTCTTCTACTAAGTCAGTGGGAAGGGGGGCTGGTAGGTAAGCAGGGAGAGTGGTTGTGTCAAGCCGTGGGAGCGTCTGGCATATCGTAGCGAAATGGTTATTTGTTTGCTCAGCTGCGTCAACATTAGTGAGATGGCTAAGGAAGGGGAGGGGGTGTGTCTTATTGTTTAGTCCACAGAGTTCTTTAAGCTTACCATACCATTGACTGATGTTGGTCTGCTTCAGGTGTTGTAATTTGGTTGGGTAGTGGGACTTCTTTGCAGTGCGTATTTCGCGGATGACTCGGTTGCGAAGTGACCTGTAGCGGATGTGGTCATTGAGATGAAAGGCTCTGTCTCTCTGACGCGCGTGTGTGTGTGTGTGTGTGTATGCGGGGTGGCGGGCGGTGCGGGGTGGCGGGCGGTGTGGGGTGGCGGGCGGTGAGGGGTGGCGGGCGGTCTGCGGAGCCACGCGCGATTTGAATGGCGCGCGATTTGAATGTACTTCAATAACTTCAATGTACAGAATATTCCTCCGGCGGGGCAATCCACGTATTTGCGAATCCGTGTATGCTAAACCCGCGTATGTGAAAAGAAAGCAGCTATGCAAGGTTCTTTCAACAGCTTTATTATTCGAAGGCCTAAACCATCAACTTCAGCTACACCATCAAATTCAGCATCATAAGCAGCTTCAACATCAACTTCAGGGCCAGTAACAGTTTCAGCAACAGCTTTATGGAAAGCTACAGCTTCAGCCAGAGTTGAACCTGATGACTTCGTCATCTGAGTAAAAATTCGCACAATATTCATTGGCTGTCCTTATGTTTTAGACTTTACCACCAATGGTGAGTGGAATTTTTGTTTTACATTCGTAAATATTATTTAAAACTTATATGAACAGTAAATAAGCGTGGCTTTCATATTCATATTTAGAGAAATGACGATATGTTTTCACATGTACGCACTAACTGTTCATACATTGGCATTCCCAATCGTCTCGCTTTCTTTCTTTACCATTAGTGGTTAGCAACTTCGTGGTCCATTTATTAACATTAATTTACATTACTTAAAACATACATACAGGAATTAAATTTAAAAAAAAATTAAGTTCACTACAATCTACAAACGGGGTCTTATTTTCTTCAGTTTCTTAAGTATAACCATCGTCACTCACGATAACATTGCTGTCATGTCTCCTCATGTGTGTTTTATATTCTACGTATTGTAATAACCCCTGTCTTATAGGCAGAAGTATTTATATAAATGGATTAATTGCATTTGATTTATATACTCTATCACCTGTAACTTTCCACTAGCTATGAGATAGCATTCTTCAGAACATGTGAACAGGTGTGCCCATGGGAAGTCGTGTTACTTAGTGCTGAGCTAAGGGATTAAGTAGCCGGCTCTCTGGCCACCTCTTGCTGCAGTAGTTTGATATACTTGACGAGAGGAAGACATTATTGAGAGCCATCATGGAAGGTTCCGTCTTCCCTCAAGGGAGGACGAATATTACCGTTCTGCCTCAATGGGTATTACAGGCATTGTCACTCAAACCCCTCACACCAACCAGATGAATTTCGAAGAGCTATTTTATATAGCATCGGTCCTCATCTTAACACTCACAGCTACAGTGATTAAGTTACGGTGATATACAGTAGTACCCCGATTTACGCGGTCAATTGAACCCACAGGGTACCACAGAAAGTGAAAACCGCGTAAAGTGAACAACAGAACATATGGGATTAATTCCAATAGAGACTGGCCCGATCCCCAAACTCCACTTTTTCCGACACAATGCCTATGTTGTAGTAAAAATAACATCTAAATTTTATGATGGTATGCTCACACAATTAATATTTAAGAGAAATACAGTAGTACCCCGCTTAACGCGGTCAACTGAACCCACAGGGTACCGTGTTAAGTGAAAACCGTGTTAAGTGAACAACAGAACATATGGGATTAATTCCAATAGAGACTGGCCAGACCCCCAAACTCTACTTTTTCCGACACAATACCTATGTTCTAGTAAAAATAACATCTTAATTTTATGATGGTACATGCACACAATTAATACTTAAGAGAAATAGAGAAATACAGTCGCCAAGTTAATGTCCATTCAAATAATGGACTCAACTCCCTCCCCCTCTTCTCACACTACACTCGCTGGCTCTTCCCTCTCTGAGAAATTTTGGGGGAAAACCACTAAATTTTATTAAATAATACCTCAAACTAAAGTTAGGACAATATAATTGACATTGCTGGATTCCTTGTAAGACCAGGAATATTTTGAATATAAATGCCATATATTTTGCACAATAGATAACATATTTACTCAGAGTAAACATTATATCTAAAATATATATATGTAGAATGCAAAATCTATGATGTTTATATTCAAAATGATCATCAAATTGTAAGAATTCCAGCAATGTAAATTATATTCTGGCCGGGTAATTTGTATGAATTTTATGAGCTAAAACAAATATCTTCAGTTAATAAAAAAGAAATATTCTTCACGACACTATCTGTCAATCAAAGTACCCCACCTTGCCTCCCCCCCTCTTCCAACCGCGCCAGATGGTCAGTCCGTCCCAACCCTCCACCCCCCACCAATCCTCCCTTCAAGAGATGTTGGGTGAAAAAACTAAATTTTAACATTTAGTATTAAATAATACCTCAGATTAAAGTTAGGATAATATAATTGACATAGCTGGATTCCTTGTAAGACCAGGAAAATTTTGAATATAAATGTCATATATTTTGCACAGAAGATAACATATTTACTCAGAGTAAACATTATATCTAAAATTTGTATGTCTAATGCAAAATCTATGATGTTTATATTCAAAATGATCATCAAATTGTAAGAATTCCAGCAATGTAAATTATATTCTGACCTGGTAATATGTATGAATTTTATGAGCTAAAACAAATATCTTCAGTTAATAAAAAAAAAAATTCTTCTTCACACCATAACAGATAGTCGGTCGGTCCCTCCCTCCCTACCAGATGTGTGGGAAAACCAGAATATTTACCTTTTTAGTAATAAATAATACCTCAAACTAAAGTTAGGATAATATAATTGACATTGCTGGATTCCTTGTAAGACCAGGAATATTTTGAATACAAATGTCATATATTTTGCACAAAAAATAACATATTTACTCAGAGTAAACATTATATCTAAAATTTGTATGTCTAATGCAAAATCTATGATGTTTATATTCAAAATGATCATCATATTGTAAGAATTCCAGCAATGTAAATTATATTCTGGCCAGGTAATTTGTGTGAATTTTATGAGCTAAAACAGGCAGGTAGGCAGGCAGGCGGGTGGGGCGAATCTAAAAATAGCGTCTCCAGCTGGACACTCTGCGCGTATATGTGGAAAAAACCCGTGTTAAGTGAAAGTTCGGCTCTGGCGAGGCACCGCGTATACATGAAATCGCGCTAAGCGAAACCGCGTTAAGCAGGGTATTACTGTACAGTTGCCAGGTTAATGTCCATTCAAATAATGGACTCAAATCCCCCCTCCCCCTCTTCCCAGCTCACGACCTCTCTGAGAAATGTTGGGTGAAAACACTAGATTTTAACATTTAGTAATAAATAATACCTCAGACTAAAGATAGGATAATATAATTGACATTTCTGGATTCCTTGCAGGTCAGGGAATATTTTGAATGTAAACTTCATATATTTTGCACAAAAGATAAAATATTTGCTTTGTGTAAATCAAATTATTACATTAGATCTAAAATTTGTATGTCTAATGCAAAATCCATGATGTTTATATTCAAAATGATCATCATATTATAAGAATTCCAGCAATGTAAATTATATTCTGGTCGAGTAATTTGTATGAATTTTATGAGCTAAAACAAATATCTTCAGTTAATAATAATAAAAAAAAATATTCTTCAGACACTATCTGTCAATCAAAGTACCCCACCTTGCCTCCCCCCCTCCTCACACTCACGCCAGCTGGGTCGGTCGCTCCCAACCCTCCCCCCACCCCCACCTTCCATCCCTACCACCAGAGAAATGTTGGGTGAAAATACTAGATTTTAACTTTTAGTAATAAATAATACCTCAGACTAAAGTTAGGATAATATAATTGACATTTCTGGATTCCTTGCAGATCAGGGAATATTTTGAATGTAAACTTCATATATTTTCCACAAGAGATAAAATATTTGCTCTGTGTAAACCAAGTTATTACATTAGATCTAAAATTTGTATGTCTAATGCAAAATCCATGATGTTTACATTCAAAATGATCATCATATTGTAAGAATTCTAGCAATGTAAATTATATTCTGGCCGGGTAATTTGTATGAATTTTATGGGCTAAAACATATATCTTCAGTAAATAAACAAAGAAATATTCTTCAAGGACACTATCTGTCAATCAAAATACTCTGCCCTAGCTGGGGTGGTCCCTCCCTCCCTACCCCCCACCCCCCACCTTCCCTCCCTACCAGAGAAGCTTTGGGAGAAAATAGTATATTTACATTTTTAGTAATAAATAATAACTCAGACTAAAGTTAGAATAATATAATTGACATTTCTGGATTCCTTGCAGGTCAGGGAATATTTTGAATGTAAACTTCATATATTCTGCACAAAGGATAAAATATTTGCTTTGTGTAAACCAAATTATTACAGTAGATCTAAAATTTGTACTGTATGTCTAATGCAAAATCCACGATGTTTATATTCAAAATGATCATCATATTATAAGAATTCCAGCAATGTAAATTATATTCTGGCCGGGTAATTTGTATGAATTTTATGAGCTAAATAAAAAAAAAAAAAATTATACTGTACTTCACAGCGTATATGAGTAGATGCACCCCGGAAAGTGAAAATCCGGTTCTGGCAAGGTACCGCGTAAATGAGAAATCGCAGAAAGTGAAACCGTGTAAAGCGGGGTAATACTGTAGTTGCTCAATAAATACAGAACAGACAATTGGGTTTCGCTACAAAAACCCTATACAGGTTGTACCTCTCTAGTCCGGCATTCTGTGGTCCGGAAACTCCCGTGGTCCGGAATGATTTTAGTTTGTCCAATAGGTAGATAGGCAGCTTTTTTTTTTTTTTTTTTTTCCCCTTATCTGAATTATTATTATTATTACAGGAGTATTAAATTTTTGCCCCTCAGGCCCCAATGTGGGTCAGTGACCTATGCCCGGGTGGGCTAATCCCCTTAAAAAAAAAAAAAAAGCCGCGGGAAATTAAGGTTTGTTTACATCCGGCAGTTCGGCTGCTCTCTCTCTCTGCTTGTCTATACAGAGTACAACATTTAACCCTTCAATATATATGAGCAGTAAATAATTGTTGCTTTCATATTCTTATGTAGAGTAATGACGATATATTTTCACATGTGCGCACTTACTGTACATACAAGCAGTCTCACTTTTTTTTTTACCATTAATGGTTAGCTACTTATATTGTTCCATTTATTAACATTAAATAACATTACAGGTACTTCAAGCAACCATATTAATTTTTTACATTAATTTTACTACAGTTAAACTCAGGGTCTTATTTTCTTCAGTTTTATATGTAGAACCAATCAGTCACTGGTTTCGTAAGCTTTAACATAAACAATGCCTGCAGCCGTCTCGTCTCCTCTAATATTCCACGTATTATTAATAAATTGTATTGTTAATTTTGCACACACGTACATTAATTCAATAAAAACAAATTCAGAAACATTAATTAAAATATATATGAACAGTAAATAAGTGTTGCTTTCATATTCTTATGTAAAGTAATGACGATATGTTTTCACGTGTGCGCACTTACATATGCGATCTCTCTTTTTCTTTACCATTATCGTTAGCTACTTCTATTGTTCCATTTATTAACATTAAATAACATTACTTAAAACAACCATATTAATTTTACTACAGCTACATCCAAGGTCTAATTTTCTTCAATTTTATATGTAGAACCAGTCAGTCACTGGCTTTGTAATCAACGAAAACAATGCTGTGTCATTTCCTCGTGTGTTTTAATTTTCTACGTATTATTAATGAATTGCATTGCTCATTTTGCACACATAAACATTAATTCAATAAAAAAGACATTCAGTAATAAACAATAATGAATCTTTTGTACATAAGAGAAATGACACTGTTTACACGATTATGCACGTCGTCTGCACGTTGGCGGGCCGTTCAAACCCGTCGAAATTCAAGTTTCCGCCGTCAAAATTTTTATTTATTTATTTTTTTGTGCGTTCCAATAAAATACATTAAGAATTAAAAACTCGCGAAATTTGAGAAGCTACTATACGACATTTAACCCTTCGATATGTCTTCAAAGAGACCATGACGCAGAGAAAGTGGTGCAAGTGCTTCCAGGCATAAGCACAAGTCAATATCTATCCAGGAAAAGGGTGAATTTCCATGGTCCGGCACCGGTCAAGTCCCGAGGTTGCCGGACTAGAGAGGTACAACCTGTACTGTATACTTTTACATGTTCCAGCCCCATTAACCCAGAAGGAATCAACGGTTAAAGAGGCCAGTGTGTGTTTTAATATTCTACATATTATTAATGAATTGCATAGTTCATTTTGCATATATAGCTAGACCCCGACTTACGACGGGGTTAGGGACCCAAATCCAGGTCGTAAGTCCGAATGGTCGTAAGTCCGACATAGATAATATTTTTTTTTTTTTTTTTTTTAATAAAAAATCTACAATGAAATACAGTACAGTAAAAGTAATAAATAATGAGGAATGGATACAGTACAGTGAAAGTAATAAATACAGTAAGTCCCCAAGTTATGTACATAATGGGGACCAAAAGGTTGTACTTAACTCGAAATGTACGTAACTCGATAATTTCCGCGAGTTTCTTTGGAAAATCCTGTGCTGTTTTCCAATCAGCACTCGCCGCCTCACCAGTCACTCAAACATTATGCAGCTTATTTCGCACCTTGAATCGGTTAAACCACCCATTGCTAGCATTGAATGTCACAGTATCATCAGGGTGATCTTTCTTTAGGTCGTTGAAAAGACTTAGGGCTTTCTCCTGAATCATACTGAGACACAGAGGCTTACGTTTTTGTGTGCAGTCCTCGATCCACAGCGCAAGATATTTTTCCATTTCTTCCAGAACCTTCCCTCTTCTTTTAGTTATAATCGTAGATTGCATTGGCACTGCAGATTTCACATGTTCCTTGATCTTTTCTTTGCCCTTATCAATTGTATTAACAGTTGACCGACTCAGGTTAAATTTGCGGGCAACATTGGTCAACTTTTCACCACTTTCAAGCAGTTTTATTATGTCCATTTTTACCTCTAGTGAGATTGCTTGACGTTTCGTAGCACTCCCACTGGCTTCACCACTCTTACGCTTTACACCAGTCATTGCACACAGAGTAAAGTGTACAAAATAGGGCAGAAATTCACAGGAGAAGTACTGTATGCACAATGACCACACTTGTTGTTTTGGTGCGTCTAGCGTGTCGTCTGCATGGTCAGTGATAGTGGCGGCGCGGTGCGGCTGGCTCGCCCGCCAAATTTAAAAATTGCTCGCCCTTTTAAGACAATATTTTTGCAATTAAAGACTTCAGAAACGATGTACGTATCGGCCGTTTGTACGTAATTCGGATGTACGTAATTAGGGGACGAACTGTAATAAGGAATGGATGCAGTGTGACTGAGCACTTACCTTTAATGTAGTCAGCTGAATGCACATAGGGCCCCCCATAATTTTCTAATTATACATGGAAACTACATTAACTGGAAACGTTTCGGTATAGAAAATGCGTGTCATTTGAAAAAAAAAAAAAAAAAAAAAATAAAATAATAATAGAAAATCTGCGACGGTCGTAAGTCGAAGCAGTCGTAAGTCGGGGTCTAGCTGTATAAACATTAATTCAATCAAATACATATTCAGTAATAAACAATAATGAATCTTTTGTACATATTCTTAAGATAAATGACTGTTTCCTTGAGTGCGCACATATACAATGGCGTTCTACAATCAGGCTCACTTTTTCTTTAATATCAGTGGTTACTTCTACTGTATGTACATTAAGTAACATTAATTAAAACATACATTTTTTTCCATTAATTTTATTACAACAACCAGGGTCTGATTACCGGTAACTGATATTATGGGTCATATTTTCTTCAGTTTCTTATGAAGAACTATCGTCACTCACGAAAACAATGCTGTCTTGTCTCCTTGTGTGTGTTTTAATATTCTACGTATTATTAACGACTTGTATTGTTCATTTCGCATATATGAAGATTAATTCAATCAAATACATATTCAGTAATAAACAATAATGAATCTTTTGTACATTTCTTAAAACGATAAATAATGCAGTATTCTTAAATAAGCATGTATATGTTGGCAATCCTAATCCAGCTCTTATTTTTTCTTTGCTATTAGTGGCTAGCTACTTCTATTGTTCCATTTATTAAAATTAATAACGTTACTTAAAACATATATATTAATTTTTTTACAATTAATTTTACTACAGCAACAACCAGGTGTCTTAATTTCTTAATTTACTCGTGTAGAACTACCATCCCGGACTCCCGGCTGTAAACATAAATGAAAACAATGGCATCCCATCTCCTCTTGTGTGACCATATTATTATTCATTTATATTGTATAAGGTGCATTCAGAAACATTATTTAAAGAATATAGTTTGCAATTTTCATTAATTGTATTGTTTTTGGGGAAAAGAGGGTAAAAAGCCAGACAAAAGATATGAAAAGGTCACACTTGGGAACGTATCTCATTATTATCCCTTCATTTTAATGGTAAATAATGATTTGCGATAAGACGATTCACCTTACACTGCAATATTGGAGGACACATGATAGAGCTGTATAAATGGAAGTCAGGGCTAAACAAAGGGGACATTACAAAGGTACTCAAACTATCCAACCGAGGGCGAACTCGTAACAATGGTTTTAAATTAGATAAATTTAGATTTAGGTGCAAAATATGTAAACACTGGTTTGGAAACAGAGTAGTGGATGAATGGAACAAGTTACCAAACATCATCATTAACTCGAATACGCTGGATAGCTTCAAACATAAGTTGGATGCTTATATGAGCAATAGGGGTTGGATGTAAATGGGACTGCCCAGTATGGGCCAATAGGCCCACTGCAGTTTCCTCCATTCTTATGTTCTTTACTGTGTTGGAAAAAAAAAATCACAGAAATTATAAATTTATTTCGTGTGGATTTCTAGGTGGTTGCTACAATACTGTAGAGGGTGAGGCAGGAGCCAGTAGTGCCCCTCTGTTTTCCTTCCAGTAACTCCTATTGCACCACCTCACTTAACGCAGCACTCAACATCATTTGTGGTAAGTTATATTCAAGTGTTTTGTGTATTTATTATCATATTATATCATAAAATAATCAATGTACAGTGGTCCCTCGGTTAATGAACTCAATTCGTTCCAGAGGGTCGTTCGTTAACCGAAACCATTGTTTCAATGGGATATTGGGTAATTGGTTCCAGCTCACAGAAAAGTATACACAAAGTAAAGCCCAAAATGCATTAAATCAGAAACACTCCTAAAATTCCCCTAAATCACCCTTACATCACTATACAGGTAGTCCCCGACTTATGACTGCCTCAACTTACGTCCATCGGTACTTACGACCTGCTCTAACCTTACGACCGTTGGTACATACGACCGCGGCAGTTGTGACCAAAAATATTTTCAAATGACGCGCGCATTTTCTATACCGAAACGTTTCCGTCCCGGACGAGAGCATGGCATGGCTTGGGGTCACTGCATGGTTACAGTCATTCAGTACAGCGCTTAGTTGGTGTTTGGCTATCATATCCTATACTGATCGCGCTGTGAACTTTCGTTATTATCATATTTAATTGACTTTATAATGACTGGAAAGCGTACAAGTGAGAGTGCTGGTGGTGCTCCAAAAAAAAGGAGACAGGCAATTACTTTTGAGATGAGAATGGTAAAACAGTCGCAACAATCTCACGCGACCTAGGTTTCTCGCACTCGACCATATCCACTAATCTGAAGGACAAGGAATGTATTCATGATGTAGTGAAAGGAACAACACCTATAAAGGGAACTATTATTTCAAAGGAAAGACAAGGTCCTATTCACGATATGGAAAAATTATTGGTGATATGGATAGAAGAACAGATACAGAAGCGTGTATCCTTAAGCCTTCTAACCATACAGGCTAAAGCAAGAAGCCTGTTCCAAAGCCTGAAGGAGCAGGCAGGAGATGAATGTGATCAAACCTTTACAGGAAGTCATGGGTGGTTTGATAGATTTAAAAGATGCTACAGTCTACACAATGTTAAGGTGAGTGGAGAGGCAGCTAGTGCTGATGTTGGTGCTGCCGAACCTTTTAAGGAGGAGTTAGATGAAGTGATTGCGGAAGGGAATTATTTGCCTGAGCAAATATTCAATGTGGAAGAGACTGGATTATTGTGGAAGCATATGCCTGAGCGGACATACATCCACAAAGAGGCTAAAACAATGCCAGGATTCAAGGCATTCAAGGACAGAATTACACTTCTGTTAGGGGGGAATGTTGCTGGTTTCAAGCTAAAGCCCTTCATGATCTATCATTCAGAGAACCCCAGGGCTTTTAAACATGTCAGCAAGCACACACTGCCAGTGTTTTATTGCAGTAATAAGAAAGCCTGGATGACCTTAGCACTGTTTGAGGATTGGTTCATGACTTGTTTCATTCCACGAGCCAAGGAGTATTGTCTGCAACAACGGATTCCATTCAAGATTTTGCTGATTTTGGATAATGCTCCGGGACACCCACCACACCTGGGCGGCAAGCACCCTGATATTAAGGTAGTCTACCTTCCACCTAACACTACCTCTGTCATCCAACCCATGAATCAAGGTGCTATTGCTGCCTTTAAAGCGTATTATTTACGTAAGACCTTCGCTCAAGCTGTTGCTGCTACTGAAGGTGAGATAACGCTCAAGAGAGTTTTGGAAGGAGTACAACGTTTTGTCATGTATAAAGAACATTAGTGCAGCATGGGATCAGGTTACAAAACAGTGCATGAATGGAATATGGAAAAAGTCCTGAAAAGATATGTGAACAGTTTTAGAGGATTTAATGAAACTGAAGTTATTTCGGATATTAGTAACAAGATAGTGGAGTTAGGTAAACAGCTTCAGTTAGAAATTGATAATGAAGATGTTGAACAGTTGGTTGAAAGTGTAGCAGAAGAGCTCAGTAACGAGGATGTTTTTGAACTAGATGCACATAAAATTGCAGAAGAAGAGAGACAAAATGTAGAAGAAGAACCTGCACCCCCCAAAAAATTTTCAGTGAAACAAATGGCAGAGGCATTTGCTACAATTAATAAAGGAATGCAAATGTTTGATGGCATGGATCAAAATTATGAGTGTTATGCCAAAGTTGACAGAATGATCCAAGATGCACTAGCTTGCTACAGAGAAATTTATAATGAAAAGAAAAAGCAAACTGTGCAGTCTAAATTGGACATCTATTTTAAGAAGTCCCCCAGTGCTGTCTCCTCATGCCTCACCAGTGCTGCCTCTTCACTCCCTCAAGATGATCCAATACCTTCAACCAGCAAGTTTCCACAGTCCATAAACCTGTCTGAAGAAAGTGACATTGATGACCCACCCAGCCCTGTCTCCTCCTTTTGAAATTTTTTTTTTATCTATGTCAGATTTACGACCTGGATTTGGGTCCCTAACCCCGTCATAAGTCGGGGAGCACCTGTATATATTGTACATATACACTAGAACTCTTAAATCACTACTGTAATGTGATACAAGTGATTAATTTTATCTCTGGTGCAAAATATATGACGTTTATATTCAAATTATTTGCTGTCTTGCAAGGAATCCAGCAATGCAAATTATATTCTCCTAACTTTAGTCTGAGATATTATATATGATTAAAACTTTAAGCCTAGTGAAAACCCCCAAACGTTTCACGGGAAGGTGGGGGGTAGGGAGGCAGGGAGGGAGGGGCGAGAGCTGAGTTGTACTTTGACAGTCAGGGGGAAGGTCTGGTGAAGTATTTACCAGGTAATTTATTTATTTATGTTGTTGCTCATAAAATTGTTTTTAAATAACTGAGCAGAATATAATTTACATTGTTGGAATTCTTATAAGATAGTGATTAATTTGAATATAAACAAGCTATAATTTTTTTTTTTTTTTTTTTTTTTTTTTTTTTACGGGGATTAGCCCACCCGGGCACAGGTCACTGACCCACATCAGGGCGGGGGGGGGGGGGGGGGGAATTTAATAATAATAATAATTCATAGTAAATAAAATTTATAATAAAAAGTAAAATAAAATATTAATGGTAATAATAATAATAACACTGTGATAATAATAAATACAGTTGGTCCTCACATTAAGTGGTCCCGCAATCCGCATTTCACCGTTACCGCGGTGCCTTGCCAGAACCTAACATTTTCACATTTCGCAGTCGCGAACACCATTCCGCGGAGAGTGTCCGGCGCGACGCTATTTTTAGATTTGCCCCACGCGCCACCCGCCCGTCTGCCTGCCTGCCTCTCCCTCCTCCTCCCTCCGCTTGGGCAAGCGGCGCGGTAAGGTTGCGCAGTGTGTGTCTTTGTTGCGTTATCACTGACGTCATATGACGTATCAGACCTGTGATTGGCCATGCATCCCTACCCCCCTCTGCTGCTAGCTGTAATTGGCTTAAAGTATTATGACGTGTCCACCCGGGGGAGGGAGGGAGGAGAGACGACGCTTGACCTAGCCTCGACAGTTTCATCCCTCAAGGCCACTCCGTGTTATCGCGCATCCATTGTTCCGTAAAATGGCTTCTGCCGGACCACCACCCCCAGAGAAAAACCTTTCCTTACCTGGACCCAGGGGCAATAAGCCAAAGAGGGCATGACGTTCCTTAAGCTACGAGGTGAAGTACCAAATTATTCAAGATTTGGAGAAAGGAACACGGCAAGTTGATCTCGCGCGCCAGCATGGCGTCAACGAATCTACGATCCGGACTATAAAGAAGGATTCAGCCAAGGTAAAGGAGCACAGGAAGATCACAAAGTCTACAGGTGCTTCTATGATCAAGTATTTTCACAACCGGGTGCTTCTCAAGACAGAAAAATTACTTGTGAGGTACTTGGTGCGTCAGGCGCGACGCAACATGGCGGTCGACACGCGCTCTGTGAAGGACTACGCACGTGAACTGTACATGGCAGTGGCACGAAAGATGGGAACTTCAGAGCCCAAACCCTTTACTGCTTCCTCTGGGTGGTTACAGAGGTTTAAGATCCGGAACAAGATCACCAATATAAACATTGGTGGTGAAGAAGCGAGTGCTGATCGTGCTGCGGCTCGGGAATTTCCTCCGTTTTTACGTGAGATTATGGAGGAAGGACAGTACAGTGACGACCAGGTGTTTAACATGGACGAATCTGGTCTTTTCTGGAGAAAACTACCTTCCAAGTCCTACATTGTGAAGAATGCCAGCAGGATTCGGGGCCGGAAAATGCAGAAGGAACGCATCACCGTCCTGTTTACCACCAATGCCTCCGGTACCTGTAAGCTCAAGTTATCGGTGATCCACACAGCCAGCAAGCTGCACGCCTACAAAACCATGGACATGACCAAGCTAAATGTCCACTGGCTGACAGCACGTAAGGCGTGGATGTTCTCTACACTGTCCCTCTCCTGGTTTGATGACTGTTTTGTTCCCGATGTAAAAAAATTCTGCGAGCAACAGAATGTCCCATTTAATATTTTGTTGCTGCTGGACAACGCACCAGGACACTCGCCCCTACTGTTAGATCGTCACCCCAACGTAAAAGTGGTCTTCCTTCCTCCCAACACTACGTGTATATTACAGCCCATGGACCAGGAGTTGATTTGCAATGTGAAAGCTGCATTCTCAACAAAAAAATTCCAGCTCCTGAACGACTACACCAACACCAGGGAAGAGTTGCGTGACCTGAGTGACACCACCACCGATAGCAAGAGCGACGAAGATGAGGAACAATGGTTAGAACAGCAAAAAATACTCTTCAATTCTGGAGAATATTTAACATCAAGAATGCTGTGGACATCTTGGTGGAGTCATGGGATCAGCTGTCTATTGCTACAATTCGTCACGCATGGAGACATGTGTTGCATGGAATACCAGGTGAGAGGAGGAGTCAATCTGTGACTGGTGAGGTTCAGAATGTTGCAGTAGCAGTGGACCTTGCCAGAGAAGCTGCGCAGACTGTTACAGTTCCAGGCTTCTCCGAGACCACCAACGACGACATCCTGGAGGTGATCAGAAATCCTGAAGTGACTGCCGACGAGATGTTGGAAGAAGAACACGTCAGTGAAGAGGAGGAAGAAGGTGCGTCAGTCTCCGAAGAACACAGTTTAAGTCATAGTGATATTAAGTGTGCCATGGAGTTTGCAGAGAAAATTAAGTCCGTCCTTTCCCGCGACAATGATGATGACCGCTATGAAGTCTTCCATAACCGGCTGGTGCAAGCTATGGAGCCATACATCACGGTGTATCACGACAACATCAACGCCAGCCGTCAGCAAAGCATAACAGATTTCTTCACCCGCAACCCACCACAGCCAGCCCAAGCCAGTGATAGTGACAGTGAAGTTGACTTTGAGGGATTTGTCAGGGAAGCCCTGACAACTGTAAGTGACAGTGATGATGATTCACCTAGTAATGGTGATTCACCTGAGGGCCAGTAATCTGCCCTCTGCCTCGGAACCAGCCTCCATCCCCGTATGCCGACCCATCTCTTCTACTACCGTAAGTGTTCCACAAAATTTTTCGTTTTTTAACCTATTCTTTATTTTTCCTATGTTAACCTTTATCTTTCCTAACCTAACCTCTTCTATATTACTTGTTTTTTCATACCATCATAAAGTTAAGATAAAATTTTTACTACAATATAGTTGCGTGTCGTCAAAAAGTGGAGTTTGGGGATCGGCCTGGACCCCATTTCAATTAATCCCATATGTTATGTTATTCACTTTCCGCGTTCCTCACTTTCCGCGGGACCCTCTGGGTTACATTAACCGCGTAATGTGAGGACCAACTGTACAAAGAAATGCAAGAATGAAAAAAATCAACAGTGAGAAACGCTATACAGGTAGTCGTCGACTTACGACCTAGATTGGTTACGGCCGCCCGGTAGTAAGTTGATCTGGTCGTAAGTTGGCCTATGTTATAATTACCTTACGTATATTATACTGTGTAATGATAATATAATCATCTTTAAGTCATATTTTATCAACATTTTCTTTGTTCATTATTGTTACGGTCGTCAGGTTTAAGTAAATCACTGCATACTACAGTACAATTGGTTTATTATTTACACAACATACAAAAAAAAAAATACAGGTGCAAAACATATAAAACATTTTAGTTGCAAAACATACAAACACATACAAACATACAAAAAACATCTTATTGGCCGCTGGTACAGTAAGTCCCCAAGTTACGTACATAATGGGGACCAAAAGGTTGTACTTAACTCGAAATGTACGTAACTCGAAAATCCCCCAACCCTATAATGTTATCTGGTGGTAATTAATACAACTTATCAAATGCAGCTTATTTCGCACCTTGAATCGGTTAAACCACCCATGGCTAGCATTGAATGTCACAGTATCATCAGGGTGATCTTTCTTTAGGTCGTTGAAAAGACTTAGGGCTTTCTCCTGAATCATACTGAGACACAGAGGCTTACGTTTTTGTGTGCAGTCCTCGATCCACATCGCAAGATATTTTTCCATTTCTTCCAGAACCTTCCCTCTTCTTTTAGTTATAATCGTAGATTGCATTGGCACTGCAGATTTCACATGTTCCTTGATCTTTTCTTTGCCCTTATCAATTGTATTAACAGTTGACCGACTCAGGTTAAATTTGCGGGCAACATTGGTCAACTTTTCACCACTTTCAAGCAGTTTTATTATGTCCATTTTTACCTCTAGTGAGATTGCTTGACGTTTCGTAGCACTCCCACTGGCTTCACCACTCTTACGCTTTACACCAGTCATTGCACACAGAGTAAAGTGTACAAAATAGGGCAGAAATTCACAGGAGAAGTACTGTATGCACAATGACCACACTTGTTGTTTTGGTGCATCTAGCGTGTCGTCTGCATGGTCAGTGATAGTGGCGGCGCGGTGCGGCTGGCTCGCCCGCCAAATTTAAAAATTGCTCGCCCTTTTAAGACAATATTTTTGCAATTAAAGACTTCAGAAACGATGTACGTATCGGCCGTTTGTATGTAAGTCGGATGTACGTAACTCGGGGACGAACTGTACTTGGCTGTGGATCGTCGATGTCGTCAGCTGGGGCAGCCTTTGGGGTAGCCGGAGGAGTTGTTTTTTCATGAACATGGTGAGCTTTGTCTGAATTGTTCGTTTCTTCTTCTCCTTGTAAATTTCTTGATACGGACGAAACGAATTGCGTGCCATCCGCTCAATCCTTGCAAATCGTTCGATGTTTGGGTCCATTCCTTCAAAATGGGCAAGAAGTTTATTCAGTAGAGATAAACCTTCTGATAATCCCTTAGTGGTAGGTTGAGGAGTAGATGAAGACAGTTTCCTCTTGGTAGACATCTTGGGGGGGTGGTGGTTCAAGAAAAATTTCCAAGACAAAAGAAAGGCACAAGGCAAACAGACACGGAGGGAAGTGTGCTGTACCAGCGAGCGTGTTTGTAACTGAGCGCGGGGATGCGCGCGGCTCCAGCTCCCGGCAGCGCCAGGAGGCTGGGGCCAAAACTGTCGTACCGCCGGTCGTAAAGTCGAACAGACGTAAGTCGCATAGGTCGTAAGTCGACGACTACCTGTATATGTATGTTGTTTTGTCATGTAATAGAAACAATTGAGGCCCTACAATTGTATGTAAATGAGGCAGAAAGTCAGATCAGCAACCTGGGACTTGGTCACAGTTTTCGTGATGCCATATGGCAGCAGGGTCTACCATTAAACAACACATTATGCTGCCAATATCTTCCCAGGCGGTAGTACCTCCCTGTTCGGTAGCTGCCTACTACCTACATTAGACATATAAATTTTAGATCTAATTTAAGAATTTTATTAGAGAGAGCAAAATTTTTATCTTTTGTGCAAAATATATGATGTTTATATTCAAATTACTCGCTGTCTTGCAAGGATTCCAGCAGTACAAATTATAGTCTCCTAACTTTAGTCTGAGATATTATATATGATTAAAACTTAAAGCCTTCTGAAAACCCTCAAACCTTTCTATGGAAGGTGGGGGGGGGGGGGGTAGGGAGGGGTGACAGTGACATGTTTGACAGTTGGCGCCTGTGGTGTGAAGTATTTAATTGTTAATTTATGTCCTTTAGATTGAGTTTTGGTTTTTGCTTATAAAATTTAATAGAAGTGACTGGGGTGAATTTAATTTGCATTGCGGGAATTCTTATAAGATAGTGATTAATTTGAATGTAAACATGCCATAGTTTGCACTTGACAAAAATTTTAGTAATCATTTTGTACATTGTTCTGATTACATGTACAGTTCAGCTTTGCCCTTAGGACAGTGTGTGCATGCAAATGAGTTTCAATAAATGAATAAAGTTACATATATCGAGCCAAAAATAGTTGAAAAACTTTATGTAGACAGAGCTTGGATGGCTAAATTTTAGAATGACCAATAATTTTAATACTGTATAAAAAAATGCACAAATATTAAAAAGCACAATTTTCTTGATATTTACTCCAATGGAAACGAATGTAAACATAGAAGAGATTACTGAATTGGCTGAGTACCTCCTCAGCTTATCAGCTGATGTTCAAAACAAAATGTGACTTTCGTAAGGATTTCGTTAATCAAATTTTTTTCGTTAACCAAATTGAAAATTCTTATGGAAGGTAATTCATTAACTGAAATTTCATTAACCGAGGCGTTCGTTAACCGAGGGACCACTGTATGTGTTAAAAAAAAATTATTTTCATTCATTAATGTACTTGTATTACATCTTTTTGCCGAAAATATTTCCTTGAGAATGCATCTCCAATTATATAATGGAAGTCAATGGGAAAATTGGTTTCGGGTTACGGAATTTCACGCTATGGACACATACCTTCCATAACCCGGGGGATGCCTGTAAATCACAGCATTGGGATCTCTAAATTATACACAAAAACAATGTAAATTATAACAGAAGTAAATCAAAGTCCAGACATTTGTAGTCATTTTCCCATTGTTTGATCTTCAGCATATCCCATAATTTTCAAATGTGAAATTCCTTCAGAAATTTTTGGTGAAAGTTATCAATATCTACTGAATGATCAGCATACCTATATCATTGTAATGTCTCATTACAATATTTGACTAACAAGTTCCAACACATTATGTAACTATATATGTATGTAATCTCTGGATTTTTTGCATTAGCTGAACAGGAGATTCAACCAGTTCATCTTAAAGAAGAACATAAGGACAAAGAAGAAGAAAAAGAGAAGGACATAATAAATTTTGTAATGAACTTAGTTCACTAACAGCAAATAAAAACTCTCATTTAAACTGGAAACAAAATTGCTGATTAAAAGGAAATAAAATGGATAAAACATGTGTAAACAAACAAAAATTTGATTAACGAAATCCTTACGAAAATCACGTTTTGTTGTGAGCATCAGCTGATCAGTAAATATCAATAAAGTTGTGCTCTTTAATATTTCTGCACGTTTTATATTAAAATTATCAGTCATTTTAACATTTAACATATTGATAATATATGCAGTACAGGGAACTAGTTACAAACATATGCTTACATTCGTTTCCAGTGGAGTAATATTTTTTCATTCTTTATATTAAAATTATCAGTCATTTTAACATTTATTTAACATATTGATAATATATGCAGGACAGGGAACTAGTTTGTTGTGCACCCATTAGATGCGTGAGTCGATCACAAGGCTCAGGTGAGCTTTGAAAACAGTTGAGAGAGCATCTACAGTATTTTGTTGGTGTCTTGAATATTTTTGCATTTTTCATTGAAATTATTGGTCATTCTGAACTTTAGTTAGCATATTGATAATAATATATAGTGCAGTGATGTGTAGATTTAAAGAAAATAATCTTGAATTACACCTAGTGAACTTAAAATTTTATTGGTGAAATGATGGCATCAAGCATGGGTCCCCTGAAAGGTGATTTCTCCTACATCCCCACTTTCTTCACTTCTCCCTTCTCCTCCACCCCCACTTCTAATTCCCATCATCATCATCAACCAGGAACCTTCTACAGACACACCTCAAAGTAAGTGTACTTTACTGCAGTTATTTTTTGCTTTGTATGTACTTTTCGGTGAGATGGAACCAATTACCCAATATCCCATTGAAACAATGGATTCGGTTAACGAATGACCTTCTGGAATGAATTGTGTTCGTTAACCGAGGGACCACTGTACAGGCAATGACTGTTATATGATGGATCTACATTCTACAGTATATACAGTAGAATGTCGATTTAAAGCTATTCAATTTAAGATTATTGATTTAAAGCGACACACACAATTAAGGGCAATGTTTTAACTTAAAGCGAATCTTTCCTATTTTGCGCGAGTCAATCTGGTGCATCATATTTTAAAATTTGCGCCAAATGTTTCTCTGGGCACACTACACTGTACTAAGGGCAAAGCTGTACTGTACATGTCATCAAAATAATGAACTAAATGATTACTAAAATCTTTGTCTAGTGCAAATTATAGCATGATTATATTCAAATTAATCACTATCTTATAAGAATTCCAGCAATGTAAATTATATTCTCCCTGGTCACTTCTGTGACATTTTATAAGCAAAAAACAAAAGCTCAATCTAAAGGACATAAATAAACAAATAAATACTTCACTAGACATTCAGTGCCAACTGTCACCTCCCCTTCCTCCCCCCCCCCCCTCCACAGCCAGGGTTTGGTGGTTTTAGACTTAAAGTTTTTATCTTATATAATATCACAGACTAAAGTTTGGAGAATATAATTTGCATTGCTGGAATCCTTGCAAGACAGCGAATAATTTGAATATAAACATCATATATTTTGTTGCAGTGGCGGACTGCGTGAGGTGGGTGGGGGACTGCCGGTGGCAGGATGTGGTGATGATGAGGATGGTGCAGTAGTCCACTGCCAAACCTTGCTAGTGCCTGGTGGTGGAGGTCACTGAGGGATGGCATTTCCAGGGTGGAGAGAGCGTTGTTGTAGCCGAAGTAGTCTGCGCCTAGCATGATTCTGCAGGTCCTTTTCTGTACCTTTTCTAGCTGACATTGTTGAGTAGAGTTGAGAAGACGACCAGGCTGGTGATGCATACATTAGTTTGGGGAGACTAATGGCATTGTAGATAGTCCTCAGCTCTGGCGTGGGTGCCCCAAGTGACCTAAGTTGTCGTAGCATATAGAGTCGGTACGAATCTGCCTTGATTGAGTTGTTTACATGGGCCTTCTAGTCCAGTTTGTGGTCTATGGTAACACCCAGGAGTTTGGCAGACTGCACTAACTGGAGAGGATGGGCACCCACTGTGACTGCTGGAGCTTGCACTGGAGTGGTGGTGGTATTGATGTGCATGACTACGGTTTTGCTGTGGTTGATGGTGACCTTGTTCTTCATAGTCCATGCCTGAAGCCTGTCCAGGGTGCCTTGTAGGGATGAGTAGTCCAATGAGGTGTTGTCCACTGCAACCCCCACAGTGCAGTCATCCACGTACTTCCACCTGTGAGGAGTGTCCTATAGAGCATCGTTGATCAGGATTAGGAAGCACAGTGGTCCCATCTTGGTCCCCTGGGGAACACCGCAGGACAGGTGTTGGAATGTGGAAACAGAACCCTAGTACCTGACTTCCTGATGACGCTCACTCAGGAAATCAGTGAGCCATGAGACCAGGTTGGTGGGTAGCCCTAGTGCAATGGCCTTGTTGATAACAGTGCAGTGATCAACAAGGTCAAAAGCCTTCCTGAAGTCAACAAGGGCAACAGCCAGTGATGTCTTACGTTTCTGCAGGTTTTTGTGCAGGAAAAACAGGAAACTAACTAAGCAGTGTGATGTAGAGGAGGTCCTCATATTGCCAAAGTGCTGTGGATCAATTGACTGATAAATACTAGCAAATGCCCACTCAAAAACAAAGTCTTCACAGAGTAGACTGGGTATGGGGGTAATGGCAACTGGCCTGAGGTCGTTAGGAGACTGTGGGGTGGGGACCTTGGGGATAGGGGTGACAAATGCAGTTTTCCATTCATTAGGGCATTTGCGTTGTCTGAGGGATGCATTAATAATAGAACGGGGGGGGGGGGGTGGCAAGTTCGACTGCAAACTCCTTGTAAATTTTGATTGGGAGGTCAATTAGGGTTGTGGAGCTTTTGGGTTTAAATTTCAGGAGTTTGTTGGAAATTTCAAATGGTAGCCGGGAGGAGAGTGAGGTCAAGACTGGGTAGGGTATGACATATGGTAGCAAAGTGGTTATTAATTATCTCAGCTGCTTCCTCACTAGGTAAATGTGAGATGAAAGGAAGTGTGGGAGACTGACGATTAAGGCCACAGAGATCTTTTACCATAGAGTACCACTAACCGATGCAGACCTCCTTGAGGCCGTGTGCTTTCCTGGGATAATAAGACTTTTTGGCTGACTTGATTTCCCTGATGACCTGGTTACGTAGACTTTTGTACAGGCAGTTGTTGGTGTAGTATGCCTTGTTGCGATGCTCAATTAGTCCTTTGATACGGGGTGTAATCCACGGGACATCATCGGGGTGGATCCTCAGTGTCTTGGCTGGAAAGAAGTGGTGGTAGGCTTTGGTGATAGTGTCCAGGTAATTATCCCACTTGTTCAGCACATCGTCTAATGTGATCAGTGATCACTTCAGTCATGGGATACTGGGTCACCCATTGTCCGAAACGCCGCATGGCAGAGTCAGGGGTAGGTCGGTAAGTCCTGGTGACAATTGGCGGTCGTGAGATGGTAGGTGTAGGTGACCACGGTAGAGACAAGTGGGGGCTGCGCCCCATGGGAGGCAGCGGCTGGGGGGGGGGGGAGGTAGTGGTTGCCGAGATCAGTCATGATGAGGTCCAGGGTGGCATTCCCATGTGTGAGAAAGTCAACTATTTGTGCAAGGTGGAGGTGTTGGGTGATGTTACTGATGTCTAACTCATTAAAGTCACCGCATATCACTAGTTTAGCACATGGAAATCTGGATCTCCGGGAGTCAGCAGTGTTTATAATATCAGTAACCAGTACATTGGCACTCGCGGGGGGTGATAACAAACACAAACAATGAGGGAGGCAAGCTGACGGGGGGGTGGGAGGTGGGAGTGACCTGAACCCACAGAGCTTCTACATCCTCAGGTATATTAACACGGAGGTGTGATGGTTTAAGGTCACTGCGACAGTACAGCACTACACCCCTACCTCTCCTGTCCTTTCTAAGGTGGTGAAATAACTCAACATTTTCTATGGCACAGATCTTGGGAACAATTTGCCTCGCCTCGGTAATCGCCACAATACCTGCACCAACTGACTTCACTGTGACACTGACCTCCTCCACCTTGTTGCATAAAGATGTAACATTGGACAGCAATAGGGATGGTAGGCTGTACCATAGTTGCGGCACTTAATAGCGAGCACACTGTCTTTCAGGCAATGGCTTGACTTTTTTCTGCTTGCTCGGCGTGATGATAGGGATTCGGCTGGGAATGAGGCGACCCCGTCTGCAGCCGCGGTTGTGAAAGATTCTCAGTGCCTTTAGTAGAGAGATGGTGTGGGGTGGAGGATAGCCAGCATCAGACTTCAGCCGGAACAGGTCGGTGCGACAGTATCGTGACACTGGAACAAACATATTCACAAGTCTAGCACTCACAGTCGCTGACACCTTGGAAATATGCACTGTCTTCCCGTAAAAGTACTGAACTGCCTTAAATTAGCAACAGGTCGACGTGATGACCTTGGCTGCTGCGGAGCGCCAGGGGACACGTCCTCACTCAGTGAGGTCACTAACGTGTGTGTGTGTGTGTGTGTGTGTGTGTGTGTGTGTGCATAAGATAAATGACACTGTTTCCATGAGTGCGTGTGTACATATGTTGGCCTACCGCACAGTCTCACTTTTTTCTCTATCAATTCATTGAACACTTCAATTGTACATACATTACAAAACATTAATTAAAAGATACATACAGTATTTTGTACATTAATTTTACTACTGTACATCTACAACCATTGTTAGTCAAGGCTTTAATGTACACAAAATAAATACAATAGGCTCTTAATACCCACTCATTTCATCTCAAGTACTACTGTATTGGATAATTGCTCTGGAAAAATCCCTACATGGCAACTGCAAGCTGACGGGAATCAGTCCTGTCCATATGGTAGGAGATACCGACTTCACCCCCACCCCCCTCACCAAGAGATCACTACACATACGTGTATAGTTCACGAAACACAAGTCAACTTTTGGCATGATGGTGACAGCACGGTCCTGGAGGCAAGTTGTCCACTTGTCCTCCCTCTACCACCCGTCATCTCCCCCAGTATATGCACCCAAATATACTTCTGTAAAGTATCTTAATACTGTACAGTATAATTCATATTCTATTCCGATAATTCATGAGTCGGTAATTTGTGAGGATGTTCATTATACACATTATATAATGTTTTCTTTCATTTAAAATTCAGTAAGGAGTAAGAAGGTGAGGAGGTATGAGGTGGGAGGGAGGGAAGGGGGAAAACTGACCGCACACCCCCAAAGAGGTTCCTCGTCTCCCAATGCCTACCATTGTCAATTTTACTTTGTTTTTTATTTACTAATGGAGACATGTTTCCTGTAATAATCTGTGCTTATTAATATCTGTACCCTTCATATATAATACAGTACAAAACTTTTTATAATGTATCAGTATTGTAATGATTAAATAAAAAAAAATGGTAAATTTGGCAATGGCTAAGTGTTACTGCAAGCAGTAATGAGTAGGATGACACATAAACAAACACTATGTTAGCCTGTAAGTCATGTCATGTTTATTGGGTGTGCCTGCCCGTATACAGTATGTAGAGTGTTGAGATGGTTGAAGATGAGAAACCTAGAGGAGGCGAGGTGCTGGGTGGTAGTAAGGGAGCTTGCTTGTGTATCATCACCTGACTCAGCAGCCCTCACCCATCGAGAGAGGGTTGGGGAGGCGGCAGGGTGTATTGGCACTGTAGCTATGCAGACCAGAGAGGCAACACCTAACCTGGTTTCTCTTGAGACTTTCAACACGTAAGTTTAACTGGTACTTATTGTGTACACAGGTAGACTGTGTCCATTGCTTCGTTTATCATTGTGACGACATAAAAATATGGAAAATCAAGTACTCCTTATAAGTGTTAAGATTAGACTGATTACATAGCTATGATTGTTATGTAAATAAATATTGGATTAGACATTTATGTGATTGCCTATGTATGATTTATGTGAAATACTAAAAGGAATTGTATCCAACAGGTTTGACCGAATTATAATGTTTGAGTCCAACGTCACAAGTTTCACTAAATCCTTTAACCGCCTGACTGGCGGTTACACTAAGCTTACCCACCACCTACTCACCTCCTGCGTGGGAGTGAGAAGTGATACCACCCTGAATTACTCAGAATAGGCAAACTGTACTCCAAGCTTTGTCAATAAATTTGTTAAATTAAAAAAAAAAATCCCAGTAGAGAGGTCTGGGTGAAAAAATTGTCCTATTATTTGACTTATGTAATATTGATGTCAAATTAATAATTATACAGTGGGGTATGCTATAACGAACGTAATTGGTTCCAGAACCTCGTTCGTTATAGCAATCGTTCGTTATAGGATTAATCCGTTCCAGGCCCCCAAATACAACCACTTAACACTGAAAAAATTCTGTGGAAAATGTAAAAAATACGGTACTTTATCTTACCTTAGTGTTATTCAGCATGCAGGTACCCCTAAACACTGGCACAGCACTATCACTTCCACTGGGAGTCCTGGCTTTAAGGTCCTCAAACAATTGTTTAGCCTTCTCACAAATTATAGCTTCATTAATGTTACCACCTGCCATTTCTTTCTCCTTTATCCACACTAAGAGTAAATTTTCCATCTCTTCAATCACATTACACCTTGCTTTGCTAAGTCTAAAGATTCCCTTAGCCACTTGCACAGTTTTTAACTCCTCTTTATTCTTCAAAATCGTACATATAGTCGATTTAGCCATCCCATATTCATCACTAAGTTTCGCAATGCTTCTTCCATTCTCACGTTTCTTTATAATTTCTTTCAAAGTTTCAAGGGTTATTAGCTTTCTCACTCGCTTTGGACGATTCATTGTTACAATTTTATACTTGTATAACAAAATAGTTATACAAATAACGCGAATTTCCACATCAAAAGACGAAATTTCAACAATAACAGTGGTGCACTGGCTACACAATGAGACAAAGATGGCGCCTGATGCTCTTGTTGTGGGTCGCGGTACAACAATATTCATGCGCCAGGCGAAATAGTCCCGTATTCATCCGCGTTCGTTGTAGGAGTAGCGTTCGTTATAGCATTCTCAATTTTATAGGTAAAACCGTTCGTTATAGGAATATTCGTAGTAGGATCCGTTCGTTATAGCATACCCCACTGTATATCGTATTTTTTCTAATGTGTTTAATATTTTATATTAACCATGATAAAACATGCACCATAAAGGCTGATCATATGAAAATATACAAGAATAAATGTTGGAGAGTGTGTGTTGGAGAGTGTGTGTTGGAGGTGTGTGTATCGCCTCCCCCCCTGCCAGCACCTTGCTTCCCTCCAACTCGCAGGATCTCACACAAAAGATTGTATGATGTAGTGTTGGGGTATTAATTAATGAATAATAAACAATATTGTATTGTTAATGACAGTACAGTAGTTTGATGAATAGTAGTGACAATTGTAGTACGCTGATGTTCTTCAAACGACTGTCATTGACGAAGCAATATTGCTTATTTATTAATTAATACCACAATATCACACCCAGACACCCAAACACCACCAAATTGTATGGCAAATTTATGAGTGATTAACTACGTGGTGGTGAATTAAAAGGTCAGCTGTTGAGGAGCTTAGCGCTTGGCAAAACCGGTGCATGTTACCACTCCTTTCCACTCCAACTCTCTAACTACCCACAGTTTTCAGCTTTCTCACTCCACATTTTAAAATCTTATGTAACGTAATGTTGAAGGGATATATGTGATAAGTGTAAGTATAAAAAATACTTTATTTTAGCTTTCATGTTTATTCAAGACATCTTCATGTCCTGAGACCTACTAATCCCCCACCCAACAATGGGTGACCTTACATTGTATCAAGTCAGTAACATTATAAAAAAAAAAAAAAAAAAAAAAATTAGTTTGGACTCTTGGAAAACTCCCCAGCACACAGAAACATTATGAGGATGTGGGCTAGTGTTTGTCTATGCAAGATGCATAGTTTAAACACTCGGAAAGTTTTTCCAGAAGCTGGAAATATTTCCAGGGATGGGGAATTTTTCCGGGTTTGAGAAAGCCGGAAATCTCTCATCCTGGGAAGTGCTCTGCACCAATTGTTCTGGTTAACGGGGATATCACTGTAGATTGGGAACGCCATCGTATGTAAGTGCGTACTGTATATGTGAAAACATCGCCATTTCTCTCCATAAGTACAGTACAGCTCCTCCCCGACTTACGACCTACTCGACTTACGACCACCCGCACTTATGACCTGCCTCAGTCGTACCAAAATTTAGTCAAATTACGTATTTTCGAGTCCCAACGTCTGTATACAGACAAAATTTTTGTTTGTAATTCACTTTAAAATGGCTGGCAAGCTTAAAAGTGAGAGTTTTGTGGTGCTGAGAAGAAAAAGAGACACCCATTTTAGATTTTCTATGAATTATTTAAGCATTTTCGACAAACGACCATTTCGACTTACGTCCTGGATTCGAGTCCCTAACTTCGTCGTAAGTCAGGGAGGAGCTGTATATGAAAGCAATACTTATTAGTGTTCATATTTGTTTTAAATAATACTTACTAATGTAAAACAAAAATTCTACTCACAAATAGTGGTAAAGTCTAAAACATAAAGACAGCCAATGAATATTGTGCTTGTTTTTACTTAGATGATTTCATAGGTAGTAGGCAGCTACCAAACTGAGAGGTACTACCACCTGGGAAGATATTGGAAGCATAATGTATTGTCTAATAGTAGACCCTGCTGCCATATGGCATCACGAAAATTGTGACCAAGTCCCAGGTTGCTGATCTGACTTTCTGCCTCATTTACACACAATTGCAGGGTCTCAATTGTTTTTCTTACCACTGACAACACAACATACATATATTGTTTCTCACTCTTGATCTTTTTTTCATTTTATATTTCTTTATGGTTCTTTATTATAATTACAGTATTATTGTTGTTATTATTATTATTATTACATTTTCGTCCCCCATGCCTCGATGTGGGTCAGTGACCTGTGCCTGGGTGGGCTAATCCCGTAAAAAAAAAAAAAACAGGTTCAACTCTGGCTTAAGCTGAAGCTTTCCATAAGATGTCATAGCTGTTGCTGAAACTGTTACTGAACCTGAAGTTGTTGCTGAAGCTGCTTATGATGCTGAATTTGAAAGAACCTTTCATTGATTGCTCCATATTATTATCCACAGACCTCTTAACTCTTTCATATCGTTTTAACACATCTAGTTTCTCGGCTAAGCTTAATCACTCTCTTTTAGCCTTAGAAGCAGCACTATCATATCTTGCTCATGTTGACGAGGGACGCAAAAAATGCCGTAAGAAATCAGAGAATGTTTTTCTCCTTTTCCTGTTCAGATGCATGAAAACAAAAGGCCCGCCAGCTGTGACTGTTTATACTAGTGATGCTGGCGTCACCCTCACAAGCCCTGCAGCCTCTGTGCGCAAAGTGTGTCTTTTTTTATTTGTAAAATACATATCGGGACTTAGTTATTATTTATATGAAAATGTAATTTTACTTTATTTTATATTTTTTTTTTTTTGTAAATATCAAGAAAATAATGGTGTAAATTGAATTGGGTCCTAAATTATCCAGGGTCTTAAATATGAATCATCGTTAGTAGAACTGTCATTATGGGAGGCTTTCCTGTACAAGAAAAGAAAAAAATACTACGTTGCCATTTGGCAATCTTGTTACTGCACAAGAGACAGCGGAGCCATGAGTGAATGCTACTCCCTCACTCTCTCTGCTACCTCTCATACACATAGTACAGGTTGTACCTCTCTAGTCCGGCAACCTCAGGACCTGACCGGTGCCGGACCATGGAAATTGCCGTACCATGGAAATTCACCCTTTTCCTGGATAGATAGTGAATTGTGCTTATGCCTGGAAGCACTAGCACCACTTTCTCTGCGTCATGGTCTCTTTGAAGACATATTGAAGGGCTAAATGTCGTATAGTAGCTTCTCAAATTTCGCGAGTTTTTAATTCTTAACGTATTTTATTGGAACACACAAAAAAATAAATAAATTAAAATTTTGACGGCGGAAACTTGAATTTCGACGGGTTTGAACTGCCCGCCAACGTGCAGACGACGTGCATAATCGTGTAAACAGAGTCATTTCTCTTATGTACAAGAGATTCATTATTGTTTATTACTGAATGTCTTTTTTATCGAATTAATGTTTATGTGTGCAAAATGAGCAATAAAATTCATTAATAATAAGTAGAATATTAAAACACACGAGGAAATGACACAACATTGTTTTCGTTGATTACAAAACCAGTGACTGACTGCTTCTACATATAAAACTGAAGAAAATAAGACCTTGGTTGTAGCTGTAGTAAAATTAATATGGTTGTTTTAAGTAATGTTATTTAATGTTAATAAATGGAACAATAGAAGTAGCTAACGATAATGGTAAAGGAAAAAGAGATCGCATATGTAAGTGAGCATGCGTGAAAACATATCGTCATTACATTACATAAGAATATGAAAGCAACACTTATTTACTGTTCATATATATTTTAATTAATGTTTCTGAATTTGTTTATATTGAATTAATGTACGTGTGTGCAAAATTAACAATACAATTTATAAATAATACGTGGAATATTAGAGGAGACGAGACGGCTGCCGGCATTGTTTATGTTAAAGCTTACGAAACCAGTGACTGATTGATTCTACATATAAAACTGAAGAAAATAAGACCCTGAGTTTAGCTGTAGTAAAATTAATGTAAAAAATGAATATGGTTGCTTGAAGTACCTGTAATGTTATTTAATGTTAATAAATGGAACAATATAAGTAGCTAACCATTAATGGTAAAAAAAAAAAGTGAGACTGCTCGTATGTAAGTGCGCACATGTGAAAATTTATCGTCATTACTCTACATAAGAATATGAAAGCAACACTTATTTACTGCTCATATATATTGAAGGGTTAAATGTTGTACTCTGTATAGACAAGCAGAGAGAGAGAGAGAGAGTGCAGCTGAACTGCCGGATGTAAACAAACCTTAATTTCCCGCGGCATTTTTTTTTTAAGGGGATTAGCCCACCCGGCCATAGGTCACTGACCCACATTGGGGACTGAGGGGCAAAAATTTAATACTCCTGTAATAATAATAATAATTCAGATAAGTAAAAAAAAAAAGCTGCCTATCTACCTATTGGACAAACTAAAAACGTTCCGGACCACGGGAGTTTCCGGACCACAGAATGCCGGACTAGAGAGGTACAACCTGTACATGTAATCCCTTTATATTTTTGACTTTATAATAATTATTAAAAAAAAATTGGGCACATTCTGTATGAACGATAGTGTGTGTGCATGTAACAAAATAAAAAATATTTATGTATGTCTACCCCGCTTAGTGATAAGTCCTGTGCACTAATGAAATGTTTATTACCTTTATGTTTTCTGATCTTATAATAATAATTTTTAATATTTTTTTTTAACATTCTGAATACTGTGTGCATGTAACAAATAAATAAAAAAAGAAAAAGAAAATTACGTATGTCTATCTGAAATTACAGGCTGTACCTCTCTAGTCCGGCAATCTCGGGACCTGACGGTGCCGGACCATGGAAATTTCCGGACCATGGAAATTCACCATTTTCCTGGATAGATAGTGACTTGTGCTTACGCTTGGAAGCACTAGCACCACTTTCACTGCTTCGTGGTCTCTTTGAAGACATATAGAAGGGTTAAATGTTGTACAGTAGGTTCTCAAATTTCGCGAGTTTTTATTTCGACGTTTTTTATTTGGACACACAAGAAAAAAAAATTAAAAATTTTGACGGAGGAAACTCGAATTTCGACGAGTTTGAACAGTCCGCCATCATTCAGACGTGCACAAATCGTGTAAACAGCGTCATTTCTCTTATGTACAAAAGATTCATTATTGTTTATTACTGAATGTCTTTTTGATTAAATTAATGTTTATGTGTGCAAAATGAACAATACAGTTCATTAATAATACGTAGAATATTAAAACACACGAGGAAACGAGACGGCATTGTTTTCGTTGATTACAAAACCAGTGACTGACTGGTTCTACATATAAAACTGAAGAAAATAAGACCCTGGTTGTAGCTGTAGTAAAACTAATGTAAAAAAATAATATGGTTGTTTTAAGTAATGTTATCTAATGTTAATAAACGGAACAATAAAAGTAGTTTACCATTACCTGTAGATATATGAGACGAATATGCTGTAATATGTAACTGTACTATTTACCATTATTGATTCAGGTCTCTGTATTATATGTTATAATCATACCCTCTTTTGTCACTGAGTGTAGTTCAGACTTTGAGCACATGCGCGCTGTACGCGCATGCGCAGATAGAGATACCCAGAGAGAGATTCCACGACAGGACGCTGTTTACCCTGTCTTAACTCCTTTTGTGTGTTTGTCCCAGAAATAGAACTTACGAACTTGACACCAGTGTGTTTCCTTTATCCCTGATTGGAAGCACCATCTGAGTCTCCCACATGGCGCAGTGATTAGCTGGGACATCACATTATTCAGAATTGGAGTGGACGCAGAATCTCTCGGAGCCGCCATCTTGTCAACTCCTCCTGCCCAGTGAATATCGGCGCGTACCTCTCAAGGTATTCCTGGATTTACAGTGCAGTGTTGTGAAGTGCTTTTTCAGTGTTGTGTGTGCCCTTTAGTGTCTTTAAAGTGTTTCCCCGTGTTCCTGCACTTTTTACAAAAGAGGGAAGCCCATTTAAGACCTAGGGGAGAGCTCAAGTTTTGACATCCTTCCCCGCTCATGACTCGGCTGGAACTGGCGTGAGGGCGCGAGAGGAGTTGCTATACCGCCAGCCACCCGCTCTCTGGCCAGCCTGCTCCGAGTACACGCACGAACGAACGCACACACACACACTCACTCACTCACTCACAGACGCTCGCAGATATCTTCCATTTAAAGACAATTGCTTTTCTGCTCACTTATTAATTACAGTAATTGTGAGAGAAATAAACCAGGCCTTATGGAAGATCAAGAATTTATTGGGTTTTCTCCAGATACCCAACAAGCCCAACATCAGACTGATGTCGGTGCAGTAAGTGGACTCCAAGTGGAGCGGGAAGTGGATCAAGCGGCCCCACCCACCCTTAGCCCCCACTACACACGTCCGCAACCTGCCACAGGCGGCGACTTCCTTCGTTTAATTCAGTTTTTGGAAGAAAACCGACGACAAGACGACATCAGGAGGCGACAGGAAGAGGATCACAGGCGTCAACAAGAAAATGACAGATTCAGTGCCATGATCGAGTTGTTGACACCTGTGAACCTTCGAGCAGCTGCCACACCTGCCCCTTCGTCCACAGGCGCGCCCGAAGGGTCCTCTCCAACTTCTTTGCCCCCCCCACAGAAAGCACTCGCTCAGAGTCCACCGCCACTCCAAGCTGATGCCTCGTTCCAGGTATTCCGTGAATGGCGTCGGAGATGGGACGATTATTCGATGATGGTCGACTTATCGAGGTTGCCTAGGGAGAAACAGCTGATCCAGATGAGGATGTGTCTCACCCTAGAGACGCAACGTATCCTGGAGCACACCCTGCAAATCCCCCACAACACAGACAAGACTGTGAAGGACGTCTTGGATGCTTTACAGACGCATATCAAGGGTCTCCGCAACGAAGCTCTGCGTAGGAGAGAGCTTCTCAGTTGTAAGCAGCTGGAGGGTGAGTCATTTGCAGATTTTTACGTACGACTCAGACGCATCGCTGAGGAGGTTGACGTTTGTCCGGGGAACTCGTCGACTTGTGAGGAAACACAGCTGAAGATGATTATCCTCATGGGTGTGCGGGACGAAGAGCTTATTCAGAAGCTTATCTCCCTCAACACTGCCTCCTCTCTACAGGATGTTGTCACCACCTGCCGCTCTTACGAAGCCACCAGAAGTGCGACTTCTGCTATTCGTGCTCCATCTAACCAGCTGTGTGCCATCTCCGCATATAAGAAGAACATAGGACGTGACGGGACTTCAGCCTCACATCCGACTCCAGCTTCGCATCACTCTTCAGCATCACTTCAGACTTCGACGCCAGGTAATTCATGCCAATATTGTGCTCGTCGGCATGGTTCTGAATGCCCTGCCGCTGACAGCACCTGCAATAACTGTGGCCGTCGTGGCCATTGGGCTAGGACACTGAAGTGCCCTGCCAACAACGTTCAGTGCCGCTCCTGTAGCCGCATTGGACATTTTGACAAATGCTGTCAGTCACGGAAGAAAAAGGATACTACTTGCAAGTCTCAGGCGGCGAAGAACAAGATCTGTTGTCGCGTGGGATCATCTTCTCCTGTCAGCAAGACACCTCAGCCCATCTGTGTTCACCTGTCATACGGCGACATTACTTCCCGTATCCAGATGCTTCCTGACACAGGTGCGGACGTCACAGTCATCGGCACAAGACACCTCGACATTCTGGGGATCCCTAGGAGCAGCTTGCAACCACCGTCAACTTCTACAACGCTCACTGCAGACGGTTCTACAATGGCACCTGCTCTGGGTACATTTCAGGCTACCCTCACCCTAGGTAAGCAGTCATGTTCTGCCAGGATTCAGGTCCACAAAGGTGTTCAGATGCCACTACTGTCATATGGCCACTGTCAAGAGTTGGCCATAATATCTTCAGACTTCCCTAAGCCAATTCTGGAAGTAAAACATGTCAACAGGTGCAAGGAGCTGCCCCTCCCACCCAATACGTCACCTTCTGCAGCCAGGGAGTTCTTCCTACGGCAATTCAAGGACGTGCTGGTTTCCAAGGAGGACCTAAAGACGGCCTCACTCAAGCCAATGGCTGGCTCCCCCATGAGAATACACCTGAAGGATGACGCAGTACCTTTCGCCATCCACACACCGCGACGGATACCCTTCGCTTTCCAGAGCCAAGTTAAGAAGGAACTCGACTCTATGGTAGCCCAGGGGATCATTAAGCCTGCGGGGGACGACCCCTCGGATTGGTGCCACCCCATGGTAGTAGTCGCCAAGAACATTACTGGAGTGCGTATCACCGTCGACCTCACCAAGCTGAATAGCCAAGTTTCCCGCCCTACCCACCCTTCACCAACACCCTTCGCCGCTATACGAAGTGTGGACCCGAAGGCAAGGTACTTTACTACAGCAGATGCCTTATGTGGGTACTGGCAGATGGAACTTGCGGAAGAAGATCAGCACCTCACGACGTTCATCACACCGTACGGCCGATTTCAGCACTGCAGAGGACCTATGGGTTTCGCCGCTACAGGCGATGCTTTCTGCCTCCGCGGTGACATGGCCCTTCAGGGTGTGGCGAACTGTGTCAAGGTCATCGACGACGTGCTCCTATATGACGAGGATTACTCCACGCATCTTGAGCGTATTCACCAGATGCTCACAAGGTGCCGCAAGTACGGGATCACCCTCAACAAGGATAAGTTTGTGGTCGCCGCACCTAGTGTGAACTTCTGTGGGTACACCCTCTCAGGCAAGGGCATATCGGCTGATCCTGGAAAGGTCAGCGCGATCCGGGACTTCCCAACTCCTGCCAACCTGACCGACCTCCGCTCGTTCATGGGCCTGGTAAACCAGTTGGCTGAGTTCACCCCCGACATCGCCGCTGCAGCACAGCCCCTACGCCCCCTGATGAGCCCCAAGAGAACATTCACCTGGACAGCTGACCATGATGAGGCATTCCGTAGCGTCAAGACAGCTCTCCTCAGCCCACCTGTTCTCGCGTCCTTCGACCCGGCCCTGCCAGTTGTCCTCCAGACTGATGCCTCTCGCCTCTACGGGATTGGATACGCTCTGCTACAGGACCACGGCAATGGACGCCTTCGTCTGGTTCAGTGTGGCTCTCGGTTTCTTACTGACGCCGAGACTCGCTACGCCACCATCGAACTGGAGCTGTTAGCCGCCGTCTGGGCCATGTCCAAATGTAGGTTGTATCTGATCGGCCTACAACACTTCAACCTCATGACGGATCATCGGCCACTCATCCCGATCCTGAACCACTACTCCTTGGATGCGGTCGAGAATCCCCGCCTCCAACGCCTTAAGGAGAAGACCTCGCCCTACCTCTTCACAGCTGCGTGGCGTGCTGGCAAGCTGCTCTGCATCCCTGATGCTTTGTCACGAGCCCCAGTCAGCCACCCCACACCAGAGGACGAGATCGCATGTGCTGATGCTACGGCACACCTCAGGACTGTAGTGACCGTGAACACGGTCATCTCAGAAGAGTCTCCACCGCAGGACGCCGACAGGACTCTTCAGGAACTCCGAGCCGCGGCAAGAGCGGACCCTTCGTACATCCGTCTACTGAACCGCGTGACCTCGGGATTTCCTTCCAACCGGTACGATTTACACAGCTCTTTACTCCCATACTGGAAGATGCGGGACGACCTCTATGCTGATGGCGACCTCGTCTTGTACGGAGCAAGAGTTGTGGTTCCTGCCGCCCTCCGCCGCCGCACCCTAGCCCACCTGCACGACAGCCACAGGGGTGTGGAAGCTACAAAACGCCGGGCGAGACAAGCTGTGTTTTGGCCAGGCATAGACTCCGACATCGCTAGTTCCGTTCAAGCCTGCGAGCCATGCCAGGTGCTGCAGCCTAGTCAGCAGCAGGAACCCCTCATGAACAACGACAACCCTACGAGGCCCTTTGAATCCGTCTCTGCGGATTTCTTCGTTGTGGCGGGAAAGTCCTTTCTCGTCATCGCCGACCGGCTCTCGGGGTGGCCTGTTGTCATTCCCTGCGGAGGCAACACTACTGCCTCTCATACAGTACGTATGTTCTGTGGCTACTTCCGGGAGGTTGGTGTCCCTCTCCGCCTGAGGACTGACGGCGGGCCCCAGTTCACCAGCAACGACTTCCGGGACTTCATGGAGCGATGGGGAATTCATCATGTGGTGTCCTCGCCACATTATCCCCAGTCCAATGGACATGCCGAGGCTGCCGTAAAGTCCGTCAAGCATCTCATCCTCAAGACGGCACCCTCAGGCAACATTGACTGTGAGAAGTTTGACCGGGGTTTATTGGAATTGCGGAATACCCCCAACTTCACAGGTCGCTCCCCAGCACAGATGTTATACGGCCACCCACTACGGTCATGTGTCCCTGCCCATCCTGAGTCCTTCTCAAGGGAGTGGCAGGCCAAGACCGAGGACTGCGATCGTCGTTCAGCCGCCCGTGCTGACCAGGTAAAGGCACAGTACGATCAGCACGCCCGACCCCTTCCCAGATTGAGTATCGGGCAAACAGTTCGGATTCAAGACCCGACGTCTCACCGCTGGGACAAGGTCGGGGTTGTCATGGGCTGCGGCAAGACCAGGGATTACGAGGTCCGTCTCCCTAGTGGTCGGGTATGGTGGCGGAATCGCCGCTTCCTTCGTTCAGTCCCGTCCCCTAGTGGTGAACCCCTCCCCCACATCCCTGTGAACCCTTGCTTGGACGAGAAAAGTAAGTCCTCATTCAGTGACCCCCCAGTTTTCCCACGTCGCTCTCAAAGGCTCCTGGAAAAAGAGTCCGCTCGAGATTGCACTACGAGCGTGAGGGGGAGGGAGGTGTAGATATATGAGACGAATATGCTGTAATATGTAACTGTACTATTTACCATTATTGATTCAGGTCTCTGTATTATATGTTATAATCATACCCTCTTTTGTCACTGAGTGTAGTTCAGATTTTGAGCACATGCGCGCTGTACGCGCATGCGCAGATAGAGATACCCAGAGAGAGATTCCACGACAGGACGCTGTTTACCCTGTCTTAACTCCTTTTGTGTGTTTGTCCCAGAAATAGAACTTACGAACTTGACACCAGTGTGTTTCCTTTATCCCTGATTGGAAGCACCATCTGAGTCTCCCACATTACCGGTAAAGAAAAAAGCGAGATCACATGTGTAAGTGCACACACGTGAAAACATATTGTCATCACTCTACATAAGAATATGAAAGCAACACTTATTTACTGTTCATATATATTTTAATTAATGTTTCTGAATTTAAAACAAAAATTCTACCCACCAGTGGTGGTAAAGTTGAAAACATAAGGACAGCCAATGTTGTTGTGTGTGGTTTTACCCGCATGACGAAGTTGCCAAGTCATCAGGTCCAACAATGGCTGAAGCTATAGAACATAAGAACTTTTTCTGTGTTGTTTTTAGTTTTACAGGCATTCCCCGCGTTACAGAAGCCCAGGTTACGGAATTTCGCTCTTACGGAATTTGTAAATTATGACCAATAATTTCGCGTTACGGCCCGTAAATTGGGGTAAATTTTAACAAACACAAGGCCTCACACATGCCATTCAGACTGACAGATTTGACAAGTTTTGCCAACCATAAAGACAGTTGAAGCTTTAAACATCACTCACAATGGATCTTGAATATTCCAACTGTTATCAGAAATACCTAAGTTGCCTCAACAATTGCAACCCCAGTTGCAATATCAAATTCTGTGTCACTACTTAGAAATAAAAAAGTCCCTGGTACACTCTAAGATTAAGAGAAAACGGACGACTCAGGCGTCCTGAAGTGAGAGAAAACGGACTCCTATGACGGGGCACTCAAATAAACATACACATAGCTGTATAATGCAATATTATGCAATATTAACCCCTAAATTGGTGTTTTAAGAAGGCATATCATAAATTATTTAATGTACTGTATTGTATGTGTTTATAAATGTTTATTTTCATTAATAAAAGTGCTTGAATTACTTTTTTGGGGCCGAAAAAATTCCTTAGGGACGCATCTCCAGTTTTATAATGGAAGTCAATGGGAAACTAGGTTTCGCGTTACGGAATTTCGCGATACAGTCAATTTTCCAGGAACGGAACCCTACCGTAACGCGGGGGATGCCTGTATTTAACTTTATGTGTGTTATTTTCGTTGGTTTATTAGGATGTTGCTTTATTACAGGTAGTAATTCGCCAAAAAAGTAGGGTAAATAAGGCAAAATTTAGCCAAACATTGAAAGTACCAGACTCAAATTAATTTTCTCCATGGGCAAACTAAAATTGTTTCGGACCATGGGAGTTTCCGGACCACAGAATGCTGATCTAGAGAGGTACAACCTGCCCGGACTAAAAGGGGGGACCATCTGTCCAGTAAAGCCGATTGTCTGAATCTTCCAGCGAATGTACTAAATGCATAAAAACGATCACTAATGATCTAAGAAACACCAAAAATACAATACATATCCTGACTACTGGGATTAGTTATACAGACTTTATCCTGTGAAAAAACATAATTTTGAGCAACATATTACTGTACTCATTTGCACTCAAATGTACTGCACTAAAGGACAAAAAATTAATATTTTTTTGTAAAATACAGTGGTCCCTCGGTTAACGAGCACAATTCGTTCCAGAAGGTCGTTCGTTAACCGAAACCATTGTTTCAATGGGATTTTGGGTAATTGGTTGCAGCTCACCGAAAATTACATACAAACTAAAAATATATGCATTAAAGTACACTTACTTTGAGGTGTGCATGTAGAAGACTCCTGGTTGATGATGATGGGAATTAGAATGGGGGTGGAAGAGAAGGCATTGGGGTGGGAGAGAAGTCACCCCATGCTTCATGCCAGCATTTCACCCATAAAATTTTAGTTCACTTGGTGTAATTCAAGATTATTTTCTTTAAATCAACACTGCACTGCATTATATATTGCCAATATGTAAAATAAACTTCAGAATGACCAATAATTGTACTGTAAAAACGTAAAAATAGTTTATGTTCAAGAGTGTCCCAAGCAAGACGCTTCCTCCACTGAGCAGAGACACAAACTGACGCCATTCTGGGTGAGTCAAGTGGCTGTTTGGCGCGCTAAAAACTAGTTCCCTGTACTTCAATTACGTTAAATAATTGTTAAAATGTCTATAAATTTTCATACTGTATAAGAATTGGAAAATTATTGAATAGTACAACCTTCTTGATATTTACTCAAATGTTAACGAATTGAAGCCCTAAAACCGATTACTGTATTGGCGGACTAATACTACAGCTGGTGAGCAGGCGAAAGCAGGCGAAAACATGTTGGGAAAAATTCGTTAACCGAATTGAATATTCTTATGGAAGGTAATTCGTTAACCGAAATTTCGTTAACTGAGGTGTTCGTTAACCGAGGGATCACTGTATGTAATATCTATATGTGTACTAAAATTATCCGCTGTCTTACAAGGATTTCAGCAATGCTAGTTAAATTCTCCTAAGTTTAGTCTGTGAAATTTTATAAGATAAAAACTTTAAGCCTAAAACAACCTTCACCCCTGGGAAGGAGTAGGTGATGTGTTAACAGCCAGGCAGGGGGGAGGAGGGGGGGGGGCGGGTGAGGTGAGGTATTGAGCAGCCAGCAGCGAAGGTTACCTAGTGGTATTTATTTATCTGTCATATAGATGGAGTTAGGTTTTTTGCTTATAAAATGCAACTGAATTAACTTGAGAGAATATACCTTACATTGCTGGAATTCTTATAAGATAGTGATTAATTTAAATATAAACACACTAGAGTTTGCACTAGACATAAAAATTTTAATAATTATTTAGTACATTAGAGTACAGTACAGGTTTGCCCTTAGGACAATGATTTCTTTGACCTTTTTCACAATATGGATTTAGGATGGTGTATGCATGTAAATGAATAAAAATAAATGAAGAGAGTTAAGTATATATTTACACAGACAATATGAGATAAAAAACTTGCACTTAAATGTACAGTACTATACTAAAGGACTAAAGTTTTTATCTCTTGTTCAAAATATATGATGTCTATATTCATATTATTCGCTGTCTTGCAAGGATTCCAGCAATGTAAGTTATATTCTGCTAATTTTAGTCTGATTTTAGCCCAGAACGCCCAAATTTTTTGTTAAAATCTTCTGAAATCCGGATTTACTGGGTCCGGATCTTAGGGGGGTTTACTGTACTTTAATAACAGCTGGGGGATTGCAACTAGTACTGTACATGTACATATTATGTAAAGTAAATGAAAATAAATCTATTTTTTATAAATTTTTTTGTTTTTGCCTTTATTTTGTATAAATACTACTGATTTTATGTCTATTTATAAATTATTTTAGTTATTTAGAATCATTTAATAATTATATATAGCAACAGATATAAAACTTGTTTGGGCTCTTTTGGTTCTCAGGAACAGAACCTATTTTTCCCCATAAGTTACTAACATTAGTATAAAAGCAACCCCAGCAATACGGAATTCTGGGTTATGGAAACTCGCCCTTCCGAACATTGTAGTTATGACCCAAAAATTCAGGACAAAAAACTCGCCCTTATGGAATTTAGGAAAATTTTCAAACACAAAGATTGCAATATATAAGAAAGAAATTCATCAAAATTATAAAATTTGTTTCTTGTGGATCCCTGATGGTAGCTACAAGATGACTGAATGGCTGCCCAGCTCACCTCCCCACTTGCCAGCAGCCACAACAACAATGATGCTCCTCAGTTAGAATTCCTTCCCAAGCTTGGGTTCAGTTATGCGTCTGTGTTCAGGATTGTATTCGCCCTTACAAAATTATGGTTAATTTATTAAGATTTTCAAAAGAAAGAATCTTGATACAGTCGGCCCTTAACATACGCGGGGGTTAGGTAACAGAGATACCTGTGAATGTTAAGAATCTGCGTATTTTTGCTGCCCCCCCCCCCCCTAAAAACAAACCTGGCCCCCCATGTCCTTATTTACCGTATATACCTGTGTGTAGTTTGAGTTTTTAAGACCAAAGTTTTTGGCAAAAAATTGGGGGTCGACCTCTAAACGGGTAATAGTTTCGTTAGGTTGAAAAATATTTACCAGTAACTACCAGTAAACAATGAAAACGACGCACCACCAGCTGTGAGTGTCGGTACAATTGCCAGGGCAGATCTCTTGTGTCATCATAGCAAGCCCAAAGTAGCCAAATGCATGGCATGGTATGCACAGGACGATGTAAAACATAAAGTATTCATTTTTTAAAGTTTATTTATAGATACTGTACATAAATTTTTGTTCATTACATTTGAAACATCAATCTTTGTTAATTAAATTTGAAACAAAAGAAAACTACGATACCGTATTTCTAAATACCGGGTATTTTCATTAAAATATTACATCACAAGTATATTTTACCTTAACTGTGACTGAATGAATATATTCTCAGAAATAAATATGGAAATGTAATATTTTTGCTGAAATGACGTATGTATTACAGCGGAAAGTGGGATAAAATCATGACGAAAACAACGACTTTCGCTTTCTTTCGTTGTTCAAAAGATTTTACCGTAATCGCTTTACGAATGGTTTTCAGTTAAAAAACTGTTGTATTACAATAATATTCTATCCTAATTCACTTGAATAAATACTACGATACCATATTTCTGAATATTTTCATAAAAATCCATCAAAATCATTTTCCTTGTCATCAGCACCAAACAGCTACTCCAAGTCCTCTCCTTGAACAGCATCGTCATATGGATCAACACCATCATCAACCATGGGATCATTAATATCTTCATCCTCATTCACGCTCTCATTAGCCTCATAATCCCACAACAAGTCGTCTTCTGTTCCATCAAGAGCATTCGAAATCCCACATTTCTTAAAAGATTTCACCACAATTTCTGGTCTGATTGCGACCAGGGCTCTGCCGTATCAGCTATACGGTACACATGTTTTTCGAATCGTTTTCAGTAAAAAAGCTGTTGCATCACAAGTGAATTAGGATAGAATATTATTGTAATACAACAGTTTTTTAATTGAAAACCATTTGAAAAGCGATTACAGTAACATCTTTTGAACGAAAGAAAGCGAAAGTCATTGCTTTCGTCACTTTCCACTGTAACATGTACGTCATTTCCGCAAAAATATTACATTTCCATATTCTCAGAAATAAATACAGGTTGTACCTCTCTAGTCCGGCATTCTGTGGTCCGGAAACTCCCGTGGTCCGGAACGATTTTAGTTTGAACAAAAGGTAGATAGGCAGCTTTTTTTTTTTACTTATCTGAATTATTATTATTATTACAGGAGTATTAAATTTTTGCCCCTAAGGCCACAATGTGGGTCAGTGACCTATGCCCGGGTGGGCTAATCCCCTTAAAAAAAAAAAAGCCGCGGGAAATTAAGGTTTGTTTACATCCGGCAGTTCAGCTGCTCTCTCTCTCTCTCTCTCTCTCTCTGCTTGTCTATACAGAGTACAACATTTAACCCTTCAATATATATGAGCAGTAAATAAGTGTTGCTTTCATATTCTTATGTAGAGTAATGACGATATGTTTTCACATGTGCGCACTTACATACGAGCAGTCTCACTTTTTTTTTACCATTAATGGTTAGCTACTTATATTGTTCCATTTATTAACATTAAATAACATTACAGGTACTTCAAGCAACCATATTCATTTTTTACATTAATTTTACTACAGCTAAACTCAGGGTCTTATTTTCTTCAGTTTTATATGTAGAACCAATCAGTCACTGGTTTCGTAAGCTTTAACATAAACAATGCCGGCAGCCGTCTCGTCTCCTCTAATATTCCTCGTGTTATTAATAAATTGTATTGTTAATTTTGCACACACGTACATTAATTCAATAAAAACAAATTCAGAAACATTAATTAAAATATATATGAACAGTAAATAAGTGTTGCTTTCATATTCTTATGTAAAGTAACGACGATATGTTTTCACGTGAGCGCATGCGAACTTACATATGCGATCTCTCTTTTTCTTTACCATTATCGTTAGCTACTTCTATTGTTCCATTTATTAACATTAAATTACATTACTTAAAACAACCATATTAATTTTACTACAGCTACAACCAAGGTCTTATTTTCCTCAGTTTTATATGTAGAACCAGTCAGTCACTGGTTTTGTAATCAACGAAAACAATGCTGTGTTATTTCCTCGTGTGTTTTAATATTCTACATATTATTTATGAATTGCAATGCTCATTTTGCACATATAAACATTAATTGAATAAAAAAGACATTCAGTAATAAACAATAATGAATCTTTTGTACATAAGAGAAATGACGCCGTTTACACGATTATGCACGTCGTCTGCACATTGGCGGGCCGTTCAAACCCGTCGAAATTCAAGTTTCCGCCGTCAAAATTTTTATTTATTTTTTTGTGTGTTCCAATAAAATACGTTAAGAATTAAAAACTCGCGAAATTTGAGAAGCTACTATACGACATTTAACCCTTCAATATGTCTTCAAAGAGACCATGACGCAGAGAAAGTGGTGCTAGTGCTTCCAGGCATAAGCACAAGTCACTATCTATCCAGGAAAAGGGTGAATTTCCATGGTCCGGCACCGGTCAGGTCCCGAGGTTGCCGGACGAGAGAGGTACAACCTGTAGTAGTTTTGCTGAAATGTAATGTATTTCAATGTAAATTAGGATAAACTACATGAAAACAAAAGACTTTTCCTAACCTTCCGATGTTCAAGATATGTTACTCGTTTTTTTAATAGTTTTCGGTTAAAATTCTGCTATATTAGTGATATTCTATTCATACTGTGCTTGATATAATACATTCATGGAAATGTAATATTTTTGCAACTACAATGCTGATGTCAACACAAGCGTGGTTACAGCGAGAGAGAGAGAGAGAGTGTGTGTGTGTGTGTGTGTGTGTGTGTAATAATAATAATAATAATAATTAACGGTTTATTGAAAGAGCATGGCAGCCGGAAGGCTGAAAATATACAATTACATAATTGGGGAATGGGTCTCTTGATTTACAAATGATGTACAAGTAACATAAGTGATACAAATATGACATATAATAATTAGGTGTTGCTAATTTTTACAATGGTTGGGATTGGGCTGTTCTTGTAGCAATCAGTTCGTGCTCGTATGGGCTGGATGCGGTTGGGCTGGTGTGTGGCCAGGACAGTAGCTTGGGGCAATGCAGGTGTGCTCCATCCTTCAGGTTAGGTCAGGTGAAGCTGTGAGGCCAGGTTAGGTCAGATCCAGTCACAATCAGTATTGCTGTGTTTTTGAGCTTTTCCTTCGAGTTGAAATTGCCACTTTTCTATATCACTTGTGGGTTAATCGTCAATCTTTGCACTGTACTGTTGGTGTGAGGTTGTTGATATATCCAGATGGGAAGGAGGAGATGGGGAAGGGGAGAGCCCGACAGACCGGGCTGGCAGCTGTCTCCATGGTCAAGAGACCACGGCCGCGTTAGCGGGCAGCGCCGACTGCACACGTCCTTACCCTAAGAAAAAAGTGTGTGTGTGTGTGTGTGTGTGTGTGTGTGTGTGTGTGTGTGGTTTCGTGCACGATTTGAATAATGTATATTCCTTTGAATGTATATTCCTCCAGCGGCAATCAGTGTATTTGCAAATCTGTGTAAGTTAAACCCGCGCATGTTAAGGGCCGACTGTACTGTATTGCCTTAAAGCTTGCGAGGGTGAGGTGAAATGAACCTCGCAACAAGGCAAAATTCGCGAGTTTTTCATGCTGGTTCCAGAAGTGTGCAAAATACAGTACATAGCGCAGTATACAGGTACTCCTCGACTTCGGACCTACTTGACATACGACCACCCGGACATAAGCCCACGGCAGTTGCACAAAATATTTTTCAAATTCCGTACGTATTTTCTAGTACCGAAACGTTTCCGTCCCGTACAACAGCGTGGCGTGGGCTGGGCTGCCTCGTGGTGTACAGCGTCCACGCTGTAGCGTGCTCAGTTGGTGTTTGGCCGTCGTTGTTGTTAGTGATCGCGCTGTGTACCGACAATATTTTCGTTTCTAATTCCCTTTAAAATGACTGGCAAGCATAAAAGTGAGAGTTCTGGTGGTGCTCAGAAGTAAAAGCGACAGTCAATTACTTTTGAGAAGAAAATGAAAATAATAATGCAATATGAAAATGGAAAAACGGTAGCAACAATTTCACGCGACCTAGGCTTCTCTCACTCGACGATATAAAAAATTTTGAAGGATAAGGAATGAATTTGTGAGGTAGTGAAAGGATCAGCACCTATAAAGGGAACAATAATAACGAAAAAAAGACAAGGTCCCATTCATGAGATGGAAAAATTACCTGTGGTGTGGATGGAAGATCAGATGCAAAAGTGTGTACCCTTAAGCCTTCTAACCATACAGGCTAAGGCAATAAGCCTTTTCGAAAGCCAGAAAGAGCAGGCAGGAGATGAGTGCGACCAAAACTTCACAGCAAGTCATGGGTGGTTCCAAAGGTTTAAGAACCATTACAGTTTGCACAGTGTAAAGGCGAGTGGATAGGCAGCAAGTGCTGATGTGGGTGCTGCCGAAGCTTTTAAGGAGGAGCTAGATCCTGTCACCGTGGAGGGAAATTATTTGCCTGAGCAAATATTTAATGTGGATGAAACTGGCTTATTCTGGAAGCGCATGCCAGAACGGACATACAACCACAAAGAGGAGAAAACCATGCCAGGATTCAAGGCATTCAAGGATCGAATCACACTTCTGTTGGGGGGGGGGGAATGTAGCTGGTTTCAAGGTAAAACCCTTATGATATATCATTCAGAGAACCCAAGGGCTTTTAAAAATGTCAGCAAGCACACACTGCCAGTCTTTTATAGCAGTAATAAGAAAGCATGGATGACCCTAGCACTGTTTGAGGATTGGTTCCCGAGTTGTTTCAATCCACGAGCCAAGGAGTATTGTCTGCAACAAGGGGTTGCATTCAAGATTTTATTAATTTTAGATAATGCTCCGGGACACCCACCACACCTGGACGACCTGCATCCTGATGTTAAGGTAGTCTACCTTCCACCTAACACTACCTCTATCATCCAACCCATGGATCAAGGTGCTATTGCTGCTTTTAAAGAGTATTATTTACGTACGACCTTCGCTCAGGTTGTTCCTGCTACTTAAGGTGAGAAACGCTCAGAGAGTTTTGGAAGGATTACAACGTTTTGAAATGTATAAAGAACATAGCTGCAGCATGGGATGAGGTTACAGGTCAGTGCATGAATGGAATATGGAAGAAAGTCCTGAAAAGATATGTGAACAGTTTCAAAGGATTTAATGAAGATGAAGCAATTTCTGAGAGTAGTACAGTAACGAGATAGTGGAGTTGGGTCAACAGCTGGAGTTAGAAATTGATAATTAAGATGTTGAGCAGCTGATTGAAAGTGTAGGAGAAGAGCTAAGTAACGAGGATCTTTTTGAACTGGATGCAGAGAAAATTGCAGAGGAAGAAGAGAAACAAAATGTAAAGAAAAACCTGCACTCCCAAAACATTTTCAGTGAAACAAATGGCAGAGGCATTTGCTACTATTAATAAGGGGATGCAAATGTTTGACGAAATGGATCAAAATGTTGAGCGTTTTGCAAAAGTTGACAGAATGATCCAAGATGCACTTACTTGCTACAGGGAGATTTACAATGAAAAGAAAAGGCAAACTGTGCAGTCTAAATTGGACATCTATTTTAAGAAGTCCCCCACTGCTGTCTCCTCACGCCCCACCACTGATGCGTCTTCACTCCCTAAAGATGATCCAATACCTTCAACAAGCAAGTATGTTAGCCTGTCTGAAGAAAGCGAAATTGATGACCCACCCAGCCCTGTCTCCTCCTCTGCTTCATCCAATTAATGTAGTCTCCATGTTTAATTAAAAAATTATTGAGGCCCCGTGTTCATTCAGCAGAATACATTAAAGGTAAGTGCACAGTAACACTTTAATAATTTTTCATTATTGATTACTTTTACTGTACCGTATTTAATTTTAGAATTTCTATGTACTATTTTCGCATTTTCGACTTACGACCTGGTCATCAGTCCGGAACCTAGTCCAAAATATTCCAATTGGTAGGTAATTATAGGGTCAAAGTGTTTGTAGTAGGTTTTAGTAAAGGTGACAAAATCTTTTCATTACTAGACTTCACTAGAGTAATTTTCAATATATAAGCTACTGAAGTTAGCACAAAGAATGAGATGTGACTATGATAACAAATTGATCATATGTCAGGCAGGAAAATTTGGGTGGCCTCCTAAAAGTATGGTGTGGCCCCCTAGGGAGCCATATGGTCCACATTTTGAATCACTGCCTTAAACTACAGTATGAGAGTTTAAATAACACGGCCCTGCCCCTCCATGGATTGCACTATGGGTTGAATGGGGTGCAAGGGAGGTTGTGTACTGTGTCTGACAACTTCCACTATACTGGCCGCAAAGGTCTCTACAGTCTTTACCGCTCCCCTCCCTGCCTAAGGGGGTGATGGGGGAAGGGAGGGAGAGGGTAATGCATGGTGGCATTGTTACATGTAATGAAACTATAAAAGTTGTCTAAAAATCATTTCAGTACTCTGTGCCTGACAAATAAAAAAATTTATAATATAATATACATTAGGCTCTCACCAATAACGTCTAATAGGTGCCTGAAAAACACCGTTATTAGCAAAAATGGGCATTCAGGTAGCAAATCATTCCCTCCACCACCTCCCTTAGCCCCCACAGGCACAAATGTGGAAGCCATTATTGTTCACTGACCCTAACAACCACTGGTTATAGAGGCAAAAATCTCACACGTGGGCACAGAGCTGTATTCCACGGAGAGTTTGTAAGAGCGAGGCGGAGCGGACAACTACGTCATCAACATGGCGGCAAACAAACGCTATCTTTGATGCACCCCGAAGATTCCTGCAAATTCTCCGTTATTCAAGAGAATCCAGACGTTATTATCGAAAATGGGTATCTATTGTAACTTACCGTTATTGTCGAAAACGTTATTGTGGAAATCGTTATTGGCGAGAGCCTACTATAATATACAAGTAATAAAATATACAGTTGTACCCCGCTTTACGCGGTTTCACTTAATGTGATTTCTCATATACGTGGTGCCTCGCCAGAACCGAACTTTCACTTAACGCGGTTCATCTACCCATATACGCGCAGAGTGTCCGGCTCGAGACGCTATTTTTAGATTCGCGCCACCCGCCACCCGCTCCCGCCTGCGTCGCCTCTCCCTCCTCCTCCTCCTCCCTCCCTCCCCTCCCGCCTCCCTCCGCCTGGGCCAGCCGCGCTGTAAGGTTGCGCAGTGTGTGTCTTTGATGCGTTATCACTGACGTCATATGACATATCGGACTGTGATTGGCCATGCATCACTACCCCCCCTCTGCTGCTAGCTGTAATTGGTTTAAAGTAATATGACGTGTCCACCCGGGGAGGGAGAGAGGGAGGAAAGAGGACGCTGCCGTGCTAGTTTCATCCCTCCAGGTCACCCTGTGTATACGTGCATCCATTGTTCTGTGAAATGGCTTCCGCTGGACCACCGCCGGACCACCACTGCCACCAGAGAAACCTTTCCTTACCTGGACCCAGCCGCACTAAGCCCAAGAAGACACGCCATGCCCTAAGCTACGAAGTGAAATACCAGATCATTCAAGATTTGGAGAAAGGAATACGTCAAGCTGATCTCGCGCGCCAGCATGGCGTCAACGAATCTACGATTCATACTATTAAGAAGGATGCAGCCAAGATTAAAGAACACATGAAAATCACAACGTCTGCAGGTGCTTCAATGATCAAGTATTGCCAGAACAAGGTGCTGGTAAAGGTGGAAAATTTGCTGGTGAGTTACGTGATTCGTCAGGCAAGACGGAACATGGCGGTCGACACACGCTCAGTGCAGGAGTATACACGTGAACTTTACGCAGCAGTGTCACGTAAGCGGGGAATTGCAGAGCCCAAACCCTTCAATGCTTCCTCTGGTTGGCTGCATAGGTTTAAGAAGAGGAACAAGATCACCAACATCAACATTGGCGGTGAGGAAGCGAGTGCTGACCGTGTGGTGGCTAGGGATTTTCCTCTGTTCTTATCTGAGGCTATGGAGGAAGGACAGTACAGTCAACCCTCGTTAATTCGGTCTAATAGGGGGGGGGGGGGGAAGGGTGTCCGTTTTAGCCGATTGTCAGAATTAACCGATTTAGGGGTTAATATTGCATTATATTTCAAAGTCATTGTTTTCGTCACGATTTTATCCCACTTTCCACTGTAATGCGTACGTAATTTCAGCAAAAATATTACATTTCCGTGAATGGATTATATCAAGCACAGTATGAATAGAATACCATTGTAATATAACAGTATTTTAACCAAAAACTATTAAAAAAACGAGTAACTTCTCTAGAACATCGAAAGGTTAGGTAAAGTCTTTTGTTTTCGTCATGTATTTTATCCTATTTTACATTAAAATACATCACGTTCCAGCAAAACTAATATTTATTTCCGAGAATATATTCATTCAGGCACAATTAAGGTAAAATATACATGTGATGTAACAGTTTTTTAACTGAAAACGATTCGAAAAACACGTGTACCGTGTAGCTAATACTCAACAGCTGGTGGTGCGTCATGTGTCGTTGTAAACAATAGGAGGTTGAAGTAGATTGCCGGGTATTATATAAAGTGTGAAATATCAAAAACGTTTTTAATACCGGTATTTTTTGTAGATCAATGAGAACTGTGATACCGTACATGATATGATAAGTTAGCCTGTGCTAAGAACTTCAACATAGACTACTGAAAACACGTTGTAAGGTAATTTAGCCTATTGTAAGTTGGTGAGCTTGATTTGCTGAAGAAACTGCACAACTTTTCATTACTAATTGGTACAAATTTTACGTTTCCATTGTTTACTGGCAATAAATGGTAAATATTTTTCATGTCTGAAGCTAAAAGTTGCATTCCCCTCCCCCCCCCACACTAGTGGTGATGTTACATTTGACCAAACAGACGCTGGTGTTTTATCCCAGCAGTGGGTGGACCAGCATTTTAGCTTAAGGTCCGCGTAGGTAATATTCCTACAAATCTTTAAAAAAAAAAAAAAAAAAAAAAAAGTTCGTTCAGATTTTGTCCGAAATTCGGATTAAAGGGGTCCGAATTAACGGGGGTCAACTGTACACTGACGACCAGGTGTTTAACATGGACGAATCTGGTCTTTTCTGGAAAAAGCTGCCTACCAAGACCTTCGTTGTCCAGTCTGCCAGCAAGGTAAGGGGTCGGAAGTAGCAGAAGGAACGCATCGCCGTCCTCTTTACCACCAATGCCTCCGGTACCTGTAAACCAAAGTTATCGGTGATTCACACAGCCCGCAAGCCGCACGCCTACAAGAATATGGACATGAACAAGCTTAATGTCCACTGGCTAACCGCACGTAAGGCGTGGATGTTCTCTTCTCTGTCCCTCTTCTGGTTTGACGACTGTTTTGTTCCCGATGTGAAGAAATTCTGCGAGCAACAGAATGTTCCATTCAACATTTTGTTCCTCCTTGACAACGCACCTGGACACTTGCCCCTACTTATGGATCGTCACCCCAACGTAAAAGTGGTCTTCCTTCCTCCCAACACTACGTCATTAATCCAGCCCATGGACCAGGAGTTGATCTGCAATGTGAAAGCTGCGTACTCTGCAAAGAAGTTCAAGCTCCTGAACGACTCTACCAACACCAAGGATGAGTTGCGTAAGCTGGGTGAAGAAGTTTAACGTCAAACAAGCTGTAGACTTCTTGGTGGAGGCATGGGATCAGCTGTCTATTGCTACGATTCGTCACGCATGGAGACATGTGTTGCATACCAGCTGAGAGGAGGAGTCAACCTGTGACTGGTGAGGTTCAGACTGTTGTAGTAGCAGTGGACCTTGCCAGAGAAGCTGCGCACAATATTACAGCTGAAGGATTCTCTGAGACCACCAACGAAGACATCCTGGATGTGATCAGAGATCCTGAAGTGACTGCCGACGAGATGTTGGAAGATGATCACGTCAGTGAAGAGGAAGAAGGTGCGTCATTCTCCGAAGAACACAAGTTAAGTCATAGTGACATTAAGGGTGCCATGGAGTGTGCAGAAAAAATGAAGTCCTTCCTTTCCCGCGACAATGACGATGACTGCTATGAAGTCTTCCATACCTGGCTGGTGCAGGCTATGGAGCCGTATATCATGGTGTATCAAGACAACATTAACACTAGCCGTCAAAAAAGCATTACCAAGTTCTTCGCCCGCAACCCACCACAGCCAGAAAGAGCCAGTGATAGTGACAGTGAAAGTGACTTTGAGGGATTTGTCAGGGAAGCCCTGACAACTGTAACTGATAGTGATGGTGATGCACCTAGTAATGGTGATTCACATAAGGGCCAGTAATCTGCCCTCTGCCTCGGAACCAGCCTCCATCCCCGTATGCCGACCCATCTCTTCTTCTAAAGTAAGTGTTACACCTAACTTTTAGTTTTCCTAACCTAACCTTTATTTTTCCTAACCTAACTTTTATTTTTCCTAACCTAACCTCTTCTATATTACTTGTTTGTTCATACCATCATAAAGTTAAGATAAAATTTTTACTACAACATAGTTGTGTGTCGCCAAAAAGTGGAGTTTGGGGGTCGGGCCAGTCTCTATTGGAATTAATCCCATATGTTCTGTTGTTCACTTAACGCGGTACCCTGTGGGTTCAATTGACCGCGTAAAGCGGGGTACAACTGTAATATAATTGTTACCGCAAGCAGCAATGAGTAGGATGACACATAAACAAACATTAGGTTAGGCGGCAAGTCATGTCATGTTTATTGGGTGTGCCTGCCTGTATACAGTATGTAGAGTACGGAGATGGTGGATATGAGAGGCCCAGAAGGAGGTTGGAGTGTGTGAAGAGAGTTTGTTTATGTATAATTATAATCACCTGACTCAGCCATAGCTGACCAGCCAGGGTGGCCAGGCTATCTGGTGGGCATTTCAGTATAGCTTCCCACATCTTAGAGGCAACACCTAACCTGGTTTCTCTCTAGACTTTCAACACGTAAGTTTAACTAGTACTGATTGTGTACACAGGTAGACTGTGTCCATTGCATCATTTATCAGTGTGACAATATAGAAATATGGCAAATTGAGTACTCACTGGAAGTGTTAAGATTAGACTAATTACATAGCCGTGATTGTTATATAAATATATATTGGATTAAACATTTATGTAGGAGTGTCTATGTATGACTTATTTAAAACACTACATGAATTGTATTCAACAGGTTTGACAGAATTATAATGTTCGAGTACAACGTCACAAGTCTCATTCATCCTTTAACCGCTCGGATGGCGGTTACTATAATATACAGTAGTACCCCGATTTACGCGGTCAAGTGAACCCACAGGGTACCGCATTAAGTGAAATCCGCGTAAATGGAACAACAGAACATATGGGATTAATTCCAATAGAGACTGGCCCGACCCCCAAACTCTACTTTTTCCGACACAGTACCTATGTTCTAGTAAAAATAACATCTTAATTTTATGATGGTACATGCACACAATTAATACTTAAGAGAAATAGAGAAATACAGTCGCCAAGTTAATGTCCATTCAAATAATGGACTCAACTCCCTCCCCCTCTTCTCACACTACACTGCTGGCTCTTCCCTCTCTGAGAAATTTTTGGGGGAAAATCACTAGATTTTAATAAATAATACCTCAAACTAAAGTTAGGATAATATAATTGACATTGCTGGATTCCATGTAAGACCAGGAATATTTTGAATATAAATGTGATATATTTTGCACAAAAGATAACATATTTATTCAGAGTAAACATTACATCTAAAATTTGTATGTCTAATGCAAAATCTATGATGTTCATATTCAAAATGATCATCAAATTGTAAGAATTCCAGCAATGTAAATTATATTCTGGCCGGGTAATTTGTATGAATTTTATGGGCTAAAACAAATATCTTCAGTTAATAAAAAAAAAATATTCTTCAAACACTATCTGTCAATCAAAGTACCCCACCTTGCCTCCCCCCCCTCTTCCAACCGCGCCAGATGGTCGGTCGGTCCCAACCCTCCCCCCCACCCCCACCAACCCTCACTACCAGAGAAATGTTGGGAGAAAATACTAGATTTTAACTTTTAGTAATAAATAATACCTCAAACTAAAAATAGGATAATATAATTGACATTGCTGTATTCCTTGTAAGACCAGGAATATTTTGAATATAAATGTCATATATTTTGCACAAAAGATAACATATTCATTCAGAGTAAACATTATATATAAAATTTGTATGTCTAATGCAAAATCTATGATGTTCATATTCAAAATGATCATCAAATTGTAAGAATTCCAGCAATGTAAATTATATTCTGGCAGGGTAATTTGTATGAATTTTATGAGCTAAAACAAATATCTTCAGTTAATAAAAAAAAAATATTCTTCACACCGTGCCAGATGGTCAGATGGTCCCTCCTTCCCCCCCACCCCCCACCAACCCTCCCTACCAGATAAATGTGTGGGAAAACCAGACTATTTACCTTTTTAGTAATAAATAATACCTCAGACTAAAGTTAGGATAATATAATTGACATTGCTGGATTCCTTGTAAGACCAGGAATATTTTGAATATAAATGTCATATATTTTGCACAAAAGATAACATATTTACTCAGAGTAAACATTATATCTAAAATTTGTATGTCTAATGCAAAATCTATGATGTTTATATTCAAAATGATCATCAAATTGTAAGAATTCCAGCAATGTAAATTATATTCTGGCCAGATAATTTGTATGAATTTTATGAGCTAAATAAAAAAATTATGCTTCACCCACGTAAAGGGGTACAAGCACCGCGGAATGTGAGCATCCTGGGTTCTGGCAGGGCACCGCGTAAACGTGGAAACGCGGAATGTGGGACCGCGTAAAGTGAGGGTTGACTGTATATTAAAATAAGTAAGGCACTTAAAATAATTGATATAACCTACACGATGTCTATCTGTGTGAAGTTATGTCATTGAATATGTTAATGTGGGTATATATTTAATGTATACCTAGATACCTATTTATGGAGGTCTTGGTCGTCGTAGAAAACGGATGCCGCCAGACACAGCCGTCTCTCCCAGTTGCGTAGCTGATTCAAGGTTGAGATGAGTGGGTCAATGGCCGCCGCGCTGTCAGGTGCTTATCTTCGTTGCATAGAAACTAAATGATGCTTCAAGATGGCGATGGGTGAGTCCACTATCCACCAAAATTGCTGACTGCGGGTTTTGAGGGTCACTGGATACGTCCACCACTGACGAGATGCCGCTCCTTCTCTGTGTCAAACCTTTGGAAGCCCTGTACAGTGGTCCCTCGGTTAACAAAATTTCGGTTAACGAATTACCTTCCATGAGAATCTTCATTTCGGTTTACGAAATTCTTACGAAAACATGTCAACATGTTTTCGCTTGCTCACCAGCTGGAAGATTAGTCCGCCAATACAGTAATCGGTTCTAGGGCTTCTATTAGTTCCCATTTGAGTAAATACCAAGAAGGTTGTGCTATTATATATTTTCCAAGTTTTATATTAAAATTATTAGTCACTTTAACATTATTTAAAATAATTGCAGTACAGGAAACTAGTTTTTGGTGTGCCAATCAGCCACTTCACTCATCCACCAAGGAGTCTGTTTGTGTCTCTGTTCAGTGGAGGTAACATCTTGCTTGTGGCTCTCTTGAACATAAACTATTTTTACATTTTTACAGTACAATTATTGGTCATTCTGAAACTTATTTAACATATTGATAATATATAGCGCAGTGCAGTGTTGATTTAAAGAAAATAATCCTTAATTACAGCAATTAAACTAAAAATTTTAGTGGTAAAATTGTTATTGAATCCAGCATGGGTCCAAAGAAATCTAGAAAGGCGATTTCAATTCAGGTGAAACAGGAAATCATTAAGAAACATGAAGAAGGCATTAAAACAATTGTGCTTAGTAAAGAATATGGGATGTCGGCATCAACTGTGTCGACAATTCTTTCGCAGAAAGACCAGTTTAAGGAAGTGAAAGTGAGAGACAAATCTACCAGAGTGTTTAAAGGTAGATCCTTAATTTCAGAAACAGAGAGGTTACTTCTCATTTGGATTAAGGAAAAACAAATGAAAGGAGATTCAATTTCGATTGAATTTATTTGTGTAAGAGCTAGGGAAATTTACGAACATTTAAAGGAGGAGCAACCTAGTTCTTCTGGCACAGAGTTTGAAGAATTTAGGGCCAGCAAGGGCTGGTTCGAAAAATTTAAGAAAAGAAGTGACATTTTTAGTGTTGTTAGGCATGATGAAGCTGCCAGTGCAGATAAAAAAGGAGCAGAAAAATTTGTAGTGAAGTTTAAAGAAATGGTGGATTAAGAAAATTATCTTCCACAGCCAGTGCTCAATGTAGACGAAACTGGGCTGTTCTGGAAGAAAATGCCCAAAAGGACATTCATCACCAGAGATGAAGCCTCTTTACCTGGGCATAAGCCCATGAAGGACCGTCTCACTCTATTGCTTGGTGCCAATGTTTTGGGGGATTGCCGACTGAAGCCTATGCTTGTCTACCAACCACTCTGAAAATCCCAGGGTGTTCAAGCAACAAAAGGTGGTAAGAGGACAACTTGGAGTTTATTGGAAGTCCAACAGTAAGGCACGGGTAACAAGACAGCTCTTTAATGAATGGGCTGTTGAGGTGTTTTACCCTTCTGTGAAGAGCTACCTAACCATCAATAAACTCCCTTTAAAGGCTCTTCTCCTTCTGGATAATGCCCCTGGTCATGACCCTGAACTTGCCAGCACTTTGGAGGCTCGATTTGACTTTGTCAAAATGTTGTTTTTGCCCCCAAACACTACATCAATTATGCAGCCAATGGACCACAATGTAATCAGCAACTTCAAGAAGCTATACATGAAGAAAATGTTCAGAAGGTGTCATCAGGCAACTTCCAATGATCCTGATCTAACACTGGCAAAGTTCTGGAAGACACAATACAACATCCTGGAGGCTGTAAAATTGATTGTGTCATCATGGCATGAAGTCTCCATTCGATCCCAGAATTCTGCATGGAAAGCACTGTGGCCATCAGCAGTCCATGATTTTGAAGGATTCGATGAAGAAACGGAGTTGGACAAGGAGATTGTGTCCATTGGTCAGTAAATGGGACTCAAAGTGGAGGAGGATGATGTGGAAGAGCTTGTGATGTCTTTTGAGCAGGAACTTACTCCTGAAGACTTGAAGCAACTGGATGAGATGTTAGAAACTGACAGTGGTGAGGAGAATAGGGAAAGTGATGACCATATATCTTCTTCTGATTTAAAAGATGTTGTTCACCACTGGGAGATGTTCAGAAAACTGGCTTCAAGGCACCCAGATGTGGAAACAACAGAACCTATTTTGTGTAATGTTGAGGACAAAGTGATCTCCTTCTTCAAAAATCAGTTAATGATGAGGAGAAATGCCCCACAACCAAAAACTGACAGCTTCTTCACTAAAAGTCGGCAGGAGAAAGATGTTATCCCTCAGTCTTCCACTTCAAAAAGGAGAGAGGATTTTCCTGCTGGAGAATCTGTCAGTCCAGAGGTTCCTAACATTTTTATGGAAGGTGACTCGCCTTCCAAGAAGCAGTAAAATGCTTCTCCTCCACCCCCACTTCCTTCTCTTCTCCCTTCTCCTCCTCCACCTCCCACTTCAAATTCAGCATCAGCATGTTTTTTTTCGGTGAGTTGGAACCAATTACCCAAAATGCCATTGAAACAATGGTTTCGGTTAACGAACAACCTTCTGGAACAAATTGTGTTCGTTAACCGAGGGACCACTGTATATATAGGACTCGCTGGGGACACCCGGGGAGTGAACAATTTGCAGTCACGAGCAGCCAAAACAGTCTGCTTTAACAATGGTGTAAGGTCCACGTGTTGCAAAACCTCGAAGCTCGTAGGTATGCGGCAACACTGTAAGATCCGCGCACAGGATGCTGAATGCTGACCTCGTGAATTCTTCGCCGTCACGCCTTGTTGCCAGACAGGGATGTTGCCAACTTTCCATAAGATAGAAAGTCATCAATAACTCAGAATCGGTTATTGGAAACAAATTTTCACACCTCTTTGGATGACAAAATAAAGGTCACTCAACGTATAACGTCTCACTACGGGATACCGTAATACACTTTGGAACAGGGTACACGTCACTGTTTTTTTTGTTTTTTTTCATAAAACACTTATGACTTGTTATGTAGAATGTGTATCTAGACCGGAATGTCGTTATACGTAACCACTTGCTGCCACCTTATTCTGTTTTTTGTTGTTGTTGTAACAGCTGCAACAGTAAATGTAGCAGTAGTATAACGGTTTCTTTGTAGATCCGCTGCCACGTATATAACAATTCTTCTTCCTTGTACAGTAAAAGTCCAAAAATCCGGATGCCAGAAATCCGGACTTTTCGAAAACTTTCAAACTTTTTAAATCTAGCGGGCTTTTGTGGGTTACGTGAATGAATGGAGTTGCTTTAAAAAAATTAATTTACATAATTCTAATAATAAAAGTACAGGTAGTCGTCGACTTACGACCTATGCGACTTACGTCTGTTCGACTTTACGACCGGCGGTACGACAGTTTTGGCCCCAGCCCCAGTGTAAATAATAAACCAATTGTACTGTAGTATGCAGTGATTTACTTAAACCTGACGACCGTAACAATAATGAACAAAGAAAATGTTGATAAAATATGACTTAAAGATGATTATATTATCATTACACATTACAGTATAATATACGTAAGGTAATTATAACATAGGCCGACTTACGACCAGATCAACTTACGACCGGTCGGCCGTAACCAATCTAGGTCGTAAGTCGACGACTACCTGTAATTGTAAATTATAGGTAGCTAATTTTGTTAGTTTTGTAATTAGCTTGTCCTGAAATGTAAAATTTGAGGCACTATAAATCTTTTGTGTGTGTGTGTGCATGCGTGAACGCCACAACTACACAGCGACAACAAGCGACCACACGATTGCTACTTTAAAACAAGCACTCAAACTGTGACAACGTATGTAATTTTGAGTCCTACTCTTTCCATTTACAAGCCCACAATAATGGCTCCTAAAGTAGATAAACTTTGTTGTGTGAAGAGAAAGAAGAACACATTGAAATTGAGTGACAAACTTGAAATAATTAAGAAAGTAGAACGTGGTGTGAGCAATACTGTTCTAGTGGAAACATACGACATTGGAAAGTCAACAATTTATGATATAAAAAAGGCAAAGAATAAAATTCTAGAATTCACAACTTCTTCTGAGCCTTACAATAAAATTGCTGAAAGAAAAGGTTTACATCGCCCCAAATTAGAAAATCTTGATAAAGTGTTGCACGAATGGTTTTTGTTAAAACGATCAGAAGGTATGGCAATTTCTGGGCCGATGCTTATTGCCAAAGCAAAGACTTTTAAGGAGCAAATGAACATTGAATCAGAGTGCGCATTTAGTGATGGATGGCTTAGGAATTTCAAGACTCGTCATGGTATTAGACAGTTAGATATTGCTGGAGAAAGGCAGTCGGCTGATACACAAGCAGCAACAAAATATAGTGCTACATTTGAACAAATTGTAAATGACTATGATCTCACAGCCGATCAAATTTATAATGCTGATGAAACAGGGGTTTACTGGAAGTGTTTGCCCACAAAAACTTTGGCTGGAAACCAAGAACGAAATACAACAGGGTTTAAGCTTAATAAGGAAAGATTAACCGTTCTTGTATGTGGTAATACTTCAGGTCAGCATAAAATTAAGCTTTTGGTGATTGGCAAATTTAAGCGCCCATGGGCCTTTAAAGAAATTGTGCACTTGCCTGTGACCTAGAAAGCCCAAAAGAGTGCTTGGATGGACAAAGACATATTTCGCGATTGGTTTGTTCATGATTTTGTTCCACCAGTTCGTCAGAACTTAAGGAAATTGGGGAAGCCTGCAAATACAAAGTGCCTGCTACTTCTCGACAACTGTAGGGCCCACCCGCATGAATCAAATTTAGTGTCTGATTGCGGGAATATTTATGCATGTTACTTGCCACCAAACGTAACATCATTGATTCAACCCATGGATCAAGGAGTCATTAGGAACTTTAAATGTCACTAAAAAAATGACTTTATGACGAAAATGATGAATAAGAATGTCAACCCTACAGAATTTCAACGTAGTTTTACGATCAAGGATGCAATATTTTCACTCGTGACTGCATGGAATGCAATCAAGCCTGAAACACTTTTAAGAGCGTGGCAAAAGTTGTGGCCGAAAGTGATGTTTGCAGACCTAGAGTGTGATCAAGACAAAGAGGACATCTGAAGTGCAAGAACTGATGGAGACTGTTAAATTATCTCTGGAAGACAACCCTCTATGCAAGCTTAATGCTGATAACATAGAAGAGTGGATACACATTGACGATGATATTGAAGTTGCAGCCACTTTCACTGATCAAGAAATCATTGAAAGCATTACAACTCCTGAGAAGATAGAAGAGAATTTTTCAGAAGAATCTGGTGAAGAAGACGACAAAGTTGAAGAAAAGATATCTTGGGCTTCTGCAGAAAAGGGCATTGAAACAGTTATTAAATTTGTGGAACAGAACCATAACTTCAGTCTTCAAGACGTCATGCATGCACACATGGTGCAGAATAATCTTATCACAAATAAAATACAAAGTCGTAAACAAGGTGATATACAAAAGTATTTAAAGAAAGCAGTGTCAAGCAGTGCAGCAGATGCAGTAGAAGCTGCAAGTGTTCCATCCACAAGCAGTGCAGCAGACGATATAGAAGTCGTGGAAATCAACGAATAAATATTTATTTGTTGTTTTGCACTTTGTATTTATAGGAAAATGTTTCATTAATAAACTACAAATAAATAATCAATTTGTATAAAATAAATTCTGCTTTCATTTGTTTACTGTATTTTTCTTTTACAATGTTCAATTTTAAACATGATTTCAAACATTACACGCCCCTTTTTCGTAGTGAAAAATGTTTGTCAAGTGTTTATTTTATTTTTATTTTAAACTGCTCATTTTGATAAATGAAGCATGTTGTATATGCTAATGAATAAACTATCAAAATGTACCTGTTCATCTCTTCTTTATTCCTCCTTAAATTTGAATTTTAAAAGTACTGCCTGAGAATCCGGAAAATCCGAAAATCCGGACCGACCCAATCCCCGAGCAGTCCGGATTTTTGGACTTCTACTGTAGTAGTAAATGTAATACATATAACAATATCTTTGATTGCTATTTCATATTTATGTTCCATATATGGGTTCTCCTTCTTTACCAGTATGCCACAGTAATGGGGAGAACATAATATCTCTACCTTTACCAACTGTGTATCTGTTGAGATGACTGTTAGTGTGATATAAGTTACTTGTGAAACTGTCATATATATAACAACCTTTCTGGGTTGTCACCAAGTGGCGTTTCTAGCCTTCGGAAGGTGGGGGGGCCACTTTGGGGCCAGGGTAAATGTTGGGGGAGCAAGACCAAACCTGTGTACAACTTGCAAGATGCAGTTTTTGGCATTATTACACCAATTATGATAATTTCAGTCATTTGCTAATACAGTACTTACTGATGAGTGATCCCTGATCACAGATAAACAATTGTGGAATATGCATGTAGGTTACCCTATCACTGGTGACTTGGTGAGATGCAACTAACAATCGGTTTCTTATTTTAATGCAATGCTTGTACCTTATTTCATTAATAGAGATCATTTTTTAACTACAAGAGTATGGAGTAATATTACAATCAGTCAATCATTCAGTTCAAGTCAATCAAGTGGCTGTAGTTGAGCTGGGCTGATTTGCTGAACAGTACTGTATAAGGTAAATCAGTACAGTCCATCAGTTATATCATTACAAAATGTAGGCCTAAAGCATTCTCATGACATATTAATTATATATTCTTATGACATATAATATGTCATAAGAATGCTTTAGGCCTACATTTTGCAATGATATAACTGATGGACTGAACTGATTTACCTTATACTGTACAGCTCAGCTCAACTACAGCCACTTGAACTGAATGATTGAGATTGACTGATTGTAATATTACTCTTATAGTTAAAAAATTACTCACATGTTCTCTCTAAACATACCTCACTTAGCAAGTAGAAAAACCCACAGTGGCACTGTGGCAGATGAAATATTTCTTCTGGGTAGTTTCGGCGACAAATTCGACAATTACTGTCAAACTGTCACCCTCCTCAGTGGAAATACAGAGTGGTAATGTTCATCACCGAAAAGGCAGTTTGTTTATATACACCGTGATGTGACCCCACCCCGCATATCTGCACCCTCCCAATTCCTGCCCTCCGGGCCTCACCTCACCTCACCCAGGCATGCACCTGGCGTGCGGCGTGCCCATTGCCTGAGTCACTTGACTCACTTCCTGGTTTTGGGAATGTTTTTGGAATTACAATTTTGGGAATAAAAAGTGGGGGGGGGGGGCCAACCCAGGGGCCAGCCCAAAATCTTGGCCCCCCCCCCCCCCCCCCCCGTAGAACCGCCCATTGTCACCACTTGTAACAATCACTTCAGAAGTTATTTTGGATGGAGGTCCACTGTGTATTACCGTAGGTTCATCACTGTAAAATATCTCAATGTAGCTATCGAGATGTTGCGAGGAGATTTAACATGAGATGGACGGAGGCTATGTTAAATAGCTCTGCTAAGTACGTCCTGTCGATACGATAATTGAGTGAGGGTGAATAGTGACCCATCGAGGGATTACGGACGTACATATATCCGACGTCCTCCCTCGAGGGACGAAAGAACCATTCATGATGGCTCTCAATAACGTCTTCCTCTAGTGAGTGATAATGAACATTTGATTTATATACTGTATCACCCTTTGTAACTTTCCACTAGCTATGAGGTAGCATGTTCGGAGCTCGTAATAAGGTGTGCTTACGAGAATTCGCGTCACTTAGTGCTGAGCTAAGGCATTAAGTAGCTGGCTCTCTGGCCACCTCTTGCGGCAGTAGTATGAGATCCTTGACTAAAGGAAGACGTTATTGAGAGCCATCATGAATGGTTCCATCTTCCCTCGAGGGAGGACGTCGGATGTACAGACGACCCTCGTTAATTCGGACCCCTTTAATCCGGATTTCGGATAATTCGGACAAAATCTGAACGAACTTTTTTTTTTTAGATTTGTAGGAATATTACCTATGCGGACCTTAAGCTAAAATGCTGGTCCACCCACTGCTGGGATAAAACACCAGCGTCTTTTTGGTTAAATGTAACATCTCCACCACTAGTGGGGGGGGGGGGGGGGGGATGCAACTTTTAGCTTCAGACATGAAAAATATTTACCATTTACTGCCAGTAAACAATGGAAACGTAAAATATGAACCAATTAGTAATGAAAAGTTGTGCAGTTCCTTCAGCAAATCAAGCTCACCAACTTACAATAGGCTAAAATACCTTACAACGTGTTTTCAGTAGTCTATGTTGAAGTTCTTAGCACAGGCTAACTTATCATATCATGTACGGTATCACAGTTCTCATTGATCTACAAAAAATACCGGTAATAAAAACCTTTTTGATATTTCATACTTAATATAATACCCGGTAATCTACTTCAACCTCCTATTGTTTACGACGACGCATGACGCACCACCAGCTGTTGAGTATCAGCTAGACAGCACACGTGTTTTTCGAATCATTTTCAGTTAAAAAACTGTTACATCACATGTATATTTTACCTTAACTGTGCGTGAATGAATATATTTTCGGAAATAAATAGTAGTTTTGCTGAAACGTGATGTATTTTAAAGTAAAATAGGATAAAATACATGACGAAAACAAAAGATTTTACCTAACCTTCCGATGTTCAAGAGAAGCTACTCGTTTTTTTAAAAGTTTTTGGTTAAAATACTGTTATATTACAATGGTATTCTATTCATACTGTGCTTGATATAATGCATTCACGGAAATGTAATATTTTTGCTGAAATGACGTACGTATTACAGTGGAAAGTGGGATAAAATCGTGACGAAAACAATGACTTTGAAATATAATGCAAAATTAACCCCTAAATCAGTTAATTCGGACAATCAGCTAAAACGGACACCCTTCCCCCCTATTAGTCCGAATTAACGAGGGTCGACTGTATTTTCATTCTCCCTCGATGGGACCCTACTCACAAGCATTGCTACTCAACACCTCACACCAACCGGATGTATTTAGCAGAGCTATTTAACATAGCCTCCGCCCTTCTCTTAACACTCATAGCTACAGTGATTAAGTTACGGTGATATACACTTGGAACTGTATCCGAGATAGTTCCTAAATAAATAGATAACAGACAATTGGGTTTTGCTACTAAAACGGAATCAACGGTTAAAGGACCTAGAACAGTCTCTTGCCATACTGTGTGAGGTCACATAGGCCTCGTGGTTCAGTAGCCAGTCTGTAGGTGTTGATATGAAGGACCTCAAGTGGTAATGGAGACACCGGGTAGAGTGGTGTTCACGTGAAGCAGTAACTCGTCCGTAGGTATTGATATGAAGGACCTCAAGTGGTCATAGAGACACCGGGTGGAGTGGTGTTCACGTGAAGCAGTAACTCATCCGTAGGTATTGATATGAAGGACCTCAAGTGGTCATGGACACACTGGGTGGAGTGGTGTTCACTTGAGGCAGAAACTCATCCGTAGGTGTTGATATGAAGGACCTCAAGTGGTCATGGAGACACTGGGTGGAGTGGTGTTCACGTGAGGCAGTAACTGGTCCGTAGGTGTTGAGATGAAGGACCTCATGGGGTCATAGAGACACCGGGTGGTGTGGGGTGGTCACAGACCCCGACTTTCTGCTAGGTGGTGTTGTGTTATCTCGTAGTCTGGTGTAAAGCTGACCCATTGTTGTTCCCAGGGTGGACAGATTAACACCGCCTGGTTCCCAGGGGTGCTTATCTCACTAGTGGGTCACTGCTCTCACTGGCACTGTCAAGTGCTGAATTCACTGGCTTAAACACTGTTTATCACTGTTCAACATTGACCCCCATTTCTTTCACAAAATTTTTTTCACTTTTGATTATGTTGATATCCTGGTGGTGAGGATAGGTCGGGGAGAGGGCCTTGATGTATGGGCAAACAAGGCTAAGGGGGGCCGCTGCGCAGCAGCGCCTGATAGGTCTTGACCCTCCGGTGGTCAAGGAAGTGTGTGTCACACACAGGGTGGTGAAATGCATCTAGTGTGGCAGCATTATGTTCGTGTTAAGGTGCAAACACTGCTTGCTCCCTCTCGCTTTCAGCTGTCACTGCTGGCTAGCCTTCGTGGCGAATAGGGAAGCAACTTGCATAAGTCTTCCCCTGCCAGTAAACAGCCTCCTCACCATCAAGACTCCTGCTGTGCCTCCTTATGGCAACACACGGTAACTGGGTGCCTCATGGACCAGGCAAGACCAGCAGGGGATCTCAGAGTAGCAGTGGACCCCAGAGGGATGGTGCATAGGCCCACTGGCACGTGGATACATCCTGGCACCTACCAACCACTGATCCACTGCCTTGTGGATTAACCTTGGTAGGTAAAAAGCTACGGGAGTTAACCTCGAACGAAAAATGTGTGGTGGAGCCCCGCATCAGGCAGACATGCTTACAGAGCTCCAACAAGACCCCAACAACGGTATAGGTGGAAGAGGTGACCACCATGGAAACCCAATGACTACACTGGTGGATGAAGGCAATGCCTGATGGACAGGCTACTTAGGTGAAACCCAACAAACTGGGCTATCAGCTGTCCATTGTAACTCTCCCTCTCCCCAGTCGCTGTAACACTTGCATCACTGGATTAGGAAGAGGCAGAGCCAAGATGGGTGGTTGCAGCATGAGCTCCTGCCTCACCAAATAAATCAACTCACGCGCAGCCATCATCCAACTCATTATTCCTCTCATCATCATCGAAACCCTATACCCCCAAGAAACCTATGGTGACGAGGACAGGCAGAGATGACTGCCGGGAGTCTCTAGTCACAACTCTGCACATGGGCAGCACAAATAAGATGGTCGTTTATGCACTGGGATCTAGGCAGCAGTGCAATCCGGTCCTGTCTGTGTGACTGAGCAGCCCTTTTGAGGAGCCACTCAGCTCACTCCACATGGGGAAGGCGCTAGAAAAGGTGCCCTAAACGTAGCCTGCCTAAAAACCCAAACTGACTGGGTAAGCGCACCCAGTAAGGTCATCCTTATGCGGTCAAAAACACCATCAAAATCACAGATCCAAAAAGAAAACAAAAAACATTGAAACCTCTTATGGATACTGGCACAAATGAGCATCCTGAAAAAAGAACTGCCCTTGTGGCAAAAGAACTGGCTAGGTATAACATCGACATAGCAGCCAATGGTGAGTCCCGGCTCCCAGATGAGGGCCAACTCACAGAATGGGGTTCTGGCTATACCTTCTTTTGGAAGGGTAAGCCTACTGCGGAGAGAAACTGCATTTATGGAGTTTGCTTTGCCATCCGCCAATGCATCCTACACAAGCTAACTGAAAAGCCTATTGAGATCAACGAGCGCTTCATGACACTTCGAGTCCCACTGAATCACTCAGGTCTTCCCTTGTTCATCAGTGCTTATGCCCCAAAACTAGATGCAGAGGATGACATCAAGGAGGCCTTCTACGCAGTCCTCGACAGAGTGCTAACTTCTATCCCCAGAGAAGACCAGGTTGTGCTCCCTGGCAACTTCAATGCCAGAGCTGGCAAAGATGCTAACATTTGGCAGGGAGCAATAGGGGGAATGGACTAGTCAAGTGTAATCCCAACAGACTACTCCTCCTCAGCAAGTGTGCTGAGGAGGCCGACAAGTCCAAGGGTTCGTGGCAACACCCACGATCCAAACACTGGCATTTCATTGACTACATTATTGTCAGAGAAAGAGATCGCCGAGATGTCCTCATCACCCGTGCCAAGTGTGGTTCATACCATTGAGACACTGATCATTGACTTGCCAAGCTCTCACTTCACGTTGCCCCAAAACGGAGATGGCAGCAAGCCTCCAGGAGAGGTTTTAATACTAAGCGTCTGGAGGATCCAGCGGTAGCACATGCTTTCAGAGAGCAACTCGAACATGGGCAGCAAACAATGCGAATCTCAATGCCGAATGGGATACTCTCAACACTGTTATGACAAAAACTTGCAGAGAAACCCTGGGCCAGATCAAAGGAATAAACCAAGACTGGTTTGATGAAAATGACCCAGCAATCATCGATGATAAACGTGCTACGTTTACTGACTGGCAGAACAACCGTCAGTCTCAAACCAAAGCTGATACCTTCCGCAAGAAGAAAGCGGCAGCCCAGCAGGAACTTCGCAATCTAAAGAATGGCTAGCTTAAAAATAAAGCATGTGAAATAAAAAAATTTGCAGATCAGCACAAGATGTGCAAATTTTTCAATTCCATTAAAATATTTTATGGGCCAATCACTCGTGGCGCAGCCCTCCTCCAATCATCCGACAGTAACTTCATAATTAAAGATGATGTAGGCCTCCTTCAGCACTGGAAAGAAAACTACCATCCATTGCTCAACCGAAAAAATGGTGTGGATGTCCTGACTACCCAGCAAGTCCCTCAGCATCCAGAGCTGACCCACCTCAGCTTCCTCCATCCCTGAATGAGGTAGCTACTGCCATCAAACAGATGAAAAATAACAAAGCCTCAGGGCCTGATGGAATCCCAGCTGAGGTGTATAAAGCAGCAGGACCTCTGCTTACCAGCTGTCTCCACGCTCTCCTGGAAAATATATGGGAAAAGGAGGAAATCCCCCAAGCTCTTAAAGATGCCTCCATTGCCAATACTTATAAGAACAAAGGAGACCAGTCAGACTGTGGCAACTACTGTGGGATCTCGCTGCTGGCTGTAGCTGGCAAGATTATCGCCCGAGTCCTCCTAAACAGACTCCTTCCTGAGGCGGAAAACTTCCCCCTAGAATCTCAATGCGGTGTTAGACTATCACGTGGCACCACGGACATGATCTTTGCTGTTCGCCAGATACAGGAAAAGTGCAGAAAACAGCGTCATGACCTGTACATGGCTTTCATCAACCTAGCCAAGGCCTTCGACTCAGTCAACAGGGAAACCCTCTGGTAAACCCTCAGCCATTTTGGCTGCCCACCAAATTTCATCGCCATTGTGAGGCAGCTCCACGATGGCATGAACGGCAGTGTCCTCCACAATGGCACTCAAACTGAGTTCTTCCCCATCCAAATAGGGGTTCAACAAGGGTGTGTACTGGCACCAACCCTCTTTTCCATTTTCCTGGCTGCTTTCCTTACTCATGCCAGTGCCAATTTAACCAGCGGGGTGAACATCGAGTACCGGGTTAAGGGAGGGTCTTTTCAACCTAAGACAAATCCAGGCAAGAACAAAGGTGTCAGCAGCTTCCATTAATGAACTTCAGTATGAAGACAACCTCACCCTTGCTGCTCACACTGAACTCGACCTACAGGAGATCCTGAACACCTACGCAGATGCGTATGCACACTTCGGCCTTGGGGTGAATGTACGTAAGACTCATATTCTCTTTCAACCTGCTCCAGGTTCAGCCACACCTCCACCATTCTTCCAGCTTAACGGTATGACCCCCTCTAATGTTACCCACTTTCAGTGTCTCGGCTCCCACCGCAGACATCGATGAAGAGATTCAGCATCGGATCAGATGTGCATATCAAGCCTTTGGCAGACTCAGAAGCCGTGTCTTCAGCTGTAGGGAGCTGAAATTATTTACAAAGCCTCATGACCTTACCAACTCTCCTCCCACCTCATGATCCTGTCAACTCTCCCCCTGTCAACCCTCCTCCTGCTTCATGACTCCCTGCAAACTCTCCCCTTGCCTATGTATCGTGAATGATGTTTATGATGATGATTATGAAGTTGATAACTATAAAGATGATTATGAAGATGATGATCATGGTGGTGGTGATGATGATGATGATCACTGTCCCTCATCTTGGAAATACTGTAACTGAGGTAATATGACTTGAAAACAGCAATTATTTCTTGGTCAAGAGGCTGAATAAGTTTTTTTTTTTTTTTTACTCAGTGAGTTGCCAATGGATGTGAGCTTTAAAAGTGTGAGCTTTAAGGGAAATACTGTATAGAACAAAAATTTCACCAAAAATATAAAATTTATTTCGTTTGGATTCTGGTGGTTGGGGGGCAACTCACCTCTCCAGCTGCCACCATAACAATGGCACTGCTTAGTTTGAATTCTTTCCCCCGTTTGTTTTCAGTTATGTGTTTGTGTTACTGTGTACCCTTCTTCAAGATGAGTGGAAAACGACAATCAGGTTCAAGTGAATTACATTAGACTACAAACATAATGTTTTCAGGAGTTAACTCCCAGTAACTGCTATCACAACACCTTCTACAGCACTCAACATCGTTTCTGGAGATAAATTTAAGTGTGTGCATTTATTGTCATGTTATATCATAAATGAATCATTGGATGTGTTTATTTTCATCCATATGTATTATTTTACGTTTTTGGGCCGCAAAAAATTTCCATAAACAGGCATCTCAACTAACAGGAGTAGATGGGAAAAATGGTTTCTCGTTATGGAAAGATTTGCAGGAACAGAACCTTTCCATAACCCGGGTATGCCTGTACAGTAAAAATCCAAGACTTGAAATAATAGAGGCTCTAGTCCTAACAAATTATAAGATTTTATTAAATGTGAGGGAAATCTTCTCCTGAGGGAAAAACAAAACAAAACAATGGTACTCTTCTGTTATCTACCCCCAACCAAAATTACAAACATTATCTTGGATGTTTAAGGTCTTGTATATTGCCTCTTGACTTGACAGCTTTCTTCTTAAGAGGTACTTGGTCTAGGGTTATCAGACATAATGGCTCAAACATGGGGTAATGATGGAAAAGCAAGTGGATAAAGTTTGCAATGTAGACCGTAGATGTGCAGTCAATGAATGACCAATGTGAACTGATCATGACCAACAGGTTCAACACACATATATTTGTTTACACTGTGGCAGGCGGTCGCATCCCAAGGTGACATGTGCATCTTACATATTCGTAAATGTCCTTCATAGCCCAACATTTTACCAAATAATGTACAATATTACAAAAAATTTAATTTATATACTGTAATACCTGTATTTTGAAATAACTCTTATATTTAAAAATAAGGCAAAATATTATAAAATTTGCAGTATATATTTCATAACAGCAAAATGTTACGAATTATGAGTGATTTTGAATTTGAGGAGTACGAATTATGGGGATTTTGCTGTACAATCGATCTCTTAGCGATAGCTTTTTGAGGTCCCTAACCCCATCACATAATGGACATTCCCCCCTGTATGACTAATATGATCTGATGCCCAGGACAACAGCAGCTAGAGTGAGTTTGTGAGTTGATTTGTTGCTGGCTGATGAAAGTAGGTGGGATAAGTTGTCAACGGGGTGAGTTGACTGCACCCTATTATAGTAACGGCAGGCTCTTCTAAAAAGTGCTTGGGGTTGGTGGCTCACCTTCACTGGATTTCCCACAAACATCTATAAACCACAAAAACTGCTTAATGAAATAATCTACTCAAAATTTATTTTCTAGATACTAATTACTTTCCTTACCTCAACATCCAAGGCAACAATATCAACATCGAGGTCTAATATAGATCCCAGGCTGGGAGATGTGCGGCCCAAGTCCCCATGAACAAATTCCTTGATGTATGTTCCAGCTTGTGTTGTTAGATGAAGCTGGAAATTAATTAAGTTATTACCATTAATGAAAACATGATAAATAATTCATAACTCCCAAAAAACTACAAGCAAGCATGCACGCAACACTACTACAACTACTATGTACTAGTTTGCCGTCACTCGGAATCGAGTATGACGATCATCCTGCTATGGTACAATGATATGAGTTATTAGGGATGTCACCTTCAATGGTATGTTTTGTGGTTACTAAAAAGGCCAATACGGGACAGGCAGAGTTGTTCACAGATGCTGCACATGTGGAGGGCTACATCTAGTGCAGGAGGGGCGGCGGCAGCTTCTTTCAGGCGTTGGCACTTGTCTGCCTCGGTTTGCAGTCGGGCTTACTCGAAAATATTGACACCTTCCTGTGTGGCTCTCCTCTAAGACTTATAGTGTGGAGTAATCGTATCCCAGGTGAGGGGGGGGGGGGTTCATTTGGCGCTTTTCAGGTTTGTCTTATGACTAGCCTTATATCTATTCAGTTGCCCGCCAGCGTTATGTTTACAATTCGTTAGGTGACTGTAAAGTAGCTGCTTTGGCAGTCTACTGTTGTCCATGTGAGTAACATGGCCAGACCAGCGTAATTGTTCATGGATAATGGTAGCCTCGATGCTCCTGCAGTTGGTGTCAGCAAGAATACTGGCATTTCTTCTCGTCTTCCCAGCAGACTTGGAGCATAGAATGTAGACTACGTTGGTGAAAGTTTTCAAGTGCCTCGAGGTGCCTCCTGTATGTGACCCATGTCTCGCTGCCATATAGCAGGGTGGGGAGGACCACTACTCGATATACGTTTAACTTTGTAGATAATATTATCTCCTTACAGTTAACGACACAGTTTCGGAGTCTGCCAAAGGCTTGAGATGCATATCTGATCCGATGCTGAAGCTCTTCATTGATGTCTGCAGGTGGAAGCCGACATACCGAAAGTGAGTAACATTAGAGGGTAGTACCATTAAGCTGGATGGATGTTGGAAATGTGTATGAACCAGGGGCAAACTGAAAGAAAATCTGAGTCATATGTACATTCACTTCGGGGTCAAAGTGTGCATGCGCATCTGCGTAGGTGTTCAGGATCTCCTGTAGGTAGCGTTCAGTGTGAGCAAAAAGGGTGAGGTTGTCTGCATACTGAAGTTCAGTAATGAAAGCTACCAACACCTTTGTTCCTACCTGGAGTCATCTTATGTTGAAAAGACCCTTCATCCAGTACTCGATGTCCACCCCGCTAGCTAAATTGGTATTGGCAAGAGTGAGGAAGGCAGCCAAGAAATTGGAAACGAGAGTTGGTACCAGTACACACCCTTGTTTAACCCCCGTTTGGATGGGGTAGAACTCAGATTGGGTGCCATTGTACAGGGCAACCAAAACAGCTGAGAGTCCACCAGAGGGCTTCCCTGTTGACCGAGTCGAAGGCCTTGGTTAGGTCGATGAAAGCCATGTACAGGTCATGATGTTGTTCTCTGCACTTTTCCTGTGTCTGGCGTATAGCAAAGATCATGTCAATGGTGCCACGTGCTGATCTAAGGCCACATTGAGATTATGGGAGGAAGTTTTCCGCCTCAGGATAAAGTCTGTTTAGGAGGACTCAGGCGATAATCTTACCAGCTACAGATAGCTGCGAGATCCCATGGTAGTTGCCACAGTCTGTTCGATCTCCATTGTTCTTATATTGATGATGGAGACATCTTTAAGAGCTTGGGGGATTTCCTCTTTTTCCCATATATTCTCCAGGAGAAAGTGGAGATGGCTGGTAAGAAGTGGTCCTCCTGCTTTATGCACCTCAGCTGGGATTCCATGAGGCCCTGAGGCTTTGTTATTTTTCATCTGTTTGATGGCAGTAGCTACCTCATCCACGGATGGAGGATAGCTGAGCAGGGTCAGCTATGGATGCTGAGGGACCTGCTGGGTAGTCAGGATATCCACATTGGTGGTTCGGTTGAGCAGTGAGTGGTAGTGCTCTTTCCAGTGCTTAAGGAAGCTTTATCATCTTTAATTAGGGAGTTACTGCCGGATGAGTGGAAAGGGGCTGTGCAACGAGTGATTGAGCCTTTAAAATGTTTTAATGGAACTGAAAAATTCATGCATCTTGTACTGATCTGCAATTTTTTGTTTCACATGCTTTATTTTTAAACCAGTCGTTCTTTAAATTACTAAGTTTGCGCTGGGCCGCCGCTTTCTTCTTGCAGAAGGTATCACCTTTGGTTTGAGGCTCAGGGTTGTTCTACCAGTCAGTTAAAGCAGCACGTTTATCATAGACGAGTATTTTGATTGCAGGGTCATTTTCATCAAAGTAGTCCTGGTGTATTCTTTCGATCTGGCCGAGGGTCTCTCTGCAGGTTTTTGTCATGACAGTGGCGAGAATTTCCTATTCAGCACTGGGAATTGGGTTATTTGTGGTCGGGTTGTTTATCAGCCCATGTTCGAGTTGCTCTCTGAAATCATGTGCTACCGCTGGATCCTCCAGACAATTACTGTTAAAACCTCTTCTGGAGGCTTGCTGCCTTCATTGTTTTGGGATGACGTGAAGTGAGAGCTTGGCTCTGACGAGCCGATGATCAGTGTCGCAGTGGTCTAAGTCATGCATGGCACTGGTGATGAGGACCTCTCGGCGATCTCTCTCTCTTACAATGATGTAGTCAATAAGATGCCAGTGTTAGGATCATGGGTGTTGCCACGAACCCTTGAACTTGTCGGCCTACCTAAACAAAGTATTGGTTATAGTGAGGTTGTGCGCAGCACACTTGCTGAGGAGTAGGCCATTGGGATTACACTTGTCTAGTCCATTTCTCCCTATGGTTCCCTGCCAAATATCAACATCTCTGCCAACATTGAAGTCACCAAGGAGCACAACCTTATCTTCTCTGGGGGATAGAAGTTAGCACTCTGTCGAGGTCGGCTTAAAAGTCCTCCATGATGTCATCCCAAAAATTCAGTTAGGGGGAGTAAGTACTGATGAAATAGGCATGATGTGAGTGATTCAACGGGACTCGGAGCGTCATGAGGTACTTGTTGATCCCAATAGGCATTTCAGTTAGCTTGTGTAGGATGCGTTGGCAGACGGCAAAGCCAACTCCATAAATGCGGTTTCTCTCTGTAGTTGGCTTACCCTTCCAGAAGAAGGTATAGCCACACCCCCATTTTGTGAGTTGACCCTCGTCTGGGTGCTGGGACTCACTAATTGCTGCTATGTTGATGTTAAACCTAGCCTGCTCTTTTGCCACAAGGTGCAGTTTTTCTTTCACAATGCTAATTTGTGCCAGTATCCTGAAGGGTCCTGACATTCCATGCAGCAACCATAGGAGGTTGTATTGTGTGTTTTTGTTTGGATCTGTGATTATGATTGTGTTTTTGACTGCATAAGGATGACCTTACTGGGTGAGGTTGCCCAGTCACGTTGTTCTTTTAGGCAGGCTATGTTTAGGGCACCTTTTCTAGCCCCCTCCACATATGGGGTGAGCAGAGTGGCTCCTTGAAAGGGCTGCTCAGTCGCACAGACAGGACCAGATTGCACTGCTGCCTACAGTAGATCCTAGTGCATAAACGACCATCTTACCTGTGCCGTCCATGTGCAGAGTTGTGACTAGAGACTCCCGGCAGTCATCTCTGCCTGTTTCAGTCGCCACTTGTACATCGCTATAGGACATTTGGAGTATAGGGGTTTTGATAATGTTGAAAGGTATGATGAGCTGGATGATGGCTGCGCATGAGGTGATTTATATGGGGAGACAGGAGTGCAGGCTGCAACCACACATCCCTTTTCCTGATCCATTGGTGCAAGTGTTGCAATGACTGGGGAAAGGGAATGTTGCAATGGATTGCCGATAGCCCAGTTTGATGGGTTTCGCCTTAGTCATTTGTCCATCATGCATTTGCTTCGTCCGCCGGTGTAATCATTGGGTTCCCATGGTGGTCACCTCTTCCACTTGTACCGCCATTGGGGTCTTGTTGGAGCTCTGTAAGCATTTCTGCCTGATGAGGAGTTCCACAGCAGATTTTTCGTTCGGGGTTTACTCCCTTAGTATTATACCTACCAAGGTTAATCCGCAAGGCAGCGGAGCAATGGTTGATTGGCGCCAGGATGTGTCCACATGCCCGTGGGCCTATGCGGCATCCTTCTGGGGTCCACTGCTACTCAGAAATCTCCTGCTGGTCTATCCAGGGTCCACAAGGCACCAAGTTACCATGTGTTGCCACAAGGAGGCACAACACAACACACACACACATACATGCATACATACATGCACACACAAAATGTAAACTGCCGGGAGTACATGTTTCAACAATAGTACTGGCTGGTTTTTAACCATTTCACTGACATCATAAATATCTTTTCAGTTAAAGCTAAACTTGAGAGCAGAAGTTCTGAAAGGAGTGATAATGATCCATTTATGCATGGTTTTGTGTAATTTGTAGAAAAAATCAGACAGTATTAAACATTAGAGACTCGAAGGAAATAACAGCTTAAATAAAACCCTTTAGAAAACAAATGACAAAAAATCTCTACTGTAATTAAGTTTTACAAGCGTCAGTAATTGTGCTATTAATTCTGTCAAGCTTGTGAGCGGGTGAGCAGCTCCAAGTGAGTGAGAATGCCACCAGTGTTTGAGTACAGTTTATATGTAGGATTATATATACCGTATATACTCGTGTATAGTTCGAGTTTTTAAGACCAAATTTTTAGGCAAAAAATTGGGGGTCGTCCTATACATGCGTAATAGTTTTGTTAGGTTGAACCCGTGCATGATGGGACGGGCTAGGAGCAACTTTTAGCTTCAGATATGAAAAATATTTACCATTTACTGCCAGTAAACAATGGAAACGTAAAATATGAACCAATTAGTAATGAAAAGTTGTGCAGTTCCTTCAGTAAATGAAGCTCACCAACTTACAATAGGCTAAATTACCTTACAACGTGTTTTCAGTAGTCTATGTTGAAGTTGTTAGCACAGGCTAACTTATCATATCATGTACGGTATCACAGTTCTCATTGATCTACAAAAAATACCGGTATTAAAAACCTTTTCGATATTTCACACTTAGAATAATACCCGGTAATCTACTTCAACCTCCTGTTGTTTACAACGACGCATGACGCATCACACACCACCAGCTGTATCAGCCAGACGGTACACGTGTTTTTCGAATCGTTTTCAGTTAAAAAACTGTTACATCACACGTATATTTTACCTAAACTGCGCCTGAATGAATATATTCTCGGAAATAAATAGTAGTTTTGCTGAAACGTGATGTATTTCAATGTAAAATAGGATAAAATACATGACGAAAACAAAAGACTTTACCTAAGCTTCTGTTCTTGAGATGTTACTTGTTTTTTTAATAGTTTTCGGTTAAAATTCTGTTATATTACAATGATATTCTATTCATACTGTGCTTGATATAACACATTCACGGAAATGTAATATTTTTGCTGAAATTACGTGCGTATTACAATGGAAAGTGGGATAAAATCGTGACGAAAGCAATGACTTTCGCTTTCTTTCGTTCAAAAGATGTTACCGTAATCGCTTTTCGAATGGTTTAGTTAAAAAACTGTTGTACTACAATAATATTCCCTCCTAACTGACTTGAATAAATACTTGAATGGAAATATAAAATATTTTTGTTGAAACTACCCGCGTTTCAGTGTAAAGTGTCGTAATAATAAATGGTAAACAATTTGCCTTCGGCACTCGTGTTTCATGCACGGCGAGCCTCAGTTTATAGGATGTAGAGCGTTTTTAGTGAAGGTTTTGTTGTTCCATTACCCTCAAAAACGTGGGTTGAACTATAAACGAGGAATATCGTAAATTAACGATTTCTTGGTAAAAAAATCAGGGTCGACCTATAAACGAGGGGGGTTATAGACGAGTATATACGGTATATATACCTGGTATATACTGTAGTACAGTTAAAGTACAGTATTTGATGTTAGAGACCTCTAGAAAACAACAAATGGAATAAAAAATATAACACTACCCCCCCCCCCCCCCCCCCCCCCCCCCCGTTTAAAACAGATTTGCTCAACACATTTTTTTTACCAGTGTTGCTTAACACGGGGCTAAGATTCGGTTGAATCTGGGAAAATTTGGCCAAATGTGGTCAGTTAGAACACACTTTGCACGAGCCAGCTGAGCCAGCTAGCGGTCAAGTCCACAGGTAGCATCCCAATGCCACACCACACACACACACACACACACCAGTGTATTTTAGAATTAGAGAAACTAATATCAGTGGAGATGGCATGTTGCTATAAAATAAGAAAAATGAAGAGCATTAATGTGTACGTGTGGACCTGGCCAAGCTGTAATACAGAAAGTCCTCACTTAACGTCGTCCCGCTTAACACTGTTTCGGTACTGCGTCACTGAACATGAGAGACCAAAAAGTAATTTAACGTCCCGGTGATCCGATACTACGTCGTTTTGCGTCATCACGGACTACTTTCTATGGCGCATCACCTGCTCTTGTCTGGCCGCACTACGCTCTCTTGGCTCGGCGGGCTGCCCTCACTTGCGGAAGATCACAGCATCCCCAAGCGACGCCAAGCCAGTCTCTGTTACGACTTCACATCATTCGTGTGTGCTTAAGTGGTTTTGCTCTAAAACTGTACTCTAACCATTCGAAATGGCTTCCAAGCACCCATCAAGTGCTACTGATGCTAGTGTAGCGAAGAGGCAACGTAAGACCATTACCCTTGGTACGTAAATGGATGTATTAACCCGATTTGAAAAAAGGGAATGTGCTGTGGACATAGCCGCTGTGCTTGGTCTAACCCCCACAACGGTGCGTACTATCCGGACCAACGCTGAAAAGATTAAGGTTAGTGCTGGAAGTGGTTCTTCTCTGAGTGCTACTAAGACGACTCGTACTAGAAGCAATGTGATAGAGAAGGAGGAAAAGATGCTGGCAATGTGGATGGAGGACCAGAATCAACGCAATGCCCCTGTGAGCCTAATGGTTATCCAGCATAAGACCAGATCCTTGTTTGACGACATGAAGGAAACAGAGGGCGAAGGATCGAAGGAAGAGACCTTTATGGCAAGCCGAGGCTGGTTTTAACGATTTAAGCATGGGTATAACTTCCACAACATAAAGATGACTGGTAAAGCTGCCAGTTCAGATACGGTTGCTGCCGAGACATTCCCGCCAGAATTCAAACGGATTATCCACCAAGGATGCTATTCACCGAAGCAAGTCTTCAATGAGGATGAGACTGAACTCTTTTGGAAGAGGATGCCTGACAGGACCTATATCTCCAAGGAGGAGAAAAGAGCGCCAGGTTTTAAACCGGCAGAAGACCACTTGATGCTGCTGCTTGGCGCGAACGCTGCCGGTGACTTCAAGCTGAAGCCTTTGATGATTTCTCGCGCTGCCAACCCACAGGCCCTGAAAGGTTACTCTAAGGATCACCTTGTTGTTATCTACAAGACAAATAAGAAGGCATGGAAACCAGCGCCATATTTAGCCAGTGGTTGAACATGTACGCCATCCTTGCAGTGAAGGAATACTGTGCCAAGGAGAACGTTAACTTCAAAATTATTCTGATCCTTGACAATGCTCCAGCTCATCCTCCCAATCTCGACGACTTGCATGACAATTTAAAAGTGGTATTCCTGACTCCCAACACGACAGCTCTGATGCAGCCTATGAACCAAGGCATCATCGCCGCACTCAAGGTGTATTATTTATGCCGTACCATGGCCCAGCTGCTCAAGGGGAGAATATAATTTACATTGCTGGAATTCTTATAAGATAGTGATTAATTTGAATGTAAACATGCAATAGTTTGCACTAGACTAAAATTTTAGCATTCATTTTGCACAAATATTAAAGAGCACAATTTTCTATATATTTACTCCACTGGAAACGAATGTAAACATAGAAATGATTACTGAATTGGCAGACTAGCCCATCAGCTGATGCTCACAACAAAATGTAATGTTCGTAAGGATTTCGTTAATCAAATTTTTGTTCGTTAACCGAATTGAAGATTCTTATGGAAGGTAATTCATTAACCGAGGGACCAATATATATATATATATATATATATATATATATATATATATATATATATATATATATATATATATATATATATATATATATATATATATATATATATATATATATGCTGATAACCACAAGGAAAGAAGAAAACACGAAGTTTCCAAGCGCTTTCGTGTAATTCATATCTTCTGGGGTGAGTACAGACTAGAGAGAGTAATACAAATCAAGGTGTATATATACAGAGGAGGGTGAGACCAGGTCCACAATGGTCAGGTATTAGGTAATGACCCTACTAATCTTTAAATAGCACACAACGGTTGGTGGTCAGGTCAGATGGTCAAGTGACCCGCCTTCCCACCTGATCACAAATCTTCTTAATTACAAAATTGTCCAGCTTGTACATGCCGTTACTCAAATTCATGTTGAATGCTTCGGTATGTTTAATAAGACTAGATTCTATGATGTTCCTATTATCAATTGAATTACATGGTACTATTGAGGAGGCATTATCCCAGTCAATGCAATGCTTGTTATCCCTCAAATGAACAAACAGAGCCCTGTTCATTTGAGGGATAACAAGCTTTTAGCATCCTGGTGGTACAGCGGTTAGCGTTCCCCGGTCACAGTTATAGGCTTGTGGGCCGTGGGTTTGAATCCTGGCGGGTTGAGGTGTTGATTGTATGTAGAAGTCCGCGTGCTTTATTGGGCTAATGAAATATATATGGATCCTCGTGTTTCGAAGCCGGATTTGGTAAAACGTTACTCTGACCACCTAAGTGGTGTGGGTGGTCCCCATTAGAGGTTCACGGCGCCATAAGCTCGTTGAACAGGCTTTGTGTGAAATATAACAAAGTCTAGGACTGCTTTTAGCATCCTGGTGGTACAGCGGTTAGCGTTCCCCGGTCACAGTTATAGGCTTGTGGGCCGTGGGTTCGAATCCTGGCGGGTTGAGGTGTTGATTGTATATATATATATATATATATATATATATATATATGTATATATCTATATATATATATGTATATATATATATATGTATATATATATATATATATATATATATATATATTTCATTTTTAGTCCATATAACACGCGGACTTTGAACATATAATCAACGACCTCACCAGCAAGGAATCGAACCCTCGACCTACTGGGTGTGACTAGGGAACGCTTACCGGCTAGGCCACAAGGACACTAAAAGCAGTTCTAGAGTCTGTTATATTTCATACAAAGCCCGTTCATCGAGCTGATGGCGCCGTGAACCTCAATATAACAGAGTCTAGAACTGCTTTTAGTGTCCTTGTGGCCTAGCCGGTAAGTGTTCCCTAGTCACACCCAGTAGGTCGAGGGTTCGATTCCATGCTGGTGAGGTCGTTGATTATATATATATATATAAATGATAATATGTATATATATATATATATATATATATATATATATATATATATATATTATATATATATATATATAATCAACGACCTCACCAGCATGGAATCGAACCCTCGACCTACTGGGTGGCCCTAGGGAACGCTTACCGGCTAGCCCACAAGGACACTAAAAGCAGTTCTAGACTCTGTTATATTTCACACAAAGCCTGTTCATCGAGCTGATGGCACGGGCAGTTTCCCAATGAGGTTCACGGCGCCATCAGCTCGATGAACAGGCTTTGTGTGAAATATAACAGAGTCTAGAACTGCTTTTAGTGTCCTTGTGGGCTAGCCGGTAAGCGTTCCCTAGGGCCACCCAGTAGGTCGAGGGTTCGATTCCATGCTGGTGAGGTCGTTGATTATATGTTCAAAGTCCGCGTGTTAAATGGACTAAAAATGAAGTATATATATATATATATATATATATATATATATATATATATATATATATATATATATATATATATATATATATATATATACACACACAGTTAACCCTCACTTTACGCGGTCCCGCATTCCGCGCTTCCACGTTAACGCGGTGCCTTGCCAGAACCTCACGTGCTCAAATTACGCGGTACGTGAACCCCATTACGCGGAGAGTGTCCAGCGTGACGCTATTTTTAGATTCGCCCCACCCGCCACCCGCCCGCCTGCCTGCCTGCCTGCCTGTGCTCCTCGCCTCCTCCCTCCACTTGGGCAAGCGGCGCGGTAAGGTTGCGCAGTAGGGTTGCTCATTTTTTCACACTTTTTTAAAATTGTGGGTGGGGGTGTTTTTTCCCATTATTTTGTTACTCCTGAATTCATTGGTGTCAGAATTAATGAAATCCAACATGTTCTAGGGCTCACGAATCCAAATATAAAAAATGAATTTTTGCGAAAAAACGTCAAAACTCAAGCTTTTTCTCTTATAGATCAGCAATCGCGCTGCTTTTCACTACTTAACCCTAATGGCTGGCTAGAGCAGTTATTCAGCTTTCCAATGACACATAATTCGATTGCATGCACCTCTTATTTGACCTTCTAAGTCAGGTCAAAGGCTGTAGCCTACCTGCGTTAACGGAGTTATAAATTCACTAGGTTCACATTGGCAGCTTTAAAACCCTGCGCTTCTTTGCAGTGTTTTGACATGTGTTGTGTTGTTGTTGGTACTGTGGTGTTATTTTATAATTTACTCAAATCTGCTATATAGTGTGGCAGTAAATTTATGGTTATCTATTTATGTTGTATTTTCTACAGGTGATTAAATTGCTCTTATGTGACCCTATTTTGTTTGCCTATTTTGTTTTATTACAAAACGTGTTTTTCTTACAGAGTTCATCTGTTTATATACATACAATCATGGAAGAGAGTGAGTCGCAGTCGGGGGAGAATGCTAAGGGGACTGTCAGGCCAACATCATCCACTACCCGTTCTGCCACTGAAATCTATCTAGTAGGCCAGCCAACATCGTCAATTAGAGGAAGTAAACTCCCGACGATGCGTCAAGTCCTGAAGTTCTTCTTTCACACAGTGAATGAATCTGGTGACAGACAGGAGACGTTTAAAGAAACAGTGAGAAACGTACTCACGTTCTGGAATTTAGCTCGCATCAAGACTATCTCAGAGAGGGGGTGCCGGGAGAAGCTGACAAGGTTATGGGAGCACTGGAGAAGTCTACAAAAAAATCGGGACAGGGCTGCAAAGGACAAGGTTGAAAACTTCAAGTCTCAACTTGACCTGTTGTGGGACATCGGAGCACCGGACGCCATAGAGGACATCGAGAAGAACCGGCTGCTTACACCGGCCGACAAACAACAAGACATCGCCTTCTATCAAGACCAACACGGAGAAAGAAAAGCGTTCATGAGTGGTAACGATAAGATTTTTGCCGCTAAGAAGAGACAGCAGGAGGAACGAGTCGAGAAGCAAAGGTCGAAACAGGGAAGGTTCGCAGCCTGTGAACCAAGCAGCAGTGATTCGAGACCTCAAACCTCTGTGGTGGCTAACACCCCAACGGAAGTAGAAATGGAGAAAAAGGACACAGCGATACAACCTGGCAGGTACACATCAAAGCACCCTTATGTGACGGTTCAGCTTCCACGTCGCATTCTCCAAGAGCCAGCATTAAAGGAACTCGCTGACCGTCTTCGGATATCCAATAACGAAGTAAGTGTATCCATAAATGTGTTTGGAATGTTTGAAATTTCTGTTAATTATTTGATAAGCACTTGAACAGTCGACATTTTCTACTGACACCCTTGCCTGCTTTTGCTCGCAGATAGTTTCGGTGGTCGCAGCAGTGCTGCGCTCTGCTAACCCGCCAGGCGATCTGTCTGAGTTCCGGATCTCAAGAGAGACTGCAAGACGGGCGCGAGCTTCACACCGTCGTCAGGTAGCTGCCGCACAAAGGGAAGCCTTCAAGCCTCCACCACATGCAGTGGTACACTGGGATGGTAAGCTGGTTAAGGTGAGAACACGTTTAGGTACTACATTAATATTTTACCAAAGCCTAGACTATTGTAATATATTGTTAGAAATGTATCAAATCATTAACAAAATGCTTGGAGAAAAAGGCAGCCTTGATAATTCTTCATTATCTGTCTGAATTTTTATATTTCTCTCATTTCAGAACGTCGTGGGAGAAGAAGAACACTGACAGGCCATCTTCATCTCAGGGCGCGGCCATGAGGAAGGGAAGCTGCTTGCTGTCTTGCCAGTGAAGGACGGCACTGGCCTGACCCAGGCACGCGCAACAGCTCATGCTATTGAGGACTGGAGCTGCGCTTCAAACGTCAAGGCACTGTGCTTTGATACAACGTCGTCCAACACAGGGCGAGTCCAAGGTGCGGTTGTCCATCTGGAGGCGCTGCTGGAAAAACAGCTGTTGAGGCTTGGGTGCAGACACCACGTCATGGAACTGGTGGTGAGAGCCGCTGCCAGCAACATCTTCGGCAAAACATCGGCCCCTACGGACCCTCTCTTCCAAACTCTTAAGAAAAGGTGGAGTCAACTAGATCACTCTCAGTATCTCAGGCTGGACATTGCAAATCTACCAGAGTCTGACTGGCTCAGTCACCTCCGACACAGGACCGTTAGCTACCTGCTGACCGTCACAGAATGGGCCAGAGAGGATTACCGAGAAGCGGCAGAACTAACGCTCCTCGTCTTCGGTGTGAATCCTCCGCGCGGCACGCACTTTCTGCGTCCTGGCGCATGTCACCACGCTCGCTGGATGGCGAAGATCATATACTACCTCAAGATCTACATGTTTAGCCACCAGCTAGAGCTCAGCAGTGACCTGTGCGTCAAGCTGCAGAGGATGGCGATCTTTGTGTCTCTGCTGTACACACCGGCGTGGCTGAAATCACCAGTAGCCGAGGATGCGCCTGTGAATGACCTGCAACTGCATCACGAACTCCTCCGCTACAGGGCCGTGGACTGTGAGGTGGCTGATGCGGCGCTGGCGAGCCGCCACCTGTGGTATCTAAGGCCACAGTCCGTCGTTCTGTCGCTGTGCAAAGAGAAGTTGAGTGTGGCAGAGAAAAAGGAGATGGCGACCAAATTGAGCTGCCTAGAAGAAACGAACGACTACGCCAACGACAACTTGGTCATCCAACAGACTACACGGCTTTCCGAACTGATAGATGAACGTTCATGGATGATCTTCAAGGAGCATCATGTGTGCGGCACAGCATGGCTGATGTCACCGGTGGAAGACTGGGAGAAAAACGAAGAGTTCATGAAGCTGAAAGATTTCTCCAGAAGCCTGAAGGTAACCAATGACGTGGCTGAAAGGGGAATAAAGCTTATGCAGGACTTCATTGGTTCAGTCACGAAGGATGAGCAGCAGCTGCAGGATGACATGCAACTTGTGGAAAAGCACAGGAAGCAGATGAGTGGCTTCAGCAAGTCTGCTCTGATGCAACTGTGAGAGTTGAATAGAGGGGGGATTGAACTTTCAAATTGTATCTCCTCCTAGAGTTATTGACCTATTTCAATGATGTTTGTTTTTTTAAGAGGGGAAATATATCATGGAAAAGACTGTGACGGCAAAATATTGATATGTGTTTTCGAATAAATGGAAAAGTCAAAACTATGAATATTTTGGAATCTGGTTCCCTTAATGCAGGTAAAGCCTTTGACCTGAACTAGAAGGTCAACTAAGAGGTGCATGCAATCGAATTAGGTGTCAATGGAAAGCTGAATAGCTGCTCTAGCCAGCCACTAGGGTTAAGTAGTGAAAAGCAGCGCGATTGCTGATCTATAAGAGAAAAAGCTTGAGTTTTGACGTTTTTTCGCAAAAATTCATTTTTTATATTTGGATTCGCGACCCCTAGAACATGTTGGATTTCATTAATTCTGGCACCAATGAATTTAGGAGTAACAAAATAATGGGAAAAAACACCCCCACCCACAATTTTCTAAAATTGGGAAAAATGAGCAACTCTATTGCGCAGTGTGTGTCTTTGTTGTGTTATCACTGACGTCATATGACGTATCAGACCTGTGATTGGCAATGCATCCCTACCCCCCTCTGCTGCTAGCTATAATTGGCATAAAGTATTATGACGTGTCCACCCGGGGGAGGGAGGGAGGGAGGGAGGAAAGACGACGCTTGACCTAGCCGCGGCAGTTTCATCCCTCAAGGCCACTCCGTGTAAACGCGCATCAATTGTTCCGTAAAATGGCTTCCGCCGGACCACCACCCCCAAAGAGAAACCTTTCCTTACCTGGACCCAGCGGCACTAAGCCAAAGAAGACACGACGTTCCTTAAGCTACGAGGTGAAGTATACCATCATCCAAGAGTTGGAGAAAGGAACAAGGCAGGTTGATTTGGCGCGCCAGCATGGTGTGAACGAATCTACGATTCGAACAATAAAGAAGGATGCAGCCAAGATAAAGGAGCACATGAAGATCACAAAGTCTGCAGGTGCTTCTATGATCAAGTATTTTCACAACCAGGTGCTTCTCAAGACAGAGAAATTACTTGTGAGGTACTTGGTGCGTCAGGCGCGACGGAACATGGCAGTCGACACGCGCTCTGTTAAGGACTACGCACGTGAACTGTACATGGCAGTGGCATGAAAGATGGGAATTACAGAGCCCAAACCCTTTAATGCTTCCTCTGGGTGGTTACAGAGGTTTAAGATCCGGAACAAGATCACCAAAATAAACATTGGTGGTGAAGAAGCGAGTGCTGATCGTGCTGCGGCTCGGTAATTTCCTCCGTTTTTACGTGAGATTATGGAGGAAGGGCAGTACAGTGACGACCAGGTGTTTAACATGGACGAATCTGGTCTTTTCTGGAAAAAGCTACCTTCCAAGTCCTTCGTTGTAAAGAATGCCAGCAGGATTCGGGGCCGGAAAATGCAGAAGGAACGCATCACCGTCCTGTTTACCACCAATGCCTCCGGTACCTGTAAGCTCAAGTTATAGGTGATCCACACAGCACGCAAGCCGCACGCCTACAAAACCATGGACATGACCAAGCTAAATGTCCACTGGCTGACCGCACGCAAGGCGTGGATGTTCTCTACACTGTCCCTCTCCTGGTTTGATGACTGTTTTGTTCCCGATGTAGAGAAATTCTGTGAGCGACAGAATGTGCCATTCAAGATTTTGTTGCTGCTGGACAACGCACCAGGACACTCGCCCCTACTGTTAGATTGTCACCACAACGTAAAAGTAGTCTTCCTTCCTCCCAACACTACGTCATTAATCCAGCCCATGGACCAGGAGTTAATCTGTAATGTAAAAGCTGCATTCTCAACAAAAAAATTCCAGCTCCTGAATGACTACACCAACACCAGGGAAAAGTTGCGTAACCTGAGTGACACCACCACCGATAGCAAGAGCGAAGAAGATGAGGAGCAACAGTTGGAACAGCAAAAAATACTGTTTAAACAATTCTGGAGAGTATTTAACATCAAGAAAGCTGTGGACTTCTTGGTGGAGTCATGGGCTCAGCTGTCTATTGCTACAATTCGTCACGCATGGAGACATGTGTTGCATGGAATACCAGGAGAGAGGAGGAGTCAATCTCTGACTGGTGAGGTTCAGAATGTTGCAGTAGCAGTGGACCTTGCCAGAGAAGCTGCGCAGACTGTTACAGTTCCAGGCTTCTCCGAGACCATCAACGACGACATCCTGGAGGTGATCAGAGATCCTGAAGTGACTGCCGACGAGATGTTGGAAGAAGAACACGTCAGTGAAGAGGAGGAAGAAGGTGCGTCATTCTCCGAAGAACACAGTTTAAGTCATAGTGATATTAAGGGTGCCATGGAGTGTGCAGAGAAAATGAAGTCCTTCCTTTCCCGCGACAATGACAATGACCGCTATGAAGTCTTCCATACCCGGCTGGTGCAGGTTATGGAGCCGTACATCAAGGTGTATCACGACAACATCAACGCCAGCCGTCAGCAAAGCATAACAGATTTCTTCGCCCGCAACCCACCACAGCCAGCCCAAGCCAGTGATAGTGGCAGTGAAGATGACTTTGAGGGATTTGTCAGGGAAGCCCTGACAACTGTAAGTGACAGTGATGGTGATTCACCTAGTAATGGTGATTCACCTGAGGGCCAGTAATCTGCCCTCTGCCTCGGAACCAGCCTCCATCCCCGTATGCCGACCCATCTCTTCTACTACCGTAAGTGTTCCACCTAATTTTTAGTTTTCTAACCTAACCTTTATTTTTCCTATGTTAACTTTTATTTTTCCTAACCTAACCTCTTCTATATTACTTGTTTTTTCATACCATCATAAAGTTAAGATAAAATTTTTACTACAACATAGTTATGTGTCGTCAAAAAGTGGAGTTTGGGGATCGGCCTGGACTCAATTTCAATTAATCCCATATGTTATGTTATTCACTTTACGCGTTTCTCGCTTTCCGCGGTACCCTCCGGGTTACATTAACCGCGTAAAGTGAGGTTTAACTATATATATATATATATATATATATATATATATATATATATATATATATATATATATATATATATATATATATATATACACAGGTGCTCCCCTACGTAAGACTGCTTGGACTTACGTCCGACGGTACTTACGACCTGCTCTGACCTTACGACCGTCGGGACATACGACCGGGGCAGTCATGACCAAAAATATTTTCAAATGACGCGCACATTTTCTATACCGAAACGTTTTTGTCCCGGGCGAGAGTGTGGCAGGCGGGCAGGCTTGGGTTGCCGAGTGTGTGCACTCACTCAGTAGAGCGCTGAGTTGGTGTTTGGCTATCATATCCTATATACAGTCATGCGCCGGTTAACATCCTAGATACGTTTTTGAAAACGTGACGTTAACCAAAATGGACGTTGTCCGATCATCACATAAACTTTTTATTTATACTTACGTGTATGTGGAATACTATACAGTACACATACATATACACTTTTCCTCTTAAATCACTACTGTAATGTGATACAGGAGATTAATTTTTATCTCTTGTGCAAAATACATGACGTTTATATTAAAATTATTCACTGTTTTACAAGGATTCCAGCAATGTCAGCAGATGGGGGAGAGAGAGGGTGCGAGGGGGCGTGGGGGGAGGGGAGGTAGTACGTTTGACAGTTGGCACAGGCCCAGGTCTAACGCGTGTATATTTATCAGTTCTTAGGTGACTAAGCTTCTCTCTTATAAAAAGCCAGTGAAATGACCTGGGTGAATATAATTAACATACCTGGGATTCTTGTAACATACTGATTAATTTGAATATAAACATGCTATAATTTGCACTAGACAAAACAATTTTAGTACCGTAATCAAATTAGTACATGTGCACTCCAGCTTTGCACTAAGAAATCTAAGTAAATCTACCCAAAAATACAGTTGAAAAACTTTTTTATAAAATGTACTACAGTATTGTACACTAATGTACAACAATTTTCATCTCTTGAGCAAAATATGGGGGGGGTTGAAGTGATAAGTTTGAGGAGAAGGTCTCTGTGTGTTTATTTAACAGTCCTACTAAGCTTCTCTCAATTTAAAATACCAGTGATATGACCTAGGAAAATATAATTAACATGGCTGTGATTATTTTAAGATACTGATTTATTTGAATATAAACATGTTGTAATTCGCACGAGACATAACAATTTTAGTACCGTAATCAAATTAGTACATGTGCAGTCCAGCTTTGCACTAATTTAGTTTACGTTTTTTAGTATGGTGTGTGAATGTACAGTGGTCCCTCGGTTAACGAGCGCCTCGGTTAACGAGATTTCGGTTAACGATTTACCTTCCATAAGATTCTTAACTTCGGTTAACGAGCAATCCCTCGATTAACGAGTTTTTTACGAACCGACTTCAACATGTTTTCGCTTGCATTTGGCGGTCCACCAGCTATAGTATTATTCCGCCAATACAGTAATCGGTTTTAGGGCATAAATTCCTTACTATTTTAGTAAATATCAAGAAGTTATACTATTCAATAATTTTAAAAGTTTAATATTAACTTTTTTAGTCATTTTAACAATTACTGAACATAATTGAAGGTAAAGAAACTAGTTTCTGGCGTGCCATCCAGCCTGTTCACACACCAGACAGGCGTTAGTCTCTCTCTGTTTTCAGTGGAGGTAACATCTTGCTTGAGACTCTCTTCAAGTAAAGGCATTTTTTCTGTGTTTCCAAGCAAATTATTGCTCATTTTGAAATATATTTTACATATTGACAATATATAATGCAGTGCAGTGTTGATTTAAAGAAAATAATCTTGAAATACACCAAGAGAACTAAAATTTTATGGGTGAAATGGTGCCATGGGGTAACTTCTCTTCCACCCCAATGCCTTCTCTTCTTCCTTCTCCTCCACCCCCATTCTAATTCCCATCATCATCATCATCATCATCCAGGAGCCTTCTACATGCACACCTCAAAGTAAGTGTACTTTTCTACCTTTTTTGTTGAATTTAGGCAATTTTCGGTGAGCTGGAACGAATTACCCAAAAACCCATTGAAACAATGGTTTCGGTTAACGAGTTTTTCGGTTAACGAGCAACCTGCTGGAACGAATTGTGCTCGTTAACCGAGGGACCACTGTAAATGGGTGAAAATAAATGCAGAAATTTATGTAAATCTACCCAAAAATACAGTTGAAAAACTTTTTATAAAATGCACTACAGTATTGTACACTAATGTACTTCATTTTTTATATCTTGAGCAAAATATATGACGTATATATTCAAATTAATCTTTGTCTTGCAAGGATTTCAGCAATGCAAATTATATTATCATAACTTAAGTCTGAGATATTATATAAAATAAACAAAGAAATCACCAATCTTTTATCTTGAACACGAGGGTGGTGGGAAGAGGGGGGTGAAGGGGGCGGGAGGTGATGTGACAGAATGTCTGGCGTTTGTTCGTTATTTATTTGGGATAAGATTTGACAATTGGCGCTGAAGGCCTGCCTGCGTGTTTATCATAACTTAAGAGTGACTAAGCTCTTCTCATAATTTTCCACCCAAATGACCTGGGTGAATATAACTTACGTATATAGTATTCCACATACACATAAGTATAAATAAAAAGTTTATTTGATGATCGGACAACGTCCATTTCGATTAACGTCACATTTCCAAGAACGTATCTAGGACGTTAACCGGCATGACTGTGTGTGCTATATATATATATATATATATACAGGTAGTCGTCGACTTACGACCTATGCGACTTACGTCCGTTCGACTTTACGACCGGCGGTACGACAGTTTTGGCCCCAGCCTCCTGACGCTGCCGGGAGCTGGAGCCGCGCGCATCCCCGCGCTCAATTACAAACACGCTCGCTGGTACAGCACACTTCCCTCCGTGTCTGTTTGCCTTGTGCCTTTCTTTTGTCTCGGAAATCTTTCTTGAACCACCACCCCCCCCAAGATGTCTACCAAGAGGAAACTGTCTTCATCTACTCCTCAACCTGCCAAGAAGCAAAGAAAGGCCATTGATTTAAACACTAAAATGATGGTGATTAAACAGCACGAAGGGGGTAAGAAAGTGAATGAGATTGCACGTGATCTGACGCTATCACACTCTACTGTGTCGACGATTTTGAAGGATAAAGAAAGGATTCGTGAAGCTGTGAAAGGTTCTGCACCCATGCAAGCGACAGTTATAACGAAGCAACGGACTGGGCCTCTCCACGAAATGGAGAAATTACTTTACATTTGGATGGAAGATCAGATCCAGAAACGGACACCGTTAAGCCTTTTTACTGTGCAGACGAAGGCTAGAAGTCTATTTCAGACTTTGAAGGAGCGCGCCGGAGAAGACTACAGTCAAGAATTTGCAGCAAGTACTGGCTGGTTCAAGAGATTCAAGAAAAGATTTCAATTTCATAATGTTCGAGTGACTGGGGAAGCAGCGAGTGCAGACGAGGAAGGAGCACGCAAGTTTGTTGACAGTCTGGATGAATTGATTACGGATGAGGGATATCTAGCAGAGCAGATATTTAATGTGGATGAAACGGGATTGTATTGGAAACGGATGCCAGAACGCACTTACATCCAAAAAGAAGCCAAAAGCATGTCTGGATTTAAAGCATTTAAGGATAGGCTTACTCTGCTGCTTGGCGGGAACATCGCGGGGTTTAAGCTGAAACCTTTCCTAATCTTCCATTCAGAAAACCCGCGGGCGTTGAAAAATGTAAACAAGCACACGCTGCCCGTTTACTTTCGTTCTAACCGTAAAGCATGGATGACACAGGCACTGTTTGAAGACTGGTTTGTAAATTGTTTTATTCCTCAAGCTCGTGAATATTGTTTGACGAAAGAAATTCCTTTCAAGATTTTATTGCTACTGGACAATGCGCCTGGACATCCACCTCATCTATCAGATATTCATCCGGACGTGAAAGTGATTTTTATGCCGCCAAACACGACTTCAATTTTGCAGCCTATGGACCAAGGTTCAATTGCTACTTTCAAGGCTATCTATCTCCGAACCACCTTTGCCCAAGCCATAGCCGCTATAGATGCCGACCCAGAACTATCGTTGCGTGACTTTTGGAAACAGTACAACATTCTTATGGGTATCAAGAATCTGGCAAACGCCTGGGAGGCTGTGACGGAGAAGTGCATGAATGGCATCTGGAAACAGTGTGTTAAGCGCTATGTTCATACTTTTGCAGGATTTGACAGTGAAAATGAGCTTGAAGTTATTCGGGAAAAAATAGTAAAACTGGCAAAAGATCTTTCTTTGGAATGTGAAGTGGAAGATGTTGAGGAGTTGCTAGACCAAGAATCAGAGGAACTTACAAATGAAGAGCTAATCGAATTGGAAGAAGAAAATGTAGCAGAAGAAGAAAGGAGAGAAGCAGCGGATAACGAAGAGGAGGAGGAGCCACAAAGGACGTTCACCACTAAGGGATTATCAGAAGGTTTATCTCTACTAAATAAACTTCTTGCCCATTTTGAAGGAATGGACCCAAACATTGAACGATTTGCAAGGATTGAGCGGATGGCACGCAATTCGTTTCGTCCATATCAAGAAATTTACGAGGAGAAGAAGAAACGAACAATTCAGACAAAGCTCACCATGTTCATGAAAAAAACAACTCCTCCGGCTACCCCAAAGGCTGCCCCAGCTGACGACCCCGACGATCCACAGCCAAGCACCAGCGGCCAATAAGATGTTTTTTGTATGTTTGTATGTTTTGCAACTAAAATGTTTTATATGTTTTGCACCTGTATTTTTTTTTTTTGTATGTTGTGTAAATAATAAACCAATTGTACTGTAATATGCAGTGATTTACTTAAACCTGACGACCGTAACAATAATGAACAAAGAAAATGTTGATAAAATATGACTTAAAGATGATTACACATTATAATATACGTAAGGTAATTATAACATAGGCCGACTTACGACCAGATCAACTTACGACCGGTTGGCCGTAACCAATCTCGGTCGTAAGTCGACGACTACATATATATATATATATATATATATATATATATATATATATATATATATATATATATATATATATACAGTTAACCCTCACTTTACAAGGTTAATGTAACCCGCAGGGTCCAGCGTAAAGTGAATAACATAACATATGGGATTAATTGAAATAGAGTTCGGGCTGACCCCCAAACTCCACTTTTTGACGACACACAACTATGTTGTAGTAAAAATTTTATCTTAACTTTATGATGGTATGAAAAAACAAGTAATATAGAAGAGGTTAGGTTAGGAAAAATAAAGGTTAACATAGGAAAAATAAAGGTTAGGTTAGAAAAACTAAAAGTTATGTGGAACACTTACGTTAATAGAAGAGATGGGTCGGCATACGGGGATGGAGGCTGGTTCCGAGGCAGAGGGCAGATTACTGGCCCTCAGGTGAATCACCATTACTAGGTGAATCATCATCACTGTCACTTACAGTTGTCAGGGCTTCCCTTACAAATCCCTCAAAGTCATCTTCACTGTCACTATCACTGGCTTGGGCTGGCTGTGGTGGGTTGTGGGCGAAGAACGCGGTTATGCTTTTTTGACGGCTGGCGTTTATGTTGTCTTGATACACCGTGATGTATGGCTCCATAGCCTGCACCAGCCGGGTATGGAAGACTTCATAGCGGTCATCGTCAGTGTCGCGGGAAAAGAAGGACTTCATTTTCTCTGCACACTCCATGGCACCCTTAATATCACTATGAGTTAAACTGTGTTCTTCGGAGAATGACGTACCTTCTTCCTCCTGTTCACTGACGTGATCTTCTTCCAACATCTCGTCGGCAGTCACTTCAGGATCTCTGATCACCTCCAGGATGTCGTCGTTGGTGGTCTCGGAGAGGCCTGGAACTGTAACAGTCTGCGCAGCTTCTCTGGCAAGGTCCACTGCTACTGCAACAGTCTGAACCTCACCAGTCACAGATTGACTCCTCCTCTCACCTGGTATCCCATGCAACACATGTCTCCATGAGTGACGAATTGTAGCAATAGACAGCTGAGCCCATGACTCCACCAAGAAGTCCACAGCTTTCTTGATGTTAAACATTCTCCAGAATTATTTGAACAGTATTTTTTGCTGTGCCAACTGTTGATCCTCATCTTCTTTGCTCTTGCTATCGGTGGTGGTGTCACTCAGGTTACGCAACTCTTCCCTGGTGTTGGTGTAGTCGTTCAGGAGTTTGAATTTTTTTGTTGAGAATGCAGCTTTTACATTACAGATTAACTCTTGGTCCATGGGCTGTAATATAGACGTAGTGTTGGGAGGAAGTAAGACCACTTTTATGTTGTGGTGACAATCTAACAGTAGGGGCGAGTGTCCTGGTGCGTTGTCCAGCAGCAACAAAATCTTGAATGGCACATTCTGTCGCTCACAGAATTTTTTTACATCGGGAACAAAACAGTCATCAAACCAGGAGAGGGACAGTGTAGAGAACATCCACGCCTAACGTGCGGTCAGCCAGTGGACATTTAGCTTCGTCATTTCCATGGTTTTGTAGGCGTGCGGCTTGCGTGCTGTGTGGATCACCGATAACTTGAGCTTACAGGTACCAGAGGCATTGGTGGTAAACAGGACGGTGATGCGTTCCTTCTGCATCTTCCGGCCCCGAATCCTGCTGGCATTCTTTACAACGAAGGACTTGGAAGGTAGCTTTTTCCAGAAAAGACCAGATTCGTCCATGTTAAATACCTGGTTATCACTGTACTGTCCTTCCTCCATAATCTCACGTAAAAACGGAGGAAATTCCCTAGCCGAAGCATGGTCAGCACTCGCTTCTTCACCACCAATGTTTATATTGGTGATCTTGTTCCGGATCTTAAACCTCTGTAACCACCCAGAGGAAGCATTAAAGGGTTTGGGCTCTGCAATTCCCATCTTTCGTGCCACTGCCATGTACAGTTCACGTGCGTAGTCCTTAACAGAGCGCATGTCGACCGCCATGTTCTGTTGCGCCAGACGCACCAAGTACCTCACAAGTAATTTTTCTGTCTTGAGAAGCATCTGGTTGTGAAAATACTTGATCATAGAAGCACCTGTAGACTTTGTGATCTTCATGTGCTCCTTTATCTTGGCTGCATCCTTCTTTATTGTTCGAATCGTAGATTCATTCACACCATGCTGGCGCGCCAAATCAACCTGCCTTGTTCGTTTCTCCAACTCTTGGATAGTGGTATACTTCACCTCGTAGCTTAAGGGACGTCGTGTCTTCTTTGGCTTAGTGCCGCTGGGTCCAGGTAAGGAAAGGTTTCTCTCTGGGGGTGGTGGTCCGGCGGAAGCCATTTTACTGAACAATGGATGCACGATTACACGGTGTGGCCTTGAGGGATGAAACTGCCGCGGCTAGGTCAAGCGTCGTCTTTCCTCCCTCCCCCGGGTGGACACGTCATAATACTTTAAGCCAATTACAGCTAGCAGCAGAGGGGGGTAGGGATGCATGGCCAATCACAGTCCGATACGTCATATGACATCAGTGATAACGCAACAAGGACACACTGAGCAACCTTACCGCGTGGCTTGCCCAAGCGGAGGGAGGAGAGGCGAGGAGCACAGGCAGGCAGGCGGGAGGGTGGCCGGTGGGGCGTATCTAAAAATAGCGTCGCGCCGGACACTCTCCGAGTAATGGGGTTCACGTACCGCGTAATGTGAGCACGTTAGGTTCTGGCAAGGCACCACGTAAACGTGGAAACCCGGAATGTGGGACCGCGTAAAGTGAGGGTTAACTGTATATATATACAGGTTGTACACCTCTAGTCCGGCATTCTGTGGTCCGGAAACTCCCGTGGTCCGGAACGATTTTAGTTTGTCCAATAGGTAGATAGGCAGCTTCTTTTTTTTTTTACTTATCTGAATTATTATTATTATTACAGGAGTATTAAATTTTTGCCCCTCAGGCCCTAATGTGGGTCAGTGACCTATTCCCGGGTGGGCTAATCCCCTTAAAAAAAAAAAACCCGCGGCGAATTAAGGTTTGTTTACAACCGGCAGTTCGGCTACTCTCTCTCTCTCTCTCTGCATGTCTATACAGAGTACAACATTTAACCCTTCAATATATATGAGCAGTAAATAAGTGTTGCTTTCATATTCTTATGTAGAGTAATGACGATATATTTTCACATGTGCGCACTTACATACGAGCAGTCTCACTTTTTTTTTTTACCATTAATGGTTAGCTACTTATATTGTTCCATTTACTAACATTAAATAACATTACAGGGACTTCAAGCAACCATATTCATTTTTTTTCATTAATTTTACTACAGCTAAACTCAGGGTCTTATTTTCTTCAGTTTTATTTGTAGAACCAATCAGTCACTGGTTTCGTAAGCTTTAACATAAATAATGCCGGCAGCCATCTCGTCTCCTCTAATATTCCACGTATTATTAATAAATTGTATTGTTAATTTTGCACACACGTACATTAATTCAATAAAAACAAATTCAGAAACAGTAATTAAAATATATATGAACAGTAAATAAGTGTTGCTTTCATATTCTTATGTAAAGTAATGATGATATGTTTTCACGTGTGCGCATGCGAACTTACATATGCGATCTCTCTTTTTTCTTTACCATTATCGTTAGCTACTTCTATTGTTTCATTTATTAACATTAAATAACATTACTTAAAACAACCATATTAATTTTACTACAGCTACAACCAAGGTCATATTTTCTTCAGTTTTATATGTAGAACCAGTCAGTCACTGGTTTTGTAATCAACGAATACAATGCTGTGTCATTTCCTCGTGTATTTTAATATTCTACGTATTATTAATGAATTGTATTGCTCATTTTGCACACATAAACATTAATTCAATAAAAAAGACATTCAGTAATAAACAATAATGAATCTTTTGTACATAAGAGAAATGACGCTGTTTATACGATTATGCACGTCGTCTGCATGTTGGCGGGCCGTTCAAACCCGTCGAAATTCAAGTTTCCGCCGTCAAAATTTTTATTTATTTATTTTTTTGTGTTCCAATAAAATACGTTAAGAATTAAAAACTCGCGAAATTTGACAAGCTACTATACGACATTTAACCATTCAATATGTCTTCAAAGAGACCATGATGCAGAGAAAGTGGTGCTAGTGCTTCCAGGCATAAGCACAAGTCACTATCTATCCAGGAAAAGGGTGAATTTCCATGGTCCGGCAATTTCCATGGTCTGGCACCGGTCAAGTCCCGAGGTTGCCGGACTAGAGAGGTATATATATATATATATATATATATATACTATTATATATATTTATATATATATATATATATATACAGTTAACCCTCACTTTACACGGTTAATGTAACCAGCAGGGCCCCGCGTAAAGTGAGAAACGCGTAAAGTGAATAACATAACATATGGGATTAATTGAAATAGAGTCCGGGCCGACCCCCAAACTCCACTTTTTGACGACACACAACTATGTTGTAGTAAAAATTTTATCTTAACTTTATGATGGTATGAAAAAACAAGAAATATAGAATAGGTTAGGTTAGGAAAAATAAAGGTTAACATAGGAAAAATAAAGGTTAGGTTAGAAAAACTAAAAGTTATGTGGAACACTTACGTTAGTAGACGAGATGGGTCGGCATACGGGGATGGAGGCTGGTTCCGAGGCAGAGGGCAGATTACTGGCCCTCAGGTGAATCACCATTACTTGGTGAATCACCACTGTCACTTACAGTTGTCAGGGCTTCCCTGACAAATCCCTCAAAGTCATCTTCACTGTCACTATCACTGGCTTGGGCTGGCTGTGGTGGGTAGCGGGTGAAGAACTCGGTTATGCTTTTTTGACGGCTGGTGTTTATGTTGTCTTGATACACCGTGATGTACAGCTCCATAGCCTGCACCAGCCGGGTATGGAAGACTTCATACCGGTCATTGTTGCGGGAAAGGAAGGACTTCATTTTCTCTGCACACTCCATGGCACCCTTAATATCACTATGAGTTAAACTGTGTTCTTCGGAGAATGACGCACCTTCTTCCTCCTGTTCACTGGCGTGATCTTCTTCCAACATCTCGTCGGCAGTCACTTCAGGATCTCTGATCACCTCCAGGATGTCGTCGTTGGTGGTCTCGGAGAAGCCTGGAACTGTAACAGTCTGCGCAGCTTCTCTGGCAAGGTCCACTGCTACTGCAACAGTCTGAACCTCACCAGTCACAGATTGACTCCTCCTCTCACCTGGTATTCTATGCAACACATGTCTCCATTCGTGACGAATTGTAGCAATAGACAGCTGATCCCATGACTCCACCAAGAAGTCCACAGCTTTCTTGATGTTAAATACTCTCCAGAATTGTTTGAACAGTATTTTTTGCTGTGTCAACTGTTGATCCTCATCTTCTTCGCTCATGCTATCGGTGGTGGTGTCACTCAGGTTACGCAACTCTTCCCTGGTGTTGGTGTAGTCGTTCAGGAGTTTGAATTTTTTTGTTGAGAATGCAGCTTTTACATTACAGATTAACTCCTGGTCCATGGGCTGGATTAATGACGTAGTGTTGGGAGGAAGGAAGACCACTTTTACGTTGGAGTGACGATCTAACAGTAGGGGCGAGTGTCCTGGTGCGTTGTCCAGCAGCAACAAAATCTTGAATGGCACATTCTGTCGCTCACAGAATTTCTTTACATCGGGAACAAAACAGTCATCAAACCAGGAGAGGGACAGTGTAGAGAACATCCACGCCTTACGTGCGGTCAGTCAGTCGACATTTAGCTTGGTCATGTCCATGGTTTTGTAGGCGTGCGGCTTGCGTGCTGTGTGGATCACCAATAACTTGAGCTTACAGGTACCGGAGGCATTGGTAGTAAACAGGACGGTGATGCGTTCCTTCTGCATCTTCCGGCCCCGAATCCTGCTGGCATTCTTTACAACGAAGGACTTGGAAGGTAGCTTTTTCTAGAAAAGACCAGATTCGTCCATGTTAAACACCTTGTCGTCACTGTACTGTCCTTCCTCCATAATCTCACGTAAAAACGGAGGAAATTCCCGAGCCGCAGCACGATCAGCACTCGCTTCTTCACCACCAATGTTTATATTGGTGATCTTGTTCCGGATCTTAAACCTCTGTAACCACCCAGAGGAAGCATTAAAGGGTTTGGGCTCTGTAATTTCTATCTTTCGTGCCACTGCCATGTACAGTTCACGTGCGTAGTCCTTAACAGAGCGCGTGTCGACCGCCATGTTCCGTCACGCCTGATGCACCAAGTACCTCACAAGTAATTTTTCTGTCTTGAGAAGCACCTGGTTGTGAAAATACTTGATCATAGAAGCACCTGCAGACTTTGTGATCTTCATGTGCTCCTTTATCTTGGCTGCATCCTTCTTTATTGTTCGAATCGTAGATTCATTCACACCATGCTGGCGCGCCAAATCAACCTGTCTTGTTCCTTTCTCCAACTCTTGGATGATGGTATACTTCACCTCGTAGCTTAAGGAACGTCGTGTCTTCTTTGGCTTAGTGCCGCTGGGTCCAAGTAAGGAAAGGTTTCTCTCTGGGGGTGGTGGTCCGGCGGAAGCCATTTTACTGAACAATGGATGCACGATTACACGGTGTAGCATTGAGGGATGAAACTGCCGCGGCTTGGTCAAGCGTCTTCTTTCCTCCCTCCCTTCCTCCCCCGGGTGGACACGTCATAATACTTTAAGCCAATTACAGCTAGGAGCAGAGGGGGGTAGGGATGCATGACCAATCACAGTCCGATACGTCATATGACGTCAGTGATAGCGCAACAAAGACACACACTGCGCAACCTTACCGCGCCGCTTGCCCAAGCGGAGGGAGGAGGAGGGAGAGGCAATGAGCACAGGCAGGCAGACAGGCGGGTGGCGGGAATCTAAAAATAGCGTCAAGCCGGACACTCTCCGCGTAATGGGGTTCACGTACCGTGTAATGTGAGCATTTTAGGTTCTGGCAAGGCACCACGTAAACGTGGAAACGCGGAATGTGGAACCGCGTAAAGTGAGGGTTAACTGTATATATATATATATATATATATATATATATATATATATATATATATATACATATATATATATATATATATATATATATATATATATATATATATATATATATACATACCGCATATCGCGGCCTATAAGGCGTCGGGGTGCATAAGACGGCCCCCCAAATTTCCATTTAAAAAGTAGCTTTTGAGCTCTATTTGCTGTATAAGACCAGTACCCCAAATGTGACACTTACCCACTGACACAATAGTCCTTTACCAACCATCCTTGGTTTTTTAAAATAAGGCCAATTCACTTAAGTAATGTCATCAAATATTACCCGCTGGTGTAGTGTAAACACTAGTGATGTCACTGAAGCGTCTGCTATTTACCGGTAACTGAAACTAATGTCGGTGTCGAGTAAAATTTTTCCATTTACTTGAAATGGATTTACCGATTTATTTGTTTATTTATATATTTATAATATACTGTAACATATTAAAGACACTGCAAGTATTTTCTTTCATTTATACGCTTGCTTCGCACGAGACGATCGGTGGTGGGAGTGTTCCCTCGTCTCGGTGGTGTGACTGTGTTCCGACTATTTATACAACAGGTGGTTCAACAGCAACCACCGTATTCTAATTGTGGTGTTTCATTGGGATTTGAGTGAAAAAGGTTACCGGTATGTACTTACTACATACATTTATTACACAAACATATATATATATATATATATATATATATATATATATATATATATATATATATATATATGTATATATATATATATTATATATATTATATATTATTATATATTATATACTGAATATACTATGTACAAAAAATGAATGTTCAATGAATTATTTATGGTGCATTAGGGTACTGGCCACTTCAGACACAAAGACGGGCTAAAAATAGCCTTGTTATCTACCCCTACATCTCACCCTGAGCCAGAGGGAAGCGTCTTGGTAAATAACATTTGTTTGCTTATTTTCCATTTACTTGAAATAGATTTACCGAATTATTTGTTTATTTATTTATTTATAATATACTGTAATATATTAAACACACTGTAATTATTTTCTTTAATTTATAAACTTGTTTTGTGACAAAGGAATGTTCTCCAGTAGTGTTTCATTAGGATTTGAGTGAAAAATATTACGTACTTACTCCATACATTTATTACACAAACATATTTATATATACTGTATGTATACATATACACACATGCACACATTTAATTTACTGAGTCACAATATTTTAAAAGCAAATTACCCGACAAGTTAAAAATGTTATTAGCACATGATTATTACTGACGTCATCATGTATTAAAAACCTTCAAAATCCACATCATCAACATCTGAGATCATAAGTTCTTCAAGTACATCCTGAAATACATTTATGGCTGCTTCATCATAAGGATCAAACTCCAAATCAGATGACGTGGCTTCGGCTTCTGTTTCATCCTCGTCCTCCCACAACATATCATCCTCCATACCATCCATTGAATTAGATATTCCGCACTTTTTAAAAGACTTGATAACTGTTTCCATATTAATATCATTCCATGCCTTGATAACAAAATCACACAGTACATCCAGTTCGGGAGCACGCATATTCCCACCTTTCGTGTAAGACTTTTTGCCGCTGATCATCCACTTGTTCCATTGTTCACGAACGCGGTCCTTGAATGGTTTGTTTAGACAAACATCAAGTGGTTGTACAACTGAAGTTAATCCACCAGGAATAACTGCAATGTCACTGTTGTTCCTCGCCATGCTGGTTTTTGTTCCCTCTTCTGTTAAATGACTCGCGAACATATCCCATACTAAGAGGCTACGCTGTTTTCGAAAGCCACCAGGTCGGCTACACCATATATGATCAATCCATAACTTTATTCCTTGTTCGTCCATCCACCCTTTCTCGTTGACGTGAACAAAAATTCCAGCCGGGAACTTGATTTTGGGCATTGTTTTCCTCTTGAGAATTAGCATTGGGTTCAACTTGGTTCCGTCTGCCAAGCATGAAAGTACTACTGTAAACCGTGTCTTTTCGTGTCCTGTTGTTTTCACTAACACTGTTTTAGCACCCTTTGTATCAATAGTATGATTACCGACCATGTCGAAGTTCATAGGTGTTTCATCCATGTTCCCGATGTTGCTTAATGGTTAACAATGTTTCTTACGTTCTTGTATTATGTAGCGATGGAAATTAACAATTTTACAGTTAAGATCTGCTGGTAATTTTTGTGCTATTTTTGTCTTCTGCCTCAGTACCAGATTGCTTCTTTCCATAAAACGGCTGCACCATGAAGCCGTAGCTTTGAAGTCTTTGCTGTGCTCTTGATTCTGTTTAGCCCACTTAAGTGCCCACATACGTATCATGTTTCTTGATACAATATACCCATTTTGACGCTGCTCATGGACCATGTCTACTGCGTGCTTCTCTAGAATCGGCCAGTGTGCAGTGCCTCTTCTCATTGCACATTTATTCCTGGGCATACTTCGTAGGAAGTACATCTGGTAGGGACGGTTGGTGGGGGGTGGGGGGAGGGAGGGACCGACCGACCATCTGTTACCCTGTGAAGAATATTTTTTTTTTTTATTAACTGAAGATATTTGTTTTAGCTCATAAAATTCATACAAATTACCCGGTCAGAATATAATTTACATTGCTGGAATTCTTATAAATTGATGATCATTTTGAATATGAACATCATAGATTTTGCATAAGACATACAAATTTTAGATATAATGTTTACTCTGAGTAAATATGTTATCTTTTGTGCAAAATATATGACATTTATATTCAAAATATTCCTGGTCTTACAAGGAATCCAGCAATGTCAAATATATTATCCTAACTTTAATCTGAGGTAATATTTAATACAAAATGTCAAAATTTAGTTTTATCACCCAACATCTCTTGAAGGGAGGATTGGTGGGGGGTGGGGGGTGGGTGGTGAGGGGAGGGTTGGGACGGACTACGCGGTTGGAAGAGGGGGGAGGCAAGGTGGGGTACTTTGATTGACAGATAGTGTCGTGAAGAATATTTTTTTTTTTATTAACTGAAGATATTTGTTTTAGCTCATAAAATTCATACAAATTACCCGGCCAGAATATAATTTACATTGCTGGAATTCTTACAATTTGGTGATCATTTTGAATATAAACATCATAGATTTTGCATTAGACATACAAATTTTAGATATAATGTTTACTCTGAGTAAATATGTTATCTTTTGTGCAAAATATATGACATCTATATTCAAAATATTCCTGGTCTTACAAGGAATCCAGCAATGTCAATTGTATTATCCTAACTTTAGTTTGAGGTATTATTTATTAAAATTAAGTAGTTTTCCCCCCAAAATTTCTCAGAGAGGGAAGAGCCAGCAGTGTTGTGTGAGAAGAGGGGGAGGGAGTTGAGTCCATTATTTGAATGGACATTAACTTGGCGACTGTGTTTCTCTATTTCTCTTAAGTATTAATTGTGTGCATGTACCATCATAAAATTAAGATGTTATTTTTACTAGAACATAGGTATTGTGTCGGAAAAAGTGGAGTTTGGGGGTTGGGCCAGATTCTATTGGAATTAATCCCATATGTTCTGTTGTTCACTTAGCGCGGTTTTAACTTAACACGGTACCCTGTGGGTTTTATTGACCGCGTTAAGCGGGGTACTACTGTATTACAATAATATTTCCTCCTAACTGACTTGAATAAATATTTGAATGGAAATATACAATATTTTTATTGAAACTACCCGCGTTTCAGTGTAAAGTGTCGTAATAATAAATGGTAAACAATTTGCCTTCGGCACTCGTCTTTCAGGCACGGCGAGCCTCGGTTTATAGGACGTAGTGTTCTTACTGAAGGTTTTGTTGTTCCATTACCCTCAAAAACGTGGGTCGAACTATAAACGAGGAATTTCATGAATTAACGATTTCTTGGTCAAAAAATCAGGGTCGACCTATAAACGAGGGGGGTTATAGACGAGTATATACGGTATGTTGTCACAGTTTGATTGCTCGTTTCAAAGTGGCGACCACGTGGTCGCTTGTTGTCCCTGTGCAGCTGTGGCTGTGCAGCTGTGGCGCTCACGCATGCGCACATACACACAAAAGCCAGCTAAAAAAAAAATAGTTTTCGAAAAGTCCGTATTCTCGGGTGGTCCGGAATTCTTTGACGGCTGGTGTTTATGTTGTCTTGATACACCGTGATGTACGGCTCCATAGCCTGCACCAGCCGGGTATGGAAGACTTCAGAGCGGTCATTGTCGCGGGAAAGGAAGGACTTCATTTTCTCTGCACACTCCATGGCACCCTTAATATCACTATGACTTAAACTGTGTTCTTCGGAGAATAACGCACCTTCTTCCTCCTTTTCACTGACGTGATCTTCTTCCAACATCTCGTCGGCAGTCACTTCAGGATCTCTGATCACCTCCAGGATGTCTTCGTTGGTGGTCACTGTAGATATATGAGACGAATATGCTGTAATATGTAACTGTTCTATTTACCATTATTGATTCAGGTCTCTATATTATATGTTATAATCATACCCTCTTTTGTCACTGAGTGTAGTTCAGACTTTGAGCACATGCGCGCTGTACGCGCATGCGCAGATAGAGATACCCAGAGAGATTCCAAGGCAGGACGCTGTTTACCCTGTCTAAACTCCTTTTGTGTGTTTGTCCCAGAAATAGAACTTACGAACTTGACACCAGTGTGTTTCCTTTACCCCTGATTGGAAGCATCATCTGAGTCTCCCACAGTCATGGAGAAGCCTTCAGCTGTAATATTGAGCGCAGCTTCTCTGGCAAGGTCCACTGCTACTGCAACAGTCTGAACCTCACCAGTCATAGGTTCGCTCCTCCTCTCACCTGGTATGCCATGCAACACATGTCTCCATGCGTGACGAATCGTAGCAATAGACAGCTGATCCCATGCCTCCACCAAGAAGTCTACAGCTTGTTTGACGTTAAACTTCTTCCAAAATTGTTTGACGAGAACTTCTTGAGTCGCCACCTCTTGTTCCTTGTCCTCGTCGCTTTTACTCTCGCTGTCGGTGTCACCCAGCTTACGCAACTCATCCTTTGTGTTGGTAGAGTCGTTCAGGAGCTTGAACTTCTTTGCAGAGTACGCAGCTTTCATATTGCAGATCAACTCCTGGTCCATGGGCTGGATTAATGACGTAGTGTTGGGAGGAAGGAAGACCACTTTTACGTTGGGGTGACGATCCATAAGTAGGGGCAAGTGTCCAGGTGCGTTGTCAAGGAGCAACAAAATGTTGAATGGAACATTCTGTTGCTAGCATAATTTCTGCACGTCAGGAAAAAACAGTCATCAAACCAGAAGAGGGACAGAGAAGAGGACATCCACGCCTTACGTGCAGTCAACCAGTGGACATTAAGCTTGTTCATGTCCATATTCTTGTAGGCGTGCGGCTTGCGGGCTGTGTGAATCACCGATAACTTTGGTTTACAGGTACAGGAGGCATTGGTGGTAAACAGGACGGTGGTGCGTTCCTTCTGCATCTTCCGGCCCCGAATCTTGCTGGCATTCTTTACAACGAAGGTCTTGGACGGTAGCTTTTTCCAGAAAAGACCAGATTCATCCATGTTAAACACCTGGTCGTCGGTGTACTGTCCTTCCTCCATAATCTGAAGTAAGAACGGAGGAAAATCTCTAGCCGCCACATGGTCAGCACTCGCTTCCTCACCACCAATGTTGATGTTGGTGATCTTGTTCCTCTTCTTAAACCTATGCAGCCAACCAGAGGAAGCATTGAAGGGTTTGGGCTCTGCAATTCCCAGCTTACGTGACACTGCTGCGTATAGCTCACGTGCGTACTCCTGCACTGAGCGTGTGTCCACCGCCATGTTGTGTCGCGCCTGACGAATCAAATAACTCACCAGCAAATTTTCCACTTTTGCCAGCACCCTGTTCTGGCAATACCTGATCGTTGAAGCACCTGCAGACTTTGTGATTTTCATGTGCTCTTTGATCTTGGCTGCATCCTTCTTGATAGTGCGAATCGTAGATTCGTTGACGCCATGCTGGCGCGCGAGATCAACTTGCCAAGTTCCTTTCTCCAAATCTTGAATGATCTGGTACTTCACTTCGTAGCTTAGACCACGGCGTGTCTTCTTGGGCTTAGGGTGGCTGGGTCCAGGTAAGGAAAGGTCTCTCTCTGGTGGCGGTGGTGGTCCGGCGGAAGCCATTTCACAGAACAATGGGTTCACGTATACACGGAGTGGCCTGGAGGGATGAAACTGCCTCGGCAAGGTGAAGCGTCGTCTTTCCTCCCTCCCTCCCTCCCCCGGGTGGACACGTCCTAATACTTTAAGGCAATTACAGCTAGCAGCAGAGGGGGGGTAGGGATGCATGGCCAATCACAGTCCGATACGGCATATGGCGTCAGTGATAACGCAACAGAGACATGCACTGCGCAACCTTACAGCGCGGTTTGCCCAAGCGGAGGGAGGAGGGAGGAGGCGGGAGCAGGCGGGTGGGGCGAATCTAAAAATAGCGTCTCGAGCCGGACACTCGCCGAGTATACGTGGAAAAAACCCGCGTTAAGTGAAAGTTCGGCTCTGGCGAGGCACCGCGTATACGGTAAAACGCGCTAAGCGAAACCGCGTTAAGCGGGGTATTACTGTATATATATATATATATGTCGTGAAGAATAATTTTTTTTTATTAAATGAAGACATTTGTTTTAGCTCATAAAATTCATACAAATTACTCTACCAGAAAATAATTTACAATGCTGGAATTCTTACAATATGATGATCATTTTGAATATAAACATCATGTATTTTGCATTAGACATACAAATTTTAGATCTAATGTAATAATTTGGTTTACACAAAGCAAATATTTTATCTTTTGTGCAAAATATATGAAGTTTACATTCAAAATATTCCCTGACCTGCAAGGAAGCCAGAAATGTCAATTATATTATCCTAACTTTAGTCTGAGTTATTATTTATTACTAAACGTTAAAATCTAGTGTTTTCACCCAAACATTTGTCATAGGGGTAGGAGTTAGTGAGCTGGGAAGAGGGGGGGGGGTGGATTTGAGTCCATTATTTGAATGGACATTAACCTGGCGACTGTATTTCTCTTAAATATTAATTGTGTGAGCATACCATCATAAAATTAAGATGTTATTTTTACTACAACATAGGTTTTGTGTTGGAAAAAGTGGAGTTTGGGAGTCGGGCCAGTCTCTATTGGAATTAATCCCATATGTTCTGTTGTTCACTTTACGCGGTACCCTGTGGGTTCAATTGACCGCGTAAATCGGGGTTCTACTGTATATATATATATATATATATATATATATTTATATATATATATATATATATATATATATATATATATATATATATATATATAAACAGTTTGTCCCCGAATTACGTACATCCGAATTACGTACAAACGGCCGATACGTACATCGTTTCTGAAGTCTTTAATTGCAAAAATATTGTCTTAAAAGGGCGAGCAATTTTTAAATTTGGCGGGCGAGCCAGCCGCACCGCGCCGCCACTATCACTGACCATGCAGACGACACGCTAGACGCACCAAAACAACAAGTGTGGTCATTGTGCATACAGTACTTCTCCTGTGAATTTCTGCCCTATTTTGTACACTTTACTCTGTGTGCAATGACTGGTGTAAAGCGTAAGAGTGGTGAAGCCAGTGGGAGTGCTACGAAACGTCAAGCAATCTCACTAGAGGTAAAAATGGACATAATAAAACTGCTTGAAAGTGGTGAAAAGTTGACCAATGTTGCCCGCAAATTTAACCTGAGTCGGTCAACTGTTAATACAATTGATAAGGGCAAAGAAAAGATCAAGGAACATGTGAAATCTAGCGCTGTGGATCGAGGACTGCACACAAAAACGTAAGCCTCTGTGTCTCAGAGTAGTGTTCAAAAGCTTACCGTCCTCTGGCGCGCCGGTCCCAGAGAGGACGGCGCTGTACAGGACGTTTGTTTACTCCAGGTCTCGCGCACAGCGATGGTTATTTCGTTCATCTTTTCGTTTTATCCATGGAGTAAATTTAAAAGTAGACTTCGAGAAAACATTCAGTTAAAACACAAGGATATTAAAAGTTTGAGTCAATAGTACAATTTGTAGTATGTTTAATACAACATCTCTACAGAAATGCATAAACATGAAATTAACGCATCGGCGACTTTTGCCGGTCGGAACAACGCATCGGCTACTTTTGCCGGTCGGAACTCACGTCGAGTGAGGTGTGAGTGCAGACCGTCCTGTGGCGCGCCGGTACCTGGTAAGGTTTTGACCCCTGTTGTGGTGTCTCAGTATGATTCAGGAGAAAGCCCTAAGTCTTTTCAACGATCTAAAGAAAGATCACCCTGATGATACTGTGACATTCAATGCTAGCAATGGGTGGTTTAACCGATTCAAGGTGCGAAATAAGCTGCATAATGTTCGAGTGACTGGTGAGGCGGCGAGTGCTGATTGGAAAACAGCACAGGATTTTCCAGATAACATTATAGGGTTGGGGGATTTTCGAGTTAAGTACATTTCGAGTTAAGTACAACCTTTTGGTCCCCATTATGTACGTAACTTGGGGACTTACTGTATATATATATATATATATATATATATATATATATACAGGTAGTCGTCGACTTACGACCTATGCGACTTACGTCTGTTCGACTTTACGACCGGCGGTACGACAGTTTTGGCCCCAGCCTCCTGGCGCTGCCGGGAGCTGGAGCCGCGCGCATCCCCGCGCTCAATTACAAACACGCTCGCTGGTACAGCACACTTCCCTCCGTGTCTGTTTGCCTTGTGCCTTTCTTTTGTCTTGGAAATTTTTCTTGAACCACCACCCCCCCAAGATGTCTACCAAGAGGAAACTGTCTTCATCTACTCCTCAAAGATGATTATATTATCATTACACATTATAATATACGTAAGGTAATTAAATTGTACTGTAGTATGCAGTGATTTACTTAAACCTGACGACCGTAACAATAATGAACAAAGAAAATGTTGATAAAATATGACTTAAAGATGATTATATTATCATTACACATTATAATATACGTAAGGTAATTAAATTGTACTGTAGTATGCAGTGATTTACTTAAACCTGACGACCGTAACAATAATGAACAAAGAAAATGTTGATAAAATATGACTTAAAGATGATTATATTATCATTACACATTATAATATACGCAAGGTAATTATAACATAGGCCGACTTACGACCAGATCAACTTACGACCGGGCGGCCGTAACCAATCTAGGTCGTAAGTCGACGACTACCTGTATATCGTCGGCCCTTAACATACACGGGGGTTAGGTAACAGAGATACCCGTGAATGTTAAAAATCCGTGTACTTTTGCTGCCCCCCCCCCATGTCCTTGTTTACCGTATATACCTGTGTGTAGTTCGAGTTTTTAAGACCAAATTATTTTGCAAAAAATTGGGGGCCGACCTCTAAAAGGGTAATAGTTTCGTTAGGTTGAAAAATATTTACCAGTAACTACCAATAAACAATGGAAACGACGCACGAACGCACCACCAGCTGTGAGTGTCGGTACAGTCGCCAGGGCAGTCTCTTGCGTCACCATAGCTATCTCAAAGTAGCCAAATCCATGGTATGGTAGCACAGGACGATGTAAAACAAAGTATTCATTTGTTAAAGTTTATTTATAGATACTGTACATAAATTTTTGTTCATTACAATTGAAACATCAATCTTTGTTAATTAAATTTGATACAAAAGAAAACTACGATACCGTATTTTCATTAAAATATTAAATCACAAGTATATTTTACCTTAACTGTGACTGAATGAATATATTCTCAGAAAGAAATATGGAAATTTAATATTTTGGCTGAAATGACGTACATGTTACTGTACAGTGGAAAGTGGGATAAAATTATGAAAACAATGGCTTTCGCTTTCTTTCGATGTTCAAAAGATTTTACTGTAATCGCTTTTCGAATGGTTTTCAGTTAAAAACTGTTGTACTGTACTCGTACTGTATTACAATAATATTCTGTCCTATCATTAGCCTTATAATCCCACAACTGAAAACGATTCGAAAAGCGATTACGGTAACATCTTTTGAACGAAAGAAAGCGAGTCATTGCTTTCGTCACTTTCCACTATAATACGTACATCATTTCAGCAAAAATATTACATGTCCATGTTCTCAGAAATAAATGGTAGTTTTGTTGAAACGTAATGTGCAGTATTTAATATTAAAATGCAAAAATAGCTATAAAAACAATTAATACACCCGTAATGTACTGGCTGGCATCTCTTTCCTGCTCCCGCGTCCAAGGTCACCACTCCTCCCAACTCGCTCCCTCCTCCACCTCCACCGTCACTACTGCCGACAACAAACACAAATGTTTTGTGAATAACTGCACCTCCACTTCCTATGTACAGTACTGAACTGTACTGTGCTCTACATTTTTACAAACAATAAACATGGCCAGAAAAGCTAGTAAAAAAAAAAGAGATAAAAACTTCACTTTACTGTACAGTTCCTATCCTCGGTGACAGGACGGGGGTCATCGGGCATTCAATTCCATAACGGGTGGTGAAGTGGGGGCGATGGTGGATTCAGCTGCTTCCTCACCGCAGCCAGTGATTGGTGTTAAATCTCTCCTTCGGTGATCAAAGAACATGGTGATGGGGAGTTGTCGTCTCTTTCATTCATTTCTTCCATGATGTTTTTGTATGGAGCGAAAACGTCATCCATCCCTCGCATGAATTTCAGGGCACGCACCATGAGAGGGGTCCATACTATAGGCCAGGTTTTTCAGTGCCTCAATATTCCATGTCATCTCCCCCAACTTCTCCAACGTTATTTCTTAGTCCTCATCCTCTTTCCCTTTCGCTTCCTCTTCCTCTTCCTCTTCCTTGCCTGAGTCTACTAACTCCTGTAGATCCTCCTCGGTCAGCTCAGTGTCGTGCTCTTCAATTAGCTCCCTAATCTCGTCCTCTGCCATGTCCCGGAAGCCTTCAGCAGCCACTTTCCTTGACAGTGCCAGGGTCTTTCTGAATATTATCATTAAAATCCATCAAAATCATTTTCCTTGTCATCGTCTTAAGCACCAAACAGCTCCTCCCAGTCTTCTTGAACAGGGCTAGAGGGTACATGTTTTTCGAATCGTTTTCAATTAAAAAAATGTTACAGCACATGTATATTTTACCTAAACTGTGCCTGAATGAATATATTCTAAGAAATAAATAGTAGTTTTGCTGAAACGTGATGTATTTCAATGTAAAATAGGATAAAATACATGACGAAAACAAAAGACTTTACATAACCTTCGAATGTTCAAGAGATGTTACTCGTTTTTTTAATAGTTTTCGGTTAAAATACTGTTATATTACAATGATATTATTTTCATACTGTGCTTGATATACTACATTCACGGAAATGTAATATTTTTGCTGAAATGACGTACGTATTACAGTGGCAAGTGACAAAAACAATGACTTTCGCTTTCTTTCGTTCAAAAGATGTTACCGTAATCGCTTTTCAAATGGTTTTCAGTTAAAAAACTGTTGTATCACAAGTGAATTAGGATAGAATATTATTGTAATACAACAGTTTTTTAACTGAAAACCATTCGAAAAGCGATTACGGTAACATCTTTTGAACGAAAGAAAGCGAGTCATTGCTTTCGTCACTTTCCACTGTAATACGTACGTCATTTCAGCAAAATATTACATTTCCATATTCTCAGAAATAAATAGTAGTTTTGCTGAAACGTAATGCATTTCAATGTAAATTAGGATAAACCACATGAAAACAAAAGCATTTACCTAGCCTTCCGATGTTCAAGATATGTTACTCGTTTTTTTAGTAGTTTTCGGTTAAAATACTCTTATATTAGTGATATTCTATTCATACTGTGCTTGGTATAATACATTCACGGAAATAAAATATTTTTGCAACTACAATGCGGATGTCAACACAAGCGTGGTTACAGCGAGACTGACTGAGTGAGGGAGAACTATGCGTGTGTGTGTGAGGTTGCGGGAGCGGGCGGTGTCCTATGTTCGGTGCCGCGCGCGAGTTGAATGGCGCGCGATGTGAATGTACTTCAATTACTTCAATGTACAGAATATTCCTCTGGTGGGGCAATCCGCGTATTTGCGAATCCGTGAATGCTAAACCCGCGTATGTGAAGGGCCGACTGTATGTATATTTCATTAGCCCAATAAAGCACGCGGACGTCTACATACAATCAACATGGTTCGTGGGCCGTGGGTTCGAATCCTGGCGGGTTGAGGTGTTGAATATATATATATATATATATATATATATATATATATATATATATATATATATATATATATATATATATATACAGTGACCCCTCGGTTAACGAACTCAATCCGTTCCAGAAGGTCGTTCGTTAACCGAAAAGTTCGTTAACCGAAACCATTGTTTCAATGGGTTTTTGGGTGATTGGTTCCAGCTCACCGAAAATTTCCTAAATTCAACAAAAATGGTAGAAAAGTTCACTTACTTTTAGGTGTGTATGTAGAAGGCTCCTGGATGATGGGATTTAGAATGGGGGTGGAGGAGAAGGAAGAAGAGAAAGCATTGGGGTGGAAGAGAAGTCACCCCATGGCGCCATTTCACCCATAAAATTTTAGCTCTCTTGGTGTAATTCAAGATTATTTTCTTTAAATCAACACTGCACTGCATTATATATTGTCAATATGTAAAATATATTTCAAAATGACCAATAATTTGCTTGGAAACACAGAAAAAAAGCTTTTAGTTGAAGAGAGACTCAAGCAAGATGTTACCTCCAGCGAAAACAGAGAGAGACTAACTCCTGTTTGCTGTGTTAAGAGGCTGGATGCCGCGCATTAAACTAGTCACTTTACCTTCAATTATGTTCAATAATTGTTAAAATGATTAAAAAATTGAATATTAAACTTTTAAAATTATTGAATAGTATAAACTTCTTGATATTTACTAAAATAGTAAGGAATTTAAGCCCTAGAACCAATTAATGTATTGGCGGACTGATACTAAAGCTGGTTGCCCGGTCAGTGCAAGCGAAAACATGTTGAGGTCGGTTCGTAAGAAATTAGTTAACCGAATTTTTGTTCGTTAACCGAATTGAAGATCCTTATGGAAGGCAGTTCGTTAACCGAAATTTCGTTAACCGAGGCGTTTGTTAAACGAGGGGTCACTGTATATATATATATGCAAGTAAATCTTCTTTCCTTGTGGTTATCAGCATATACAGTATATATATATATATATATATATATATATATATATATATATATATATATATATATATATATATATATATATATATATATATATATATATATGCAAGTAAATCTTCTTTCCTTGTGGTTATCAGCATATACAGTATATATATATATATATATATATATATATATATATATATATGTATATATATATATATATATATATATATATATATACTTCATTTTTAGTCCATTTAACACGCGGACTTTGAACATACAATCAACGACCTCACCAGCAAGGAATCGAACCCTCGACCTACTGGGTGTGACTAGGGAACGCTTACCGGCTAGGCCACAAGGACACTAAAAGCAGTTCTAGACTCTGTTATATTTCACACAAAGCCTGTTCATCGAGCTGATGGCGCCGTGAACCTCATTGGGAAACTGCCCGTGCCTCGTATGTGGTGTCAGTAGCATTTTACCGAATCCAGCTGGTATGAAACGCGAGGTACATATATATACTTCATTTTTAGTCCATTTAACACGCGGACTTTGAACATACAATCAACGACCTCACCAGCAAGGAATCGAACCCTCGACCTACTGGGTGTGACTAGGGAACGCTTACCGGCTAGGCCACAAGGACACTAAAAGCAGTTCTAGACTCTGTTATATTTCACACAAAGCCTGTTCATCGAGCTGATGGCGCCGTGAACCTCATTGGGAAACTGCCCGTGCCTCGTATGTGGTGTCAGTAGCATTTTACCGAATCCAGCTGGTATGAAACGCGAGGTACATATATATACTTCATTTTTAGTCCATTTAACACGCGGACTTTGAACATACAATCAACGACCTCACCAGCAAGGAATTGAACCCTCGACCTACTGGGTGTGACTAGGGAACGCTTACCGGCTAGGCCACAAGGACACTAAAAGCAGTTCTAGACTCTGTTATATTTCACACAAAGCCTGTTCATCGAGCTGATGGCGCCGTGAACCTCATTCGGAAACTGCCCGTGCCTCGTATGTGGTGTCAGTAGCATTTTACCGAATCCAGCTGGTATGAAACGCGAGGTACATATATATACTTCATTTTTAGTCCATTTAACACGCGGACTTTGAACATACAATCGATTCCTTGCTGGTGAGGTCGTTGATTGTATGTTCAAAGTCCGCGTGTTAAATGGACTAAAAATGAAGTATATATATGTACCTCGCGTTTCATACCAGCTGGATTCGGTAAAATGCTACTGACACCACATACGAGGCACGGGCAGTTTCCCAATGAGGTTCACGGCGCCATCAGCTCGATGAACAGGCTTTGTGTGAAATATAACAGAGTCTAGAACTGCTTTTAGTGTCCTTGTGGCCTAGCCGGTAAGCGCTCCCTAGTCACACCCAGTAGGTCGAGGGTTCGATTCCTTGCTGGTGAGGTCGTTGATTATATATATATATATATATATATATATATATATACATATATATATATATATACATATATATATATATATATATATATGTATATGTATATATATGTATATGTATATATATATATATATATATATACTTCAGTTTTAGTCCATTTAACACGCGGACTTTGAACATATAATCAACGACCTCACCAGCAAGGAATCGAACCCTCGACCTACTGGGTGTGACTAGGGAACGCTTACCGGCTAGGCCACAAGGACACTAAAAGCAGTTCTAGACTCTGTTATATTTCACACAAAGCCTGTTCATCGAGCTGGTGAGGTCGTTGATTATATGTTCAAAGTCCGTGTGTTATATGGACTAAAAATGAAGTATATATATGTACCTCGCGTTTCATACCAGCTGGATTCGGTAAAATGCTACTGACACCACATAAGAGGCACGGGCAGTTTCCCAATTAGGTTCACGGCGCCATCAGCTCGATGAACAGGCTTTGTGTGAAATATAACAGAGTCTAGAACTGCTTTTAGTGTCCTTGTGGCCTAGCCGGTAAGCGTTCCCTAGTCACACCCAGTAGGTCGAGGGTTCGATTCCTTGCTGGTGAGGTCGTTGATTATATATAAATATATCGAGATATATATATATATATATATATATATATATATATATATATATATATATATATATATATATATATATATATATATATATATATATATATACTGTATATGCTGATAACCACAAGGAAAGAAGATTTACTTGCATATATATATATATATATATATATATATATATATATATATATATATATATATATATATATATATATATATATATATATATATATATATATATATATGCTGATAACCACCAGGAAAGAAGAAAACACGAAGTTCCCAAGCGCTTTCGTGTAATTCACATCTTCAGGGGTGAGTACAGACTAGATAGAGTAATGCAGAACAAGATGAATATATACAGAGGAGGGTGAAACCAGGTCCACAATGGTCAGGTAATGACCCTACTAATCTTTAAATGGCACACAACGGTTGGTGGTTGGGTCAGATGGGACAGTGACCCGCCCTCTCACCTGATCACAAATCTTCTTAATTACAAAGTTGTCCAGCTTGTACAAGCCGTTACTCAAATTCATGTTGAATGCTTCGGTATGTTTAATAAGACTAGATTCTATGATGTTTCTACTATCAATTGAATTACATGGTAATATTGAGGAGGCATTATCCCAGTCAATGCAATGCTTGTTATCCCTCAAATGAACAAACAGTGCATTGGATTCCTGGCCTGTCCTGACACTGTATTTGTGTTGTTTAATTCTAGTTACTGTTAAACAAATGTTAATCAAGAATTCCCCCAACAACACAATTGGTTGCATTTATAAAGTTCCTTGCAAGGAATGTAATATGTTTTACTTAGGCCAGACAGGTAAAGATCTTGTAACTAGAATTAAACAACACAAATACAGTGTCAGGACAGGCCAGGAATCCAATGCACTGTTTGTTCATTTGAGGGATAACAAGCATTGCATTGACTGGGATAATGCCTCCTCAATATTACCATGTAATTCAATTGATAGTAGAAACATCATAGAATCTAGTCTTATTAAACATACCGAAGCATTCAACATGAATTTGAGTAACGGCTTGTACAAGCTGGACAACTTTGTAATTAAGAAGATTTGTGATCAGGTGAGAGGGCGGGTCACTGTCCCATCTGACCCAACCACCAACCGTTGTGTGCCATTTAAAGATTAGTAGGGTCATTACCTGACCATTGTGGACCTGGTTTCACCCTCCTCTGTATATATTCATCTTGTTCTGCATTACTCTATCTAGTCTGTACTCACCCCTGAAGATGTGAATTACACGAAAGCGCTTGGGAACTTCGTGTTTTCTTCTTTCCTGGTGCTTATCAGCATATACCTAGATCACGCGCACCTACAGTGATTTACTTGCATATATATATATATATATATATATACAGTCAACCCTCACTTTACGCGGTTAATGTAACCCACAGGGTACCGCGGAAAGTGAGAAACGCGTAAAGTGAATAACATAACATATGAGATTAAATGAAATAGAGACCAGCTGACCCCCAAACTCCACGTTTTCCAACACAATACCTATGTTCTAGTAAAAATAACATCTTAATTTTATGATGGTACATGCACACAATTAATACTTAAGAGAAATAGAAAAATACAGTCGCCAAGTTAATGTCCATTCAAATAATGGACACGACTCCCTCCCCCTCTTCTCACACTACACTGCTGGCTCTTCCCTCTGAGAAATTTTGGGGGGAAAACCAGGTATAGTAATAAATAATACCTCAAACTAAAGTTAGGATAATATAATTGACATTGCTGGATTCCTTGTAAGACCAGGAATATTTTGAATATAAATGTCATATATTTTTCACAAAAGATAACATATTTACTCAGATTAAACATTTTATCTAAAATTTGTATGTCTAATGCAAAATATATGATGTTTATATTCAAAATGATCACCAAATTGTAAGAATTCCAGCAATGTAAATTATATTCTGGCCGGGTAATTTGTATAAATTTTATGAGCTAAAACAAATATCTTCAGTTAATAAAAAAAAAAATATTCTTCACGACACTATCTGTCAATGAAAGTACCCCACCTTGCCTCCCCCCTCTTCCAACCACGAGGTCAGTCCCAACCCTCCCCCCACCCCCCACCAATCCTCCCTTCCTTCAAGAGAAAGGTTGGGTGAAAAAAATAAATTTTAACATTTTGTATTAAATAATACCTCAGATTAAAGTTAGGATAATATAATTGACATTGCTGGATTCCTTGTAAAACCAGGAATATTTTGAATATAAATATCATATATTTTGCACAAAAGATAACATACTTACTCAAGAGTGAACATTATATCTAAAAATTTTATGTCTAATGCAAAATATATGATGTTTATATTCAAAATGATCATCAAATTGTAAGAATTCCAGCAATGTAAATTATATTCTGGCCGGGTAATTTGTATGAATTTTATGAGCTAAAATAAAAATCTTCAGTTAATAAAAAAAAAAATATTCTTCACACGGTAACAGATGGTCGGTCGCCGGTCCCTCCCTCCCCCCACCCCCCACCAACCGTCCCTACTAGATAAATGTGTGGGAATACCAGACTGTTTACCTTTTTAGTAATAAATAATAAATCAGACTAAAGTTAGGATAATATAATTGACATTGCTGGATTCCTTGTAAGACCAGGAATATTTTGAATATAAATATCATATATTTTGCACAAAAGATAACATATTTACTCAAGAGTAAACATTATATCTAAAATTTGTATGTCTAATGCAAAATCTATGATGTTTATATTCAAAATGATCATCAAATTGTAAGAATTCCAGCAATGTAAATTATATTCTGGCCGGATAATTTGTATGAATTTTATGAGCTAAATAAAAAAATTATACTTCACCCGTGTAAAGGGGTACACCCACCGCGGAATGTGAGCATCCTGGGTTCTGGCAGGGCACCGCGTAAACGTAGAAACGCGGAATGTGGGACCGCGTAAAGTGAGGGTTGACTGTACAGTAAAAGTCCAAAAATCCGGATGCCAAAAATCCGGACCACCCGAGAATCCGGACTTTTGAAAAACTATTTATTTATTTATTTTTTTTTTTAGCGGGCTTTTGTGTGTATGTGCGCATGCGTGAGCGCCACAGCTGCACAGCGACAACAAGCGACCACGTGGTCTCCACTTTAAAACGAGCAATCAAACTGTGACAGCATACCGTATATACTCATCTATAACCCCCCCTCGTTTATCTGTCGACCCTGATTTTTTGACCAGGAAATCGTTAATTTATGATATTCCTCGTTTATAGTTCGACCCACGTTTTTGAGGTTAAGCGAACAACAAAACCTTCAGTAAAAACGCTCTACGTCCTATAAACTGAAACACGAGTGCCCAAGGCAAATTGTTTACCATTTATTATTACAACACTTTACACTGAAACGCGGGTAGTTTCAACAAAAATATTGTATATTTCCATTCAAGTATTTATTCAAGTCAATTAGGAGGGAATATTATTGTAATACAACAGTTTTTTAACTAAACCATTCGAAAAGCGATTACGGTAACATCTTTTGAACGAAAGAAAGCGAGTCATTGTTTTCGTCACGATTTTATCCCACTTTCCACTTTAATACGTACGTCATTTCAACAAAAATACTACATTTCCGTGAATGTATTATATCAAGCACAGTATGAATTGAATATCATTGTAATATAACAGAATCTTAACCGAAAACTATTAAAAAAACGAGTAACATCTCAAGAACATCGGAAGCTTAGGTAAAGTCTTTTGTTTCCGTCATGTATTTTGTCCTATTTTACATTGAAATACATCACGTTTCAGCAAAACTACTATTTATTTCCGAGAATATATTCATTCAGGCGCAGTTTAGGTAAAATATACGTGTGATGTAATAGTTTTTTAACTGAAAACGATTCGAAAAACACGTACCCTCTCGCCCTGTTCAAGGAGAGGACTGGGAGAAGAAGCAAGCTGTTTGGTGCTGCAGACGATGACAAGGAAAATGATTTTGATGGATTTTAATAAAATATTCAGAAATATGGTATCGTAATATTTATTCAAGTTAATTAGGATATTATTGTAATACAATACAACAGTTTTTTAACTAAACCATTCGAAAAGTGATTACGGTAACATCTTTTGAACGAAAGAAAGAGCAAGTCATTGTTTTCGTCACGATTTGATCCCACTTTCCACTGTAATACGGACGTCATTTTAGCAAAAATATTACATTTCCGTGAATGTATTATATCAAGCACAGTATGAATAGAACAATATTTTGAGTCTTACTCTTTCCATTTACAGATTACTGTACAAGCCCATAATAATGGCTCCTAAAGTAGATAAACTTTGTTGTGTGAAGAGAAAGAACACGTTGAAATTGAGTGACAAACTTGAAATAATTAAGAAACTAGTACGTGGTGTGAGCAATACTGTTCTAATGGAAAATACAACATTGGAAAGTTTACAATTTATGATATCAAAAAGGCAAAGAATAAAATTCTAGAATTCACAGCTTTTTCATTAAAACTGCTCGTTTTGATAAATGAAGCATGCTATATTTGCTAATGAATAAACTATCAAAATGTAACTGTTCATCTCTTCTTTATTCCTCCTTAAATTTGAATTTTAAAAGTACTGCCTGAGAATCCGGAAAATCCGAAAATCCGGACTGACCCAATCCCCAAGCAGTCCGGATTTTTGGACTTTTACTGTATATGAATAGTAAATAAGAGTTGCTTTCATATTCATTTGTAGAGAAATGACGATATGTTTTCACCTGTACGCATTTACTGAACAGTGGTCCCTCGGTTAACGAATTACCTTCCATAAGAATCTTCAATTCGGATAATGAAAAAAAATTTGATTAACGAAATCCTACGAAAATCACGTCTTAATTTGATCATCAGCTGAGAAGCTGAGGAGGTACTCAGCCAATTAAGTAATTTCTTCTATGTTTACATTCGTTTCCATTGGAGTAAATATCATGAAAATTGTGTTCTTTAATATTTTTGCATTTTTAATACAGTCTTAAAATTATTAGTCATTCTAAAATTTAGCCATCCAAGTTCTGTATACAAAAAGTTTTTCAACAATTTTTGGCTCATATATGTAACTTTATTCATTTATTTAAACTCATTTACATGCACACACTGTCCTAAGGGCAAAGCTGAACTGTACTGTACGTGTAATCAGAATAATGTACAGTCTCGTTCAAGATTCTATGAACACTGCTGGAGACAACTGGCAACCCAAGGCCATTTTTTTACTATAGTATGTAGTAAAAATAATGAATAAATGTAAGAGTGATCGGTGATTGGTTACTTAGTTCCCCGTTGCTTAATTTAATGGTTGGGCTTTGTTGTTTCATATTATATTATACTACGTACTATAGTAAACAAATGGCCATGGGTTGCCAGCTATCACCAGCAGTGTTCGAAGAACCTTGAACGAGACTGTACAAAATGATTACTAAAATTTTTGTCTAGTGCAAACTATAGCATGTCTACATTCAAACTAATCACTATCTTATAAGAATTCCAGCAATGCAAATTCAATTCACCCCGGTCACTTCTTTTAAATTTTATAAGCAAAAAACAAAAACTCAATCCAAAGGACATAAATTAACAATTAAATACTTCACACCACAGGCGCCAACTGCCAAACATGTCACTGTCACCCCTCCCTACCCCCCCCCCCCCCCCACCTTCCAAAGAAAGGTTTGAGGGTTTTCAGAGGGCTTTAAGTTTTAATCATATATAATATCTCAGACTAAAGTTAGGAGAATATAATTTGCATTGCTGGAATCCTTGCAAGACAGCGAGTAATTTGAATATAAACGTCATATATTTTGCACAAAAGATTAAATTTTTGCTCTCTCTAATAAAATTTTTAAATTAGATCTAAAATTTGTATGTCTAATGCAAATTATAGCTTGTTTATATTCAAATTAATCGCTATCTTATAAGAATTCGAGCAATGTAAATTATATTCTGCCTGGTTATTTATATACAATTTTACGAGCAACAACATAAATAAATAAATTAAATACTTCACCAGACCTTCCCCCTCACTGTCATTAGTACAACTCACCTCCCTCCCCCCTCTTCCCACATTCCCTCCCTCCCTCCCTCCCTCCCTACCCCCCCACCTTCCCAAGAAATGTTTGGGGGGGGGTTTCACTAGGCTCACAGTTTTAGTTATATATAATACAGTATCTCAGACTAAAGTTAGGAGAATAAAATTTGCATTGCTGGATTCCTTGCAAGACAGAGAATAATCTTAACATAAACGTATTATATTTTGCACGAGAGATAAAATTAATCACCTGTACCACATTACAGTTGTGATTTAAGAGTTCTAGTGTACAGTATTACCCCGCTTTACACGGTTTCACTTTCCGCGATTTCTCATGTGCGCGGTACCTTGCCAGAACCGGACGTTCACTTTCCGCGGTGCACCTACTCATATACGCGTGGTGAAGTATAATTTATTTTTTTTATTTTTTTTTATTTAGCTCATAAAATTCATACAAATTACCCTGCCAGAATATAATTTACATTGCTGGAATTCTTACAATATGATGATCATTTTGAATATAAACATCATGGATTTTGCATTAGACATACAAATTTTAGATCTAATGTAATAATTTGGTTTACACAAAGCAAATATTTTATTGTTTGTGCAAAATATATGAAGTATACATTCAAAATATTCCCTGACCTGCAAGGAATCCAGAAATGTCCATTATATTATCCTAACTTTAGTCTGAGGTATTATTTATTACTAAAAGTTAAAATCTAGTTTTTTCACCCAAACATTTTGCTGGTAGGGAGGGAAGGTGGGGGGTGGGGGGAGGGTTGAGACCGACAGACCCAGCTGGCGTGAGTGTGAGGAGGGGGGGGAGGCAAGGTGGGGTACTTTGATTGACAGATAGTGTCGTGAAGAATATTTTTTTTTTTATTACCTGAAGATATTTGTTTTAGCTCATAAAATTCATACAAATTACTCGGCCAAAATATAATCTACATTGCTGGAATTCTTACAATATGATGATCATTTTGAATATAAACATCATGGATTTTGCATTAGACATACAAATTTTAGATCTAATGTAATAATTTGGTTTACAGAAAGGAAATATTTTATCTTTTGTGCAAAATATATGAAGCTTACATTCAAAATATTCCCTGACCTGCAAGGAATCCAGAAATGTCAATTATATTATCCTAACTTTAGTCTGAGGAATTATTTATTACAAAACGTTAAAATCTAGTGGTTTCACCCAAACATTTCTGAGAGAGGTAGGAGCTAGTGAGCTGGGAAGAGGAGGGGGGGATTTGAGTCCATTATTTGAATGGACATTAACCTGGCGACTGTATTTCTCGTAAATATTAATTGTGTGAGCATACCATCATAAAATTTAGATGTTATTTTTACTACAACATAGGTATTGTGTCGGAAAAAGTGGGGTTTGGGGGTCGGGCCAGTCTCTATTGGAATTAATCCCATATGTTCTGTTGTTCACTTTAAGCGGTTTTCACTTTCCGCGGTACCCTGTGGGTTCAATTGACCGCGTAATTCGGGGTACTACTGTATATGTACGATATATAGTGATTTAAGGGTGCTTTTGGGGAATTTTAGGAGTATTTCTGACTTTATGCATTTTTGGCTTTACTTTGTATATACTTTTCTGTGAGCTGGAACCAATTACCCAATATCCCATTGAAACAATGGTTCGGTTAACGAATTTTTCGGTTGACGAACGACCCTCTGGAACGAATTGAGTTTGTTAACTGAGGGACCACTGTATATATGTTGGTGTTCCCAATCATCTCGCTTTATTTCTTTACAATTAGTGGTTAGCTACTTCTAGCGTTCCATTTATTAACAATAAATAGCATTATTAAAACATACATACAAGTATTAAATTTCTTTACATTAAGTTCAATACAGCTACAGCCATGGTCTTATTTTCTTCAGTTTCTTATGTAGAACCATCGTCACTCATGAAAACAAAGCCTTCTTGTCTACGTATTATTAATGAATTGCATTGTTCATTTCACATATAAAAACAATAATTCAATGAAATACATATTCAGTAAAAAACAATGATGAATCTCTTGTACATATTCTTAAAATAAATGAATATGTTTCCTTGAGTGCGCACGTATACATTGGCGTTCCTCTATCCGTCTCACTTTTTTCTTTAATATCAGTGGTTACTTTACTGTACATTAAATAACATTAATTAAAATATACATATTTTTTACATTAATTTTACTACAACAACAACCAGGGTCTTATTTTCTTCTGTTTCAGGTGGGTAACTGACATTATGGGTGTAAACACTGACAACAATGCCAGCCCATCTCCTCTTGTGTGTTTTAATATTTTACCTATTATTAATTAATTATATTGTTCATTTTGCATTTATAAAGATTAATTCAATCAAATAGTTATTCAGTAAAAAACAATAATGAAACTTTTGTACATATTCTAAAAAAGATAAATGACGTGGTAGCCTTATATGCGCACGAATATGCTGGCGTTCCCAATCCATGTTACTTTTTTTTTCTTTACCATTATTGGTTAGCTACTTCTATTGTTCCATTTATGAACAGTGAATAACATTATTTAAAACATATATGCAGTATTACCCCACTTTACGTGTTTTTTTTTAAGTGTTTCCACGTTTACGCGGTACCCTGCCAGACCCGGGATGCTCACTTTACGCGGTGCGCGTACTCTTTTACACGGAGAGAGGCTGGCGGTCATCTCGCGCGGTGCCATTTTTGGATTCAAACCTCCCGCCATGTTGGGCTAGCGGAGCGAGTAGGTTGCGCAGTGTATGTCTTTGTTGCGTTATCGGTAACGTCATATGACGTATCGGACTGTGATGGGGCCAAACATCCTTACCTCCCTCCCCCGCTAGCTGTGATTGGTTTAATGTAATATGACGTGCCCCGCCGTTGGAGCGTTCAAGCCCGTTGACCTACACGCGTCAGTTACACCCCTCCCGGCAACACAGTGTATATCGGTATCTATTGTTCCATAAGAATGGCTTCCACCGGTTCACCACCACCACCACAAAGAAACCATGCATTACCTGGACCCAGGCACCCTAAGCCAAAGAAGATACGACATGCCCTCAGCTACGAAATTAAATACAAGATCATCCAAGAGTTGGAGAAAGGAACAAGACAGGTTGATCTCGTGCGCCAGCATGGTGTTAACGAATCTACGATCCGGACGATCAAGAAGGATGCAGCCAAGATAAAAGAGCACATGAACATCACAAAGTCTACAAGTGCTTCTATGACGGAGAAATTACTTGTGAGCTACTTCATTCGTCAGGCAAGACGGATCATGGCGGTGGACACGTGAACTGTATGCTGCACTGTCACATAAGATGGGAAATGCAGAGCCCAAACCCTTCAAGTCTTCCTCTGGGTGGTTGCAGAAGTTTAAGAAGAGGAACAAGATCACCAACATTAACATTGGTGGTGAAGAAGCTAGTGCTGACCGTGTTGCGGCTAGGGATTTTCCTCCGTTTTTACGTGAGATTATGGAGGAAGGACAGTACGCCGATGACCAGGTGTCTAACATGGACGAATCTGGTCTTTTTCGAAAAAAGCTACCTTCCAAGACCTTCATTGTCAAGACTGCCAGCAAGTGTCGGGGTCGGAAGTTGCAGAAGGAGCGCATCACCGTCCTGTTTACCACCAATGCCTCCGGTACCTATAAGCTCAAGTTATCGGTGATCCACACAGCACGCAAGCCACACGACTACAAGAGCATGGACATGACCAAGCTAAATGTCTACTGGCTGACCGCACGTAAGGCGTGGATGTTCTCTGCTCTGTCCCTCTCCTGGTTTGATGACTGTTTCGTTCCTGACGTGAAGAAATTCTGTGAGCAACAGAATGTTCCATTCAAGATTTTGTTGCTGCTTGACAATGCACCAGGACACTCGCCCCTACTGTTGGATCGTCACCCCAACGTAAAAGTGGTCTTCCTTCCTCCCAACACTATGTCATTAATCCAGCCCATGGACCAAGAATTAATCTGCAATGTGAAAGCTGCATTCTCTGCAAAAAAGTTTAAGCTCCTGAACGACTAAACCAACACCAAGGATGAGTTGCGTAACCTGGGTGACACCGATAGCAAGAGCGAAGAGGATGAGGAACAACAGTTGGCAGAGCAAGAAGTACTTGTGAAACACTTTTGGAGAAAATTCAACGTCAAGACAGCTGTGGACTTCTTGGTGGAGGCATGGGATCAGCTGTCTGTAGCAACGGTTCGTCACGCATGCAGACGTGTTGCATGGTATTCCAGGTGGGGGGGGGCAGAGTCAATCTGTGACTGGTGAGGTTCAGACTGTTGCAGTAGCAGTGGACCTTGCCAGAGAAGCTGCGCAGTGTTACAGCTGCAGGCTTCTCCGAGACCACCAACGACGACATCCTGGAGGTGATAAGGGATCCTGATGTGACTGCCGACGAGATGTTAGATGATGATGACGTCAGTGAAGAGGCAGGTGGTGCGTCATCCCAAGAAGAATGCAAGTTATCGCATAGTAATATAAGGGGTGCCATCGAATGTGTAGAGAAACTGAAGCTCTTCCTTTCCGAGACCCTGACGATAACCAGTATGAAGTCTTCACTACCCAGCTGTTGCAGATTATGGACCCCTACATCAAGGTGTAACACGACAACATCAACACTAGCCGTCATTAAAGCATTACCGAGTTCTTTGCCCGCAACCCACCACAGCCAGCCCAAGCCAGTGATAGTGACAGAGACAGTGATGGTGACTTTGAGGGATTTGTCAGGGTGGCACTGATAAGTGTGGATGACAGAGATGAAGACTCACCTGAGGGCCAGTAGCCTTTCCTCTGCCTCGGAACCAGCCTCCATTCCATTACGCCGACCCATCTCTTCTACTAACGTAAGTGTTAAACCTAACCTTGATTTTTTCTAACCTAACCTACAGTATATTATTCTTTTATTGATTGTTCTCTTCTATATTATGCGTGTGGATACCATCATAAAGTTAAGATGTTATTTTTACTAAAATGTACATATTGTGTCGGGAAACAGTGGAGTTTGGGGGTCGGCCCGGTCTCTATTTCAATTAATCCCATATGTTATGTTGTTCACTTTACGCGGGCCTCCGTGGGTTCAATTGACCGCGTAAAGCGAGGGTTTACTGTATATATATTCATTTTTTACATTCATTTTACTACAGCTACAATCAGGGTCATATTTTCGTCATTTTCTTCATTAGTGGTTAGCTACTTCTATTGTTCCATTTATTAACATTAAATAATGTTACTTAAAACATATATACTTATTAATTTTTTTTTACATTAATTTTACTACAGCTACAACCAGGTGTCTTAATTTACTCGTGTAGAACTATCATCCCGGACTCCCGGCTGTAAACATAAACGAAAACAATGGCATCCCATCTCCTCTTATGTGACCATATTATTATTCATTTATATTGTATAAGTTGTATTCAGAAACATTATTTAAGGAATATACAGCTCCTCAGCTCCTTCCCGACTTACGACCTACTAGACTTACAACCTGCCTCAGTCGTACCAAAATTTGGTAAAATTACCTATTTTCGAGTCCCAAAGTTGGTACACAGACAAAATTTTTGTTTGTAATTCACTTTAAAATAGCTGGCAAGTTTAAAAGTGAGTGTTTTGTGGTGTTGAGAAGAAAAAGAGACACCCATTTTCGATTTTATATGTATTACCGTATATACTCGTGTGTAGTTCGAGTTTTTAAGACCAAATTTTTTGGCAAAAAATTGGGGGTTGACCTCTACATGCGCAAAAGTTTCGTTAGGTTGAACCCGTGCATGATGGGAAGGGCGAGGAGCAACTTTTAGCTTCAGACATGAAAAATATTTACCATTTACTGCCAGTAAACAATGGAAATGTAAAATATGAACCAATTAGTAATGAAAAGTTGTGCAGTTCCTTCAGCAGATGAAGCTCACCAAATTAGGCTAAATTACCTTACAACGTGCTTTCAGTGGTCTATGTTGAATTCTTAGCACAGGCTAACTTATCATATCATATACGGTATCACAGTACTCATTGATCGACAAAAAATACCGGTAATAAAAACCTTTTCGATATTTCACACTTACAGTAGGCTCTCACCAATAACGTTTAATAGGTGCCTGAAAAACACCGTTATTAGCGAAAACGTTATTTGTGTGACATTAAAATACATGTAAAAAGGGTTTATTGGTGCCGCCGCAACAAGAATTTACCCATTTTTTCCCCTTGAAGCCCTCCTAACACTTTTTGTTAGCAGAAATAAAAAGAATTGCTATTCAATCATCAAAATAAAGAGTTTGAGTAATATAACACTTAGTTTTTGAGGTGCTTGGTGTGATGAGTGTTCCGTATCTGAGGGCCGCTAACACTTGTACTGTCTTTAATTCTACAAGCTAACCATTTCACAAGAATTTGCTCTGTTATCACTAACAACCTGTTTCTATCGCCATTATCATTCATAGCTCGCCTCGCATTTCCATCACTACCGAAATATTTTTAGCCAGCGCAATACTCTTCTTGGTCTCCGCTAAGTTCCTCTTAATATTTCGCACTGTAGACTCAGGACAGTTCAATTTCCTCACTTTAAAAGTTCCCAGTCATTCAGGTGGCAAATTACTCCCTCCACCACCACCCCTAGCCGCCACAGGCAAAAATGCGGAAGCCATTATTGATCACCGACCCTAACAACCACTGGTTAGAGAGGCGAAAATCTCACAAGTGGGCGCAGCACTGTATTCCACTGAGCATGTGAGAGTGAGGCGGAGTGGACAACTACGTCATCAACATGGCGGCAAACAAGCGCTATCATTGATGCGCTCGTACGCATCCCGCGAAATTTCCGTTATTCAAGAGAATCCAGACGTTATTATCGAAAATGGGTATCTATTGTAACTTACCGTTATTGTGGAAGTCATTATTGGCGAGAGCCTACTGTAATATAATACCCGGTAATCCACTTCAACCTCCTATTGTTTACAACGATGCATGACGCACCACCAGCTGTTGCGTATCAGCTAGACGGTACACGTGTTTTTCAAATCGTTTTCAGTTAAAAAACTGTTACATCACATGTATATTTTACCTAAACTGCGCCCGAATGAATATATTCTCGGAAATAAATAGTAGTTTTGCTGAAACGTGATGTATTTTAATGCAAAATAGGATAAAACACATGACGAAAACAAAAGATTTTACCTAACCTGCCGATGTTCAAGAGAAGTTACTCGTTTTTTTTAATAGTTTTCGGTTAAAATACTGTTATATTACAATGATATTCTATTCATACTGTGCTTGATATAATGCATTAACGGAAATGTAATATTTTTGCTGAAATGACTAACGTATTACAGTGGAAAGTGGGATAAAATCGTGACGAAAACAATGACTTTCGCTTTCTTTCGTTCAAAAGAGGTTACCGTAATCGCTTTTCGAATGGTCTTCAGTTAAAAAAACTGTTGTACAGGTATTACAATAATATTCTATCCTAATTGACTTGATAAATACTACGATACCATATTTCTGAATATTTTCATTAAAATCCATCAAAAACATTTTCCTTGTCATCGTCTTGAGCACCAAACGAATCCAGGTAAAAAAGTCACAGGAAAAAAGTCATAGAAAAAGAGTCACAGGAAAAAAGTCAGGAAAAAAGTCACCTAACCCAACCCAACCCAACCTAACCTAACTTAACCTACGTACATCATATATAAATTGTGTTGTCAATATGTAAAAGTCATGTATTATCAGTTAATAACTGTTTTAAAATATTTTTAGTTTTATTACCTTAAATGTGACTTTTTTTTCCTTTGACTTTTTTCCTAGCCAAAACTGTGACTTTTTTCTGTGACTTTTTTTCCTGTGACTTTAATACCGTTCACCGCACCAAACAGCTCCTCCCAGTCCTCTCCTTGAACAGGGCTAGAGGGTACGTGTTTTTCGAATCGTTTTCAGTTAAAAAACTGTTACATCACACGTATATTTTACCTAAACTGCGCCCGAATGAATATATTCTCGGAAATAAATAGTAGTTTTGCTGAAACGTGATGTATTTCAATGTAAAATAGGAAAAAATACATGACGAAAACAAAAGACTTTACCTAACCTTCCGATGTTCTTGAGATGTTACTAGTTTTTTAATAGTTTTCGGTTAAAATACTGTTATATTACATTGATATTCTACTCATACTGTGCTTGATATGATACATTCACGGAAATGTAATATTTTTGCTGAAATGACGTATGTACCGTATTTTTCGGCTTATAAGACGCACTATTTATGACAAAAATATACCTCGAAAATTACCATGCGTCTTCCAGGACACTAGTCGATGAGTTGTAGCGGAGGTTTTTGAAATCAGCCCCTTATAAAGACTGTTACCTCATTAGAGTACAGTGCTCCCTCTTTATCGACGGGGGTTACGTTCTGCAGATGGCCGTCGATAAAGAAACCGTCGATACCGTGATGGTTACGTAATTTTTCTAACTATTATTAGTATATGTTGAATAAATGTACCTTTAAGCATTAATGCGTTTCCTTTACACATAACCTTAAATAATAGTGTATAAATAATAATATAATAAGTGGACAAAAATACTAGCAAACTTACGATTTCATTTAGTGAAGTGAACATCGGTCCTTACAGTAAACAATACAGTGTACAGTATATACAAGTGTGATGATTGAGGCTTATTAAAAGCCTGACCAGTCAGATGAGTATGATGAGTCAAGGTCTACATCTTCTTGAGGGGTGTGGGCAGGTACTGCGTCTTGTTGTTGTGAGGTGCCGGCAGCTTCTACGTCTTGTTGTTGTGAGGTGCCGGCAGCTTCTACGTCTTGTTGTTGTGAGGTGTCGGCAGGCGACTGAAGAAGTTGGTGATGGTGGTCTGTGCTTTCTTGCTTCTCATTTCCCTCTGCAGTTCTATATATGGCAACATACCATTTTCAATAGCTCTCTTTGCTTTAAGGGACCTATCAAGGGAGGGATCAATGTCATAGAGACGAGCAGAGAGGGCCTTACTTATTCTTATTACTTCACCAAGATTATCTAAAGTTAAGTTCTTATTTTCATCATCACTCACTTCATCTTCTGTTTCATCCTGCAACTCCACTAAATGTTCTAGTTCATCACTTGTAAATGGATCCCCAACATTTCCCAATAACTCTTCTTGCACCTCTGCTGCTGTTAGGTCAGAGAACCCTTCACCTCCAACTTCATTTGCCATAGTTATTATGTTGCGTAACTGAGGCTCGGCTGTTGGGAACCCTGTGAATGTTGGGACAATTTCAGGCCACAATTTTTTCCAACATGATCGGACACAGTTCTGCGACAGTTCATTGTGGCTTTCAGCGATGAAGTTTATACACTGTGCAATATCAAATTTTTTCCACATTTCTCTGGGTGTCACATCAGCATCCTTATCAAGGCACTCACGAATCATGCTGAAAGTCTTCTCTGCATATTTAGCCTTAAACACGGCAATGACTCCCTGGTCCATTGGCTGGATGATGGAGGTGGTGTTTTTTGGCAGGAAAACCACCTCAATGTTGGGGTGGGCAGTCTTGAGTTCCTCAGAGTGGCCAGGGCAATTATCTAGATATAATACCACTTTGAACTCCATGTCAAGTTCATCCAGATAATCTTTCACCTCTCTAGCAAAGCAGTTTTTCAGCCAATCCACGCACAAATCAGATGTCATCCACGCTTTCTTGTTGTTCCTGTAGAAAACTGGTAGCAAGTTCATGTTTTTATTTTTGAGAGCCCGAGGTCGTGCGGCAGTGTATAACAACATGGGCTTAATCATATGCCCTGCCGCATTCCCACATAGCATCACTGTCACTCGGCCCTTCGCAACTTTAAATCCAGGGGCACTTTTTTCCTCTTTAGAGATGTAGGTTCGGCGTGGCATCTTCTTCCACCATAGGCCTGACTCATCAGCATTAAAAACGTGTTCCGGCCTATAACCCTTTTGTTCTATGTGGTTAGCAAACTCTGCAGGGTATGCTTCCCCTGCCACAGTGTCTGCTGATGCTGCTTCGCCAGTCAATTTTATATTACGCAGCCCATAACGATGTCTGAATTTCTCGAACCATCCTTTGCTAGCTGCAAATTTTTTCATATTGTCACCATCACCCTGATTATCACCATCACCATCACCATGATCATCACCTTTAGAAAACTTATCATAAAGTTCCTTAGCTTTCTGCCTAATAAATTTCGAGTCAATTGGTATGCAGCGGCGGTTTAGGTCCTCTATCCAAATGTTCAGTGCTTTTTCCATTTTAATGAGGGCATCATCACGCACATGGCTTGTCACTTTTGATGTCACTGGTGCACTTGAAGCTAAAGCGTGCTTCAGATCCTTTGCACGTCGTTTAATTCCACGCACACTGGATTCGTTGAGCCCAAAGTGGCGGCCAACAGCTGCGTAGCTCATACCGCTGTCGAGTTGTTTCAGCACTTCATTCTTCTCATTCAGCGTCAGCACTCGTCTTGCCCTCTTAGGTGTAGATCCAGAGGGAGCAGCAGGTCGTTTGGGAGGCATGGTGATATAAGTTGATGTGATGAACCACCAGCAAAAGTTGAAAATCAAAGACTGTTGCCCACGCGGCTTGGCTGATGTTTATGTTTAGGGAAGGCGGGCTGCGGGTAGACGCTAGTCATGCCACTAGCGTGACTAGCGGCGAAAGTACAAACAAGGCCCGCGGAGTTCAAATAAAGCCAAAATGAAAATCCATCTAAATAATCCGTCGATAATCGAAACCGTCGATAAGAAATCCGTCGATAAGGAGGGAATACTGTACTTAACAATTACAAGTATTCTCTATACAGTACTATAAAACTATTGATTTAACTAATATTGTTGATATATTGCAAAAAAAAAAAATAAACCCTTGCTGCTGTGTGGTTTGTTTACTAATGGCAGTGGTGCAGCAGCGCCATCTATTGAGGAATTGTTAAAGGTTGTCTGCTGGTCTCAAATGCAGGAATGTTTGTTTCTTTATATGTAGGCTCTCATATTTGGACACCTATTTACAGTGGGCCCCACAAAATTAAAATCTTCCAAATTTAAATACAACTTTGTCATCCAAGTCAAAACACACACACAACAACATTGGCTGTCCTAACTTTACTACCACTGGTGGGTAGAATTTTTTTTTAATTCAGAAACATTAATTAAAATATATATGAACAGTAAATAAGTGTTGCTTTCATATTCTTATGTAAGGCAATGATGATATGTTTTCACGTGTGCCGATGCGCACTTACATACGCGATCTCTCTTTTTTCTTTACCATTATCGTTTGCTACTTCTATTGTTCCATTTATTAACATTAAATAAAATTACTTAAAACAACCATACTAATTTTACTACAGCTACAACCAGGGTCTTATTTTCTTCAGTTTTATATGTAGAACCAGTCAGTCACTGGTTTTGTAAAAAACAAAAACAATGACGTCTTGTCTCCTCATGTGTTTTAATATTCTTTGTATTATTAATGAATTGTATAGTTCAATTTGCAAACATAAACAATAATTCAATCAAAAAGAAATTCAGAAACATTAATTAAAGCATATATGAACAGTAAATTAAATAAGTGTTGCTTTCATATTCTTATGTAGAGTAATGACGATATGTTTACACATGTGCACACTTACATACACGATCTCACTTTTTTTTACCCTAAATTGTTAGCTACTTCCATTGTTCCATTTATTAACATTAAATAACATTACTTAAACCAAACATATTAATTTTTCTACATTAATTTTAATACAGCTACAATGGAGGACTTATTTTCTTCAGTTTTATAATTATGTAGAATCAATCAGTCACTGGTTTTGCAAAAAACGAGTTGTTTTTTCACTTTTATTTTGTTTTTAAATAAAGATATTTTGTTTTATATAGACATTGATATACATGTTTACATTTGCTTACCTTCTACTGTTGGAAAATATTTCCCGTCATTGTCATGCCGACAAAAACAAGAGAAAGAATGTAAACACTACAGCCCCTAAGATGTGGAGGTGACCAGGTGTATAAAATGAGTGCTGTATTAAAGATTTCACCTTCTTATACAGATTTTTTTTAAATTGATGAAAATGACGACTGATAAGCAGTTCTGAGTGATGAATCAAAGAGGTGTGTGTACTTGTGCCAAAAGGGCTGTATATCAAGCAACGGTCTCACTTGTGTAGGTAGTAGGCAGCTAATGTACCAAACAAGGTGGTACTACCGTCTGGGAAGATATTGGAAGGATAATGTATTGTCTAATGGTAGACCCTGCTGCTATGTGACCAAGTCCCAGGATGATGATCTGACTTTCTGCAGGGTCTCAATTGTTTCTCTTACTTTGACAATACAACATACATACAGTACAGGTATATTGTTTCTCACTCTTGATATTTTTTTTTCATTTTTGTATTTCTTTATTATTATTATTATTATTACAGTTGTACCCCGCTTTACGCGGTTTCACTTAACGCGATTTCTCATATACGCGGTGCCTCGCCAGAACCGAACTTTCACTTAACGCGGTTCATCTACCCATATACGAGCAGTGTCCGGCTCGAGACGCTATTTTTAGATTCGCCCCACCCGCCTCTCCCTCCCGCCTCCCTCCGCCTGGGCAAGCCGCGCTGTAAGGTTGCGCAGTGTGTCTTCTACTAACGTAAGTGTTACACCTAACTTTTAGTTTTCCTAACCTAACCTTTATTTTTCCTAACTTAACCTTTATTTTTCCTAACCTACCCTCTTCTATATTACTTGTTTGTTCATACCATCATAAACTTAAGATAAAATTTTTACTACAACATAGTTGTGTGTCGTCAAAAAGTGGAGTTTCGGGGTCGGGCCAGTCTCTATTGGAATTAATCCCATATGTTCTGTTGATCACTTAACATATGGGTTCAATTGACCGCGTAAAGCAGGGTACAACTGTATTATTATTATTATTATTATTATAACAGTGGTCCCTTGGTTAACGAGCACAATCCGTTCCAGCAGGTTGCTCATTAACCGAAAATCTCGTTAACCGAAACCATTGTTTCATGGGTTTTTGGGTAATTGGTTCCAGCTCACCGAAAATTGCCTAAATTCAACAAAAAAGGTAGAAAAGTTCACTTACTTTGAGGCGTGTATGTAGAAGGCTCCTGGATGATGATGATGATGTGAATTTGAAGTGGGAGGAGGAGAAGGGAGAAGAGAAGGAAGTGGAGGTGGAGGAGAAGCATTTCACTGCTTCTTGGAGGGTGAGTCACCTTCCGTGAAAATGTCAGGAACCTCTGGACTGACAGATTCTCCACGATGAACATCCTCTCTCATTCTTGAAGTGGAAGGCTGAGGGATAGCATCTTGTTCCCTCTGCCTTTTACTGAAGAAAGTGTCAATTGTGGTCTGTGGGGCAACTCTCCTCCTCACCATTACTTATGTTTAAAAGGAGACCACTGAGTCCTCAACATGACACAAAGTTAGTTCAGGTTTTTCCACATCTGGGTGCCTTGAAGCCAGTTCCCTGAACTTCTCCCAGTAGTAAATCACATCTTTCAACTGTTTAGCTGACATATGGTCATCACTTTCAATTTCCTCCTCACCACTGTCAGCCTCTACCTGTAACATCTCATCCAGTTGCTTCAAGTCATCAGGAGTAAGTTCCTCCTCATGAGACATCACAAGCTCTTCCACATCCTCCTCCTCCACTTCAAGGCCCAATGACTGACCAATGGACACAATCTCCTGGTCCAACTCTGTTTCTTCCTCAAATCCCTCAAAATCATGGACTACTGATGGCCACAGTGCTTTCCATGAAGAATTGAGGGATCTGGTGGAGATTTCTTGCCATGATGACACAATCAATTTTACAGCCTCCAGGATGTTGAATTGTGTCTTCCAGAACTGTTTCAGTGTTAGTTCAGGATCATTGGAAGTTGCCTGATGACACCTCCTAAACATTTTCTTCATGTACAACTTCTTGAAGTTGCTGATCACATTCTGGTCCATTGGCTGTATGATTGATGTAGTGTTTGGAGGCAAAACAACACTTTCACAAAGTCAAATTGATACTCCAAATTTCTGGCAAGGTCAGGGTCATGACCAGGAGCATTATCCATGAGGAGAAGAGCCTTTAAAGGGAGTTTATTGGTGGTTAGGTAGCTCTTGACAGAAGGGCAAAACACATCAACAGCCCATTCATTAAAGAGCTGTCTTGTCACCCATGCCTTACGGTTGGACTTCCAATAAACTCCAAGCTTTGTTCTTACCACTTTCTGTTGTTTGAACACCCTGGGGTTTTCAGAGTGGTAGACAAGCATAGGCTTCAGTCGGAAATCCCCTGAAGCATTAGCACCAAGCAGTAGAGTGAGACGGTCTTTCATGGGTTTATGCCCAGGTAAAGAGGCTTCATCTCTGGTGATGAATGTTCTTTTGGGCATCTTTTTCCAGAACAGCCCAGTTTCGTCCACATTGAACACTTGCTGTGGAAGATAATTTTCTTCTTCCATCAGTTCTTTAAATTCAACTAAAAACTTTGCTGCCCCTTCCTTATCAGCACTAGCAGCTTCACCATGCCTAACAGCACTGAAAATGTCACTTCTTTTCTTAAATTTTTCAAACCAGCCTTTGCTGGTCCAAAAATCTTCAAATTCTGTGCCAGAAGAACCAGGTTGATCTGTCTTTAAATGTTCATAAATCACCCTGGCTCTTTCACAAATGAATTCAGTAGAAACTGAATCACTTTTCATCTGTTTTTCCCTAACCCAGATGAGAAGTAACCTCTCAGTTTCTGCAATTAGGGATCTACTTTTAAACACTCTTGTAGATTTGTCTCTCACTTTCACTTCTTTAAATTTGTCTTTCTGTGCAAGAATTGTCGACACAGATGATGTCAACATGCCATTTTCTTTGCATAGTGCATTTGTTCTAATGCCTTGTTCATATTTTTTTTATGATTTACAGCTTGGTTTGGATTGAAATCGCTTTTCTTGATCTCTTAGGCCCCATGTTGGATTCAAACAATGTCAACACGTGTTTTTTAAAGTTAAACTTGATGTAAATAAAGAATATTTTCTTTAAAATAACACTGCACTGCACTGCACTATATATTGTCAATATGTATAATAAATTTCAAAATGACCAATAATTTGCTTGGAAACAGAAAGAAAGCATTTAGTTGAAGAGAGTCTCAAGCAAGATGTTACCTCCACTGAAAACAGAGAGAGACTAACGCTTATTTGCTGTGTTAAGAGGCTGGATGCCGCGCATTAAACTAGTCACTTTATCTTCAATTATGTTCAATAATTGTTAAAATGACTAAAAAATTTAATATTAAACTTTTAAAATTATTGAATAGTATAAACTTCTTGATATTTACTAAAATAGTAAGGAATTTAACCCCTAGAACCGATTAATGTATTGGCGGACTAATACTAAAGCTGGTTGACCGCCAAGTGCAAGCCAAAACTTGTTGAGGTCGGCTCGTAAGAAACTCGTTAACCGAGGGATTGCTCGTTAACCGAAGTTAAGAATCTTATGGGAGGTAACTCGTCAACCGAAATCTCATTAACCGAGGCGCTCGTTAACCGAAGGACCACTTATTATTATTATTATTATTACATTTTCGCCCCCTAGGCCCCAATGTGGGTCAGTGACCTGTGCCCAGGTGGGCTAAAACTCGTAATTTTTTTTTTTAGAATTTCATTTCCAAAATCAGGGTGCGTCTTCCAAGCCGAAAAATACGGTATTACAGTGGAAAGTGGGATAAAATCGTGATGAAAACAATGACTTTCGCTTTCTTTCCTTCAAAAGATGTTACCGTAATCGCTTTTCGAATGGTTTTCAGTTAAAAAACTGTTGTATTACAATGATATTCCCTCCTAATTGACTTGAATAAATACTTGAATGGAAATATACAATATTTTTGTTGAAACTACCCGCGTTTCAGTGTAAAGTGTCGTAATAATAAATGGTAAACAATTTGCCTTCGGCACTCGGTGTTTCAGGCACGGTGAGCCTCAGTTTATAGGACATAGAGTGTTTTTACTGAAGATTTTGTTGTTCCATTACCCACAAAAATTTGGGTCGACCTATAAACGAGGAATATCATAAATTAACGATTCCTTAGTAAAAAAATCAGGGTCGACCTATAAACGAGTATATACGGTATTTAAGCATTTCCGACTTACGACCTGGATTTGGATCCCTAACCCCGTCGTAAGTTGGGGAGGAGCTGTAGTTTGAAATTTTCATTAATTGTATTGTTTTTCGGGGAAAAGAGGGTAAACAGCCACACAAGATATGAAAAGGTCACCCTTGGGAATGCAACTCATTATTATTGCTTTATTTTAATGGTAAAAATTGATTCGTGATACGATGATTCACCTTACACTGCAGTATTGGAGGACATATTACTGTCGTTATTCGAGGCTTTACAGTATAATTTATTTTAGCTTTTGAACCAGCACTACCATCACTTGCTCTCTTGCTCATGTTGAATAGGGACGCAAAAATGCCGTAAGAAAGCACAGAATGTTTTTCTCCTTTTCTTGTTCAGATGCTTGAAAACAAAAGGCCCGCCAGCTGCGACTGTTTATACTAGTGATGCTGGCGTCACCACTAGCAAGCCCGGCAGCCTCCGTGTACAAGGCGTGTCTTTTTTATTTGTATAATACATATCAGGATTTCGGTATTTATATGAAAATGTAATTTTATTTTTTATTTTATTCTATTTTCGTTGAAAAAACGAAGAAAATAATGGTGCAAAATGAATTGCATCTTAAATTAGCCAGGGTCTTAAATATGAATCATCGTTAATAGAACCGTCATTATCGGAGGCTTTCCTGTACAGTGGTCCCTCGGTTAACGAACACAATTCATTCCAAAAGGTCATTCGTTAACCGAAACCATTGTTTCAATGGGATATTGGGTAATTGGTTCCAGCTCACAGAAAAGTATATACAAGTAAAGCCAGAATACAATTTACATTGCTGGAATTCTTATAAGATAGTGATTAATTTGAATATAAACAAGCTAAAATTTGCATTAGACAAACAAATTTTAGATCTAATTTAAGAATTTTATTAGGGAGAGCAAAAATTTTATCTTTTGTGCAAAATAAATGAAGTATATATTCAAATTATTCCCTGTCTTGCAAGGATTTCAGCAATGCAAATTATATTATCCTAACTTTAGTCTGAGGTATTATTTATTTTTAAACCTGTAAACCTAGTCTTTTTCCCCAAACGTTTCTCAGGGAGGGAGGGAGGGAGGGAGGGTGACAGTGACATGTTGGACAGTTGGCGTCTGTGGTGTGAAGTATTTAATTGTTAATTAATGTCCTTTAGATTGAGTTTTTGTTTTTTGCTTATAAAATTTAATAGAAATGACCGGGGTGAATTAATTTGCATTGCTGGAATTCTTATAAGATAGTGAATAGTTTGAATGTAAACATAGAAGAGATCACTGAATTGGCCGAGTACCTCCTTAGCTTTTCAGCTGATGTTCAAAACAAAATGTGATTTTTATAAGGATTTCATTAATCAAAATTTTTTCGTTAACTGAATTGAAGATTCTTATGGAAGGTAATTCGCTAACCGAAATTTCGTTAACCGAGCAACCACTGCACTACACTAAGGACTAAAATTTTATCTCTTGTGCAAACTATGTGATGTTTATACTCAAATTATTCACTATATTTCAAGGATTCCAGCAACGCAAGTTATATTCTGCTAAGTTTAATCTCTGACTTTTATAAGATAAAAACTTTAAAGCCTAAAACTAACTTCACCTTGTTTTGGGAATGCTTCTTAGCCCAGAACTACTAAATTTTTTGTCTGAATCTTTTGAAATCCGGATTTAGAGGGTCCGAATCTTCGAGGGTTCACAATATTTGGTAATGAAACCCACTAATCCCCCGGCCAAGAAAGGGTGACCTGAAATTCCATCAGAAGGTCAGTAATATGACACCACTAATCTTGCACCCTACCTCCACTTGACATTGCGTCAGGTCAGGTACACGAGACCCACTAATCCCCCACAGCTCCATGGGAGTGGAAAATACCAGTCTTTGCTGTAACACACAGCTTCATTCACATCCATATCATATAGATTTTCAAATATATTTATTTTACCAAACTTTTAGTTAAACTATTCTGGATTATTATAGTAAAGAAATGGAGTTTCTAACTTAATTAGAACTGCATTTACAGACCCCAGTAGTTTAGACTCAAGGAAAACATCCCCAGCACCCAGAAACATTCTGGTGAAGTGGGCTAGTGTCTGTCTGTGCATGATGTCTAGTTTAGACACTCGGAAACTTTTCCCAGTAACCAGAAAATATTCCGGGAATAAGGAATTTTTCCTGGTTTGAGAAAGTCATCTGGTTAGTCGGAGACCTCTCATCCGCGGAAGTGCTCTGCACCAATTATTCCGGCTAACAGGGATATCACTGTATTCTCGTATGATCAGCCTCTTATGGTGTATGTTTCATCATAAATAATATACAGCATTATATAATAGAAAAAAATACCATATATAATGTTCAATTTGACTTCAAAATAAAAGGACAAGCTGAATCAGAATGTTATCTCTTTCCTAGCGGTTCTGACCACTCATTCCCTCCCTCCTTCAAGGAGGGAGGGGGGTTAGTGGGTGGAATTGTTTGTTGTTGCATTCACATATTCTCATATGATTGAGATGAACTGTGCCAAGTGTGTGTGTGTGTGTGTGCGTGACACATTATGGGAGAAGTAAGGGAGAGGGAGCAGTGTCGGGGATCTTAGTCGCTCCTGTCTCCCTGTCCCATGTGTAGACACAATTGCCAACTGGCAATGCAGTATTTTTCCATTTATTTTTATTTATTCCTCACATTTACTGGTATGCATCCTTTGTAATAACTGGAGTATTCCTGTAATTGTGAGCTACTTTAAAGCTGTATGATGTCTTTGAACTTTTGTTTTGGAATGTTTTTGGTGTGTAAGGGGGGGTCCTTTTTGTTGTCAACCTGACGCATCCTCTATCTCCCTGTGTTATAATGGGTTCACTCTATACAGCATTTTCGGGGAATACAATCCCCATGTTAAGTAAGGAGACAGTGTACCCTGTACACACAAGTAAAAAAAGTATTTACCTTTCTATAAACATTAGCTATGCAGAATTTTAATCTCTTAGTATTACAAAAATCACTTAGGAACAACAAATACCTAAATAAAATAATCTTGAAATAAACTGTCTGTTTTGTTGGGTCTGCTTTAAGAGCACAGCTAGGTTCAAAATCAAAGGACAGTTATTTCAAATAAGTGTAATCCTGTTTTAACTTATTTGTTGCAAGCACTGTGATGTTATTGCCAGTCAGGTGCCATGTCTGCTCACCATGAGTGAGCATTACCAATACACATCTCCTCCTTGACAGTTTAGTCTTTTAGTGTTGAAGTTAGTCTTTACTACTGTATACAACTAACCTTAAAAAAATGTTCATCAACAGGTGATGCTCTCATGCTGTGGATATTTCTGGGTCTTGTGGCAAGAGGCCGCCTGTGAAGGACTCGCAGTGGTGTCTTCTGCTGAAGAGTAAGCTCTGGCATACTTGCTAATCTCTCCAACAAAGCAGGATTATATCCTTTGTGTGCTATGCAAACGGCACAATAAGCTTTAGTCTTCTCCTCTTCGCCTTCTTTAAGATTTTTTATATCTTTCCTGCAGAAATATACCAAAAATGAAGCATTGAAACATATAATTTCCTTTTATGAAAAAGGGAAAGAAATGGGTCAGTGAGATCCACACCCCTAAATCACCCCTGCAAAAGCCTGTCTTACCCAGAGAGCTTGACATGTTCAGTGGTTAGATACACTACCCAGATGGAAGATGTTAAGTGATGTTTTTTGTGGAAACCAGCAACTTCTCACCCAGTCTAGAGCATCAATCCAAGGATTCTTAAGTATCTATTGAATCAGTGATAATTTAACTCTACATATCAAAATATGACATTCATGAAACTGAAGAAATTAAAATGTCTTCCCCCTTAACTTTTTTGACAACTGAAGAGGGAAAGGGAAAAATATTAAACAGGAAATAAACCCCAGTTCTTGCTAGGTCATACAGGTGCCAGCAAGACTATAATTCCATAAAAGGTCTCGAATTTCCTTATAACCCTTGAAAGCTTGGAGAAGTGAGAAAGAAATAAATATTTGTTTTCAAGTGTTCCAGTGCAAGTTGAAAGCAGCCACAACATAAGCTCTTCCTGAGTAACAGGTTGAAACACACACTACAAATTTGGCATTGTCAGCCACAGCAAACCAACCCCTCAAAGGAACCACAAGCAGAAAATAAATCCCCAAAAAGGATTCCTCATTCTGCCACCATTCTGAAGGTAACACCTTACTCCTGGTACAAAGCTTCTGCTTGAATGTTCAAAGTTCCAGGAGTATGTGAGGAAGCAATGTTGCATGAAAGTGCACTTGCCCTAAAAAAAAAATCTAGAGATTACCTGTGGTGAAAAGACTGATTGATTGTGGTAATTACTCCCTGGTGATGCAACAACTGAGGTCATATGTCACTGAATTAAGGCTTAAAAGACTAAAATAAAATAATGCAAAAATAACACAAAACTTTCAAAAACACATTTAAATACCGTATACAGTATCTCAGCCTATAAGACGGAATTTGAACCTTAAAAAAATCAGCCCAAAATTAGGGGTCGTCTTAAGCACCGGATATAAAATTCTTACCTCTTAAATATTGTGGTTTAGCGTGTCAAGAGTGGTGATGGAAATCATCGTAAACCACTCACAAGGTCCTACCACTAATTATTTTATACTGAAACTTACGTTTTGGGAAGCTGGATTAAAAATAAGATTACCGGTATATTAAAATAATAAAAATGTATTATAAACCTGTCTAACATACAGTAAAAGAACAATATACCCCGGTAATAAACACAGCTGCTATCATCACCCTCCCCCCATTTGCCAGTGACAAGAAGGGGAAAGTGACCTTGACTGTGACCGCCTGTGGCTATTTTTAGCCGTCCTTGTGTTCGGAGGTGGTCAGTAATGCATATCTGTATATTTACTGATCATAATATTTATCTCCTATAAATAATTCATTTAAAATTTATTTTTTTACAAAGAATATTCAGTAAATGACTGCGTTAATTCTTGAAACCAGTGACAGTGGTAAATTTAGGATGAGAATAATGAACACGAATTCAGGTCATCGGATTCAGAGTTTGGTCCTTAATGATCACCATAAATGTCAGGTCAACTTCACCTACCAGGTATAATGGTAGCCTCCCTTTTTCGCGAAACAAGTTTATAAATTAAAGAAAATACTTGCAGTGTGTTTAATATATTACAGTACATTATAAATAAATAAATAAACAAATAAATAGGTAAATCTATTTCAAGTAAATGGAAAAATTTTACTCGACACCGACATTAGTTCCAGTTAAATAACAGATGCTTAAGTGACTCATTAGTGTTTACACTACTGTACATCAGCCAGTAAATTTGATGCTAATACTTGAAGTGAATTGGCCTTATTTTAAATAACCAACCATAAATAAATGCAAAAATTAAAAAAGATCAAAGGTGAGAAACAATATACTGTATGTATGTTGTGTTGTCACAATATACTGTATGCATGTTGTGTTGTCAAAGGAAGAGAAACAATTGAAACTCTGCAATTGTGTGTAAATGAGGCAGAAAGATAGATCAACAACCTAAGACTTGGTCACAATTTTCGTGATGCCATATGGAAGTAGGGTCTACCATTAGACAATACTGTACATTATGTTTCCAATATCTTCCCAGGCGGTAGTATCTCCCTGTTTGGTAGCTGCCTACTACCTACACAACTTTTAGTAATATTACTTTGATACCACATGATAAATTAGACAAACAATGAAAATAAACAAACAAAAGTTATTTACCAAGACCTTCCCTCTGACAGAGGGCAAGAGATGGAGGGGAGATAAGAAGGCTATTTATAGCCCGTCTTTGTGTCAGAAGTGGCCAGTAATGCACTACAGTGCATAAATAATTCATTTAAAATTAATTTTTTTACATAGAATATTCAGTACATGACTGTGCTTATAAAATATTGTGAATTAGTATATATATATATATATATATATATATATATATATATATATATATATTATATATATATATATATATATATATATATACAGTGACCCCTCGTTTAACAAACACCTCGGTTAACGTAATTTCGATTAACGAACTGCCTTCCATAAGGATCTTCAATTCGGTTAATGAAAAAAAATTCGGTTAACGAAGTTCTTACGAACCGACCTCAACATGTTTTCGCTTGCACTGACTGGGCAACCAGCTTTAGTATCAGTCCGCCAATACATTAATCGGTTCTAGGGCTTAAATTCTTTACTATTTTAGTAAATATCAAGAAGTTTATACTATTCAATAATTTTAAAAGTTTAATATTCAATTTTTTAGTCATTTTAACAATTATTGAACATAATTGAAGGTAAAGTGACTAGTTTAATGCGCGGCATCCAGCCTCTTAACACAGCAAACAGGAGTTAGTCTCTCTCTGTTTTCACTGGAGGTAACATCTTGCTTGAGACTCTCTTCAACTAAACGCTTTTTTTGTGTGTTTCCAAGCAAATTATTGGTCATTTTGAAATATATTTTACATATTGACAATATATAATGCAGTGCAGTGTTGATTTAAAGAAAATAATCTTGAATTACACCAAGAGAGCTAAAATTTTATGGGTGAAATGGTGCCATGGGGTGACTTCTCTTCCACCCCAATGCCTAGTCTTCTTCCTTCTCCTCCACCCCCATTCTAAATCCCATCATCATCATCATCCAGGAGCCTTCTACATACGCACCTCAAATTAAGTGAACTTTTCTACCATTTTTGTTGAATTTAGGAAATTTTTGGTGAGCTGGAACCAATTACCCAAAAACCCATTGAAACAATGGTTTCGATTAACGAACTTTCCGGTTAACGAACGACCTTCTGGAACGGATTGAGTTCGTTAACGGAGGGGTCACTGTATATATATATATATATATACAGTCAATCCTCATATTACGCGGTTAATGTAACCCGGAGGGTACCGCGGAAAGTGAGAAACGCGTAAAGTGAATAACATAACATATGGGATTAATTGAAATGGAGTCCGGGCCGATCCCCAAACTCCACTTTTTGACGACACACAACTATGTTGTAGTAAAAATATTATCTTAACTTTATAATGGCATGCACACACAATTAATAATTAAGAGAAATATCAATAATATTAGGTTTTTTAACACTTACATTAGTAGAAAAGATGGCTGGGCACACGGGGATGGGCGGTTGGTTCCGAGGCAGAGGGCAGATTATTGGCCCTCACCTGTATCACGTGTATCAATTGTATCACTATCCACCACAGAGGCTTGCAGGGCCTCTTTGTCAAACCCCCCAAAGTTCATATAAGTCCATATCCTCACTATAATTATCACTATCACTGACTTGGGCCGGCTGTAGTGGGTGGAGGGTGAAGAACTGGTAATGTTTTGATGACTGGGCGACCTTGTGCGCACCATTTTCGCGCCTCTTACACAACATGGCGGATGGCGGGAGGTTTGGATCCAAAAATGGCGCGGCTTGCCAGCCGCTCTCCGCGTAATGGGGTTCACGACCGCGGAATGTGAGCATGTTAGGTTCTGGCAAGGCATCGCATTAATGGTGAAACGCGGAATGCGGGACCGCGTAATATGAGGATTGACTGCATATATATATATATATATATATATATATATATATATATATATATATATATATATATATACAGGTAGTCGTCAACTTACGACCTATGCGACTTACGTCTGTTCGACTTTACGACCGGCGGTACGACAGTTTTGGCCCCAGCCCCAGTGTAAATAATAAACCAATTGTACTGTAGTATGCAGTGATTTACTTAAACCTGACGACCGTAACAATAATGAACAAAGAAAATGTTGATAAAATATGACTTAAAGATGATTATATTATCATTACACATTACAGTATAATATACGTAAGGTAATTATAACATAGGCCGACTTACGACCAGATCAACTTACGACCGGTCGGCCGTAACCAATCTAGGTCGTAAGTCGACGACTATATATATATATATATATATATATATATATATATATATATATATATATATATATATATATACTTCATTTTTAGTCCATTTAACACGTGGACTTTGAACATATAATCAACGACCTCACCAGCAAGGAATCGAACCCTCGACCTACTGGGTGGCCCTAGGGAACGCTTACTGGCTAGCCCACAAGGACACTAAAAGCAGTTCTAGACTCTGTTATATTTCACACAAAGCCTGTTCATCGAGCTGATGGCGCCGTGAACCTCATTGGGAAACTGCCCGTGCCTCGTATGTGGTGTCAGTAGCATTTTACCGAATCCAGCTGGTATGAAACACGAGGTACATATATATACTTCATTTTTAGTCCATTTAACACGCGGACTTTGAACATATAATCAACGACCTCACGGCGCCATCAGCTCGATGAACAGGCTTTGTGTGAAATATAACAGAGTCTAGAACTGGTTTTAGTGTCCTTGTGGGCTAGCCAGTAAGCGTTCCCTAGGGCCACCCAGTAGGTCGAGGGTTCGATTCCTTGCTGGTGAGGTCGTTGATTATATGTTCAAAGTCCGCGTGTTAAATGGACTAAAAATGAAGTATATATATGTACCTCGCGTTTCATACCAGCTGGATTCGGTAAAATGCTATTGACACCACATACGAGGCACGGGCAGTTTCCCAATGAGGTTCACGGCGCCATCAGCTCGATGAACAGGCTTTGTGTGAAATATAACAGAGTCTAGAACTGCTTTTGTGTCCTTGTGGCCTAGCCGGTAAGCGTTCCCTAGTCACACCCAGTAGGTCGAGGGTTCGATTCCTTGCTGGTGAGGTCGTTGATTGTATGTTCAAAGTCCGCGTGTTAAATGGACTAAAAATGAAGTATATATATGTACCTCGCGTTTCATACCAGCTGGATTCGGTAAAATGCTACTGACACCACATACGAGGCACGGGCAGTTTCCCAATGAGGTTCACGGCGCCATCAGCTCGATGAACAGGCTTTGTGTGAAATATAACAGAGTCTAGAACTGCTTTTGTGTCCTTGTGGCCTAGCCGGTAAGCGTTCCCTAGTCACACCCAGTAGGTCGAGGGTTCGATTCCTTGCTGGTGAGGTCGTTGATTGTATGTTCAAAGTCCGCGTGTTAAATGGACTAAAAATGAAGTATATATATGTACCTCGCGTTTCATACCAGCTGGATTCGGTAAAATGCTACTGACACCACATACGAGGCACGGGCAGTTTCCCAATGAGGTTCACGGCGCCATCAGCTCGATGAACAGGCTTTGTGTGAAATATAACAGAGTCTAGAACTGCTTTTGTGTCCTTGTGGCCTAGCCGGTAAGCGTTCCCTAGTCACACCCAGTAGGTCGATGGTTCGATTCCTTGCTGGTGAGGTCGTTGATTGTATGTTCAAAGTCCGCGTGTTAAATGGACTAAAAATGAAGTATATATATGTACCTCGCGTTTCATACCAGCTGGATTCGGTAAAATGCTACTGACACCACATACGAGGCACGGGCAGTTTCCCAATGAGGTTCACGGCGCCATCAGCTCGATGAACAGGCTTTGTGTGAAATATAACAGAGTCTAGAACTGCTTTTGTGTCCTTGTGGCCTAGCCGGTAAGCGTTCCCTAGTCACACCCAGTAGGTCGAGGGTTCGATTCCTTGCTGGTGAGGTCGTTGATTGTATGTTCAAAGTCCGCGTGTTAAATGGACTAAAAATGAAGTATATATATATATATATATATATATATATATATATGCAAGTAAATCACTGTAGGTGCGCGTGATCTAGGTATATGCTGATAACCACCAGGAAAGAAGAAAACACGAAGTGGTTATCAGCATATATATATATATATATATATATATATATATATATATATATATATATATATATATATATATATATATATATAGATAGATAGATAGATAGATATAGATAGATATTTGTGTTATAAATGTATGTAGTAAGTACGTACAGTAATCTTTTTCACTCAAATTCTAATGAAACACTAATGAATTAGAATACGGTAGCTGGTGTAAACAGTCGGAACAGTCCCACCACCGATTGTCTCTCGTGAAGCAAGCTTATAAATTAAAGAAAATACTTGCAGTGTGTTTAATATATTACAGTATATTATAAATAAATAAATAAACCAATAAATCGGTACATCCATTTCAAGTACCTGTAAATGGAAAAATTTTACTCGACACCGACATTAGTTCCAGTTAAATAACAGATGCTTAAATGACGTCACTAGTGTTTACACTACACCAACCGGTAACACTTGATGCCATTACTTGAAGTGAATTGGCCTTATTTTAAAAAACCAAGGATGTGTAAACAGCACTGGTCAATGGGATGGTTGGTAAAGGACTACTGGGTCAGTAAGCTCCCAATGGTAAGTGTCACATTTGGGGTACCGGTCTTATACAGCGAATAGAGCTCAAAACATACTTTTTAAATGGAAATTTTGGGGGTCGTCTTAAACACCCCGTCGCCTTGTAGGCTGAGATATACGGATAAAGCTCAAAGTTTGTACAGAGGGTCGGTTTCCTCCACAAGAGAGGACGTCCAGTCCCATGTTATCCCCCAGCACCAAAGAGGGACGGGAAGATCCCTGTTTGTTAAGGTAGGTCACAGCAGATGTATTGTGTAGAATTCTCACTAATACTGTTAGAAGGAAAAATGGACCCAAAGTTCCCTCAACATATTATGGGTAAAGGAATACTTCGCTATTCACAACCCTACTTATCCGCAATTAATATTTTAACACTCCTATTCGATACAGTATATGCAAAGCACACTCGCTTATTCGCAAATTAAATATTATAATACTCTACAGTGATATTCCAAACCAGGCAGGCTAGCCACAACTTTCATACTCCAACATAAGGCCAGCTTCACCCCAACTGGCCCAAAATTTGAGTGGCATCGTTGTTATTTTTCAACTCGTAATTTTGAGTAGCTATATGTGAAGTAATATCTCTGTTAGCCGGAATCCCTCTAACCCGGAAATCTCCGATAGCCGGAATTTAAATTTGCTCAAAAAATCATTCCCAAAGCCAGATAAAATAAAACATTTCCAGCTTAAGGAAAAGATTTTCTGAGGTTGAAAATCGAGAGAATTTTCTGAAAATGTCTTGAATAAAGATGAAAGATAATTTTTTTTTTTGGGGGGCGGGGGGGACCTGAACTGACTCAATGTTAGGTGGAGGTAGGGTGGGGGATTAGTGGTCTCATATTACTGACCTTCTGATGGAATGTCAGGTCACCCTTTCTTGGGTGGGGGATCAGTGGGTCTCATGACCTGAAGATGTCTTGAATAAACATGAAATCTTAAGTATTTTTAGGGAGACTGTGGTAAGTATAAGTATAAATGAGCAAAGTTGTATCCCTTCAACATTACGGTACATTACATAACATTTTAAAATATGGAGTGAGAAAGCAGAAAGGTGTGGGCGATTAGAGAGATGGAGTGGAAAGGAGTGGTAACATGCACCAGTGTTGCCAAGCGATAAGCTCCTCAACAGCTGATCTTTTAATTCACCTCCATGCAATCAGACAACAAGGCCCTCGCTCTGTGCGTGCGTGCGTGTGTGTGTGTGTAATGTTTGGCTGAAGAGGGCGGGAGTCAACCTTTTTTGGGGGGGTGAGGGGGGAGGGTCATGCGGTCACTCCCCCCACTCCTCACTCAAGCATTGGCTAATTGTGATAGGGAGATGAATTTGATACCATAATGATCCTTAATAAATTCTCTACAAAACATTTCCAATAAGATATCCTTAAACAAAATATTTCTATATGATATAGTGATGGGAATTCCATTCTCTTATGAAAAAAAAACATAAGAAATGTTTATACCGGAGTCAGTAAACTCAGTTCTAATTTCGTTAGACACACTATTTTTTATCAAAATAATCCTGTATACTTCATCTAAAAGTTTGGTTAAATAAAAATATTTAAAAAAACAAAAGCTCAATGTGATAATGGTTGCCCCTCATGTAACGAGGATAGCCAGCCCAAGGGCCACTTAGGCGTGAATTTGTTTAAGATGTAGAAGTTGTCGCCAGCACAATAACCACACCCTGAGTTAATGAACTGCATGACCCAGTGTCAAGGAATAGTCCCAGAAGACTGGACAACTCACCAACTGCACTGGCTAACCATTACCCAGAAATACGATTCGCAAATCGATAAACATCCAGGTCCCCAATTACTGCTGAGTAGACAGAGGCAAATGGTATAAAGAAACTTGCCCATAGTTTCATCCTGTCCGGGAATCGAACCCGGGTCCACTCGCTTGCGAGGCGAGCATGCTGACTATTACACTAGAACTGTTTCTTTTATCTTCACCACTGATCGGCTCGTTAGTCGCTTGGGCGATCATCATGTCTCTGTTACACACTTCACTCAATTGGGTGGGAGAATATTGGGTCACCTTACTAACCTGAGCCAGTGTTGGGTAGAAGATTAGTGAATCGTTTGACCTAAAGATGTCTTGAATGACATTATTTTTTATCTATGAGGTATATACATAGTACTATATAGTGGTCCCTCGGTTAACGAATGCTTCGGTTGACGAAATTTCGGTTAACGAATTATCTTCCATAAGAATCTTCAATTCAGTTAGCAAACAAAAATTTGATTAACGAAATCCTTATGAAAATCACGTTTTATTTTGAACATCAGCTGATCAGCTGAGGGGGTACTCAGCCAATTCAGTAATCTGTTCTACATTTATATTTGTTTCCAATGGAGTAAATGTCAATAAAGTTGTGCTTTATAATATTTATGCATGTTTTCTATTAAAATTATTAGTCATTTTAACATTTATTTAACAAATTGATAATATATGCAGTACAGGGAACTAGTTAGTTGTGCACCCATCAGATGCGTGGGTCGGCCACCAGGCGTCAGTCTGGCTTTGTTTTCTGTGGAGAGAGCAACTATTTTGTTGGTGTCTTGAACATTTTTGCATTTTTTCACTGAAATTATTGGTCATTCTGAACTTTAGTTAACATATCGATAATATATTGTGCAGTGCAGTGTTAATTTAAAGATAATACAGGTTGTACCTCTCTAGTCCGGCATTCTGTGGTCCGGAACGATTTTAGTTTGTCCAATAGGTAGATTGGCAGTTTTTTTTTTTTTTTTTTTTTTTTTTTTTTTTTTTTTTATCTGAATTATTATTATTATTACAGGAGTATTAAATTTTTGCCCCTTAGGCCCCAATGTGGTACAGTGACCTATGCCCGGGTGGGCTAATCCCCTTAAAAAAAAAAAAAAAAAGCCCCGGGAAATTAAGTTTTGTTTACATACGGCAGTTCGGCTGCACTCAATCTCTCTCTCTGCTTGTCTATCCCAGCCGTTACCAACACCTCTTCCCTCCCAGACCAGATATCCCTCCCCTAGTCACAGGCCTGGCATTTGACATTATTAGGGACCTGCCACTCTTTGCCATAAACAGATAAAATGTACCGGGAACTTTCCCCCCACACACTCATCATTCTCTCACTTTATGTAACTTGACAGAACCTATGACCCTTCAGGCTTTTACGCCCTTAATGTACGAGTCATAAAGGCAAGTATGAACTTTTCATACTTCCCTGTTGGGCGCTGTAAACGATTCTGCTCTTCACCTTGCACAGGATGTAAGGGGGTGCCCAATAAACTAGGCCCCTCGGGGGCAAATCTGAAATCTGAATCTGCTTGTCTATGCAGAGTACAACATTTAACCCTTCAATATATATGAGCAGTAAATAAGTGTTGCTTTCATATTCTTATGTAGAGTAATGACGATATATTTTCACATGTGCGCACTTACATACGAGCAGTCTCACTTTTTTTTTACCATTAATGGTTAGCTACTTATATTGTTCCATTTATTAACATTAAATAAAATTACAGGTACTTTAAGCAACCATATTCATTTTTTACATTAATTTTACTACAGCTACAATCAGGGTCATATTTTCTTCAGTTTTATATGTAGAACCAATCAGTCACTGGTTTCGTAAGCTTTAACATAAACAATGCCGGCAGCCGTCTCGTCTCCTCTAATATTCCACGTATTATTAATAAATTGTATTGTTAATTTTGCGCACACGTACATTAATTCAATAAAAACAAATTCAGAAACATTAATTAAAATATATATGAACGGTAAATTAGTGTTGCTTTCATATTCTTGTGTAAAGTAATGACGATATGTTTTCACGTGTGCGCATGCGCACTTACATATGCGATCTCTCTTTTTTCTTTACCATTATCGTTAGCTACTTCTATTGTTCCATTTATTAACATTAAATAATATTACTTAAAACAACCATATTAATTTTACTACAGCTACAACCAAGGTCTTATTTTCTTCAGTTTTATATGAAGAACCAGTCAGTCACTGGTTTTGTAATCAACAAAAACAATGCTGTGTCATTTCCTCGTGTGTTTTAATATTCTACGTATTATTAATGAATTTTATTGCTCATTTTGCACACATAAACATAAATTCAATAAAAAAAGACATTCAGTAATAAACAATAATGTATCTTTTGTACATAAGAGAAATGACCCTGTTTACAAGATTATGCACGTCGTCTGCACGTTGGCAGGCCGTTCAAACCCGTCGAAATTCAAGTTTCCGCCGTCAAAATTTTTATTTATTTATTTTTTGTGTTCCAATAAAATACGTTAAGAATTAAAAACTCGCGGAATTTGAGAAGCTACTATACGACATTTAACCCTTCAATATGTCTTCAAAGAGACCATGACGCAGAGAAAGTGGTGCTAGTGCTTCCAGGCCTAAGCACAAGTCACTATCTATCCAGGAAAAGGGTGAATTTCCATGGTCCGGCAATTTCCATGGTCCGGCACCGGTCAAGTCCTGAGGTTGCCGGACTAGAGAGGTACAACCTGTAATCTTGAATTACACCTAGTGAACTTAAAATTTTATTGGTTGAAATGGCGGCATCAAGCATGGGTCCCCTGAAAGGTGATTTCACCTCCATCCCCATTTCCTTCTCTTCTCCCTTTTCCTCTACCCCACTTCTAATTCCCATCATCATCATCAACCAGGAGCTTTCTACATACACACCTGAAAGTAAGTGTACTTTACTGCATTTTTTTTATACTTTGTATGTACTTTTCGGTGAGCTGGAACCAATTACCCAATATCCCAATGAAACAATGGATTCGGTTAACGAACGACCTTTTGGAACGAATTGTGTTCGTTAACCGAGGGACCAGTGTATTCACTCCCAGTCAATCTTACTTTTTGTACTTGTATCACTTTTGTTACTTGTATATTATTTGTAAATCAAGAGACCCATTCCCCAATAATGTAACTGTATATTTTCAGCCTTCCGGCTGCCATGATTTTTCAATAAACAGTTAATTATTATTATTATTATTAATTAATATACAGTCAACCCTCGCTTTACGCGGTCCCACATTCCGCGTTTCCACGTTTACGCGGTACCCTGCCGAATCCGGAATGCTCACATTCCGCGGTGCGTGTACCCCTTTATGCAGAGAGCGGCGCGAGCAGGGTGCTCACAAGGTCGCCCAGTCATCAAAACATTAACGAGTTCTTCACCCGCCACCCACCACAGCCGGCCCAAGTCAGTGATAGTGATAATTATAGTGAGGATATGGACTTATATGGACTTTGAGGGGTTTGACAAAGAGGCCCTGCAAGCCTCTGTGGTGGATAGTGATACAATTGATACAAGTAATACAGGTGAGGGCCAATAATCTGCCCTCTGCCTCGGAACCAACCCCCCATCCCCATGTGCCCAGCTATCGTTTCTACTAATGTAAGTGTTAAAAAACCTAATATTATTGATATTTCTCTTAATTATTAATTGTGTGTGCATACCATCATAAAATTAAGAAGTTATTTTTACTACAACGTAGGAATTGTGTCTGAAAAAGTGGAGTTTGGGGGTCGGCCCGGTCTCTAATTCAATTAATCCCATATGTTATGTTGTTCACTTTACATGTTTCTCACTTTACGCGGGCCGCCGTGGGTTGAATTAACCGCGTAAAGTGAGGGTTCACTGTACACACACAAACACACACACTCCACAGAGAGAGGGGGGGGGGGGGAGATTAACGAATACTCGGATTATAAAAAACTGAGGACTTTTATTTTTTCGCTTATAAAAGTCACTGAATTCACTTAGGAGAATATAATTTGCATTGCTGAAATTCTTGTAAGATATCAATTAATTTGAGTATAAACATCCCTTATTTTGCACCATAAATAATAATTTTAGTAATTAACTTAGTACAGTGGGGTATGCTATAACGAACGTAATTGGTTCCAGAACCTCGTTCGTTATAGCATTCGTTCGTTATAGGATTAATCCGTTCCAGGCCCCCAAATACAACCACTTAACACTGAAAAAATTCTGTGGAAAATGTAAAAAATACGGTACTTTATCTTACCTTAGTGTTGTTCAGCATGCAGGACAGGAGGCAGAGGGGGAGGGGGGAGGAGAGAATTATTGAGAAGAGGTGGAAGGAGAGGAGTCATCCTTCCTAGCCCTCTTTGGTGACTGTCTCACAGGCACTTTGTCTGTATGTTCTTTTGTTATCTTTGTAAAGAAGGTATCCAGGGTTGGCTGCTTCAACCTTGATTTCTGGACCTTCCAAAAGTAGTTCATAACATTGTCATTGAACACACTGATGGCCTTTTGCACAGAACCAACATCAGGATGATAATCCTCAGCAAGCTTGGACAGTTTGCTCCAGCAAAAGAACGCATCCTTGAGATCTTTGGCTGGAATGATGCGGCTTTCCTCCTTGTCCTCCTCCTCCCCTGACTCCTCAGAAGTTAAGCTCCGCTTCAGTGTCTCGTTTTCCTCTTTGTGAAGCTCAAGCAGCTCCTCAGTGGACAATTCCTTACTGTGCTCTTCCACCAACTCCTCAACATCATCATCATCCACTTCCAGGCCCATGGAATTGCCCAGAGCCACAATTTCATGAACAACAGCCTCTTCTTCTAACTCTTCGAAGCCTTCAAAGTCTCTTTGAAGGACACATTCAGGCCACAATGGCCTCCAAGCAGCACAAAGACACCTCACAGTAACCTCTTTCCAGGCTGAAGTAATTAAAAATACAGCATCTGCTATATTGAAGTGACTCTTCCAAAATTCCTTCAAGCTAACATCACTGGAAGAAGTGGACGCAAAACATTTTCTAAACAGTGCCTTTGTGTACAGCTTCTTAAAGTTAGAAATTACCTGTTGATCCATGGGCTGGATGAGAGGTGTTGTGTTGGGTGGCAAGAAGTGCACAGTGATGAAGTTGAACTCCTCTGGCAATTCAACCATCAAATTAGGAGGGTGGGCTGGTGCATTGTCCATCACCAACAAAGCTTTTAGTGGAAGATTATTCTCCCTGAGGTATTCCCGAACACTGGGTCCAAACACCTCAATCACCCACTCAGAGAATAAATTCCTGGTCACCCAAGCCTTTGGGTTTGACCGCCACATAACACCAAGGCGGGTCTTCCTAATGTTTTTTAAAGCTCTGGGGTTTTCTGCATGGTACACAAGGAGTGGCTTTATTTTGCAGTCACCAGAAGCATTAGCACAAAGAAGGCGGGTAAGCCTGTCTTTCATTGGCTTATGGCCAGGGACAGAAGTTTCCTCCTTGGTAATGTATGTATGGCGAGGCAATTTTTTCCAAAATAGTCCAGTTTCATCACAGTTGAATACTTGCTGAGAAACAAAGCCTCCCTCTTTAATAATATTCAAGAAAATGTCATGGTGTTCCTTAGCTGCTTCCTTATCGGCACTAGCAGCATCACCATGTCTCACAACACTATGTATTTTATTTCTCCTTCTGAAACCAGTAAACCACCCCTTGGTACCCATAAACACTGGCACATCACTATCACTTGCACTGGGAGTCTTGGCTTTAAGGTCCTCAAACAATTGTCTGGCCTTCTCACAAATTATAGCTTCACTAATGCTATCACCTGCCATTTCTTTCTCCTTTATCCACACTAAGAGTAAATTTTCCATCTCCTCAATAACATTACACCTTGCTTTGCTAAGTCTAGAGATTCCCTTAGCCACTTGCACTGTTTTCAACTCCTCTTTATTCTTTAAAATCGTACATATAGTCGATTTAGCCATCCCATACTCATCACTAAGTTTCGCAATGCTTCTTCCATCCTCACGTTTCTTTATGATTTCTTTCTTAGTTTCAAGAGTTATGAGCTTTCTCACTCGCTTTGAACGATTCATTGTCACAATTGTACACTTGTATAACAAAATATTTATACAAATAACTCTATTTCCACATCAAAAGACGAAATTTCAACAATAACAGTGGTGCACTGGCTACACAATGAGACAAAGATGGCGCCTGACGCTTTTGTTGTGGGTCGCGATACAACAATATTCATGCGCCAGGCGAAATAGTCCGGTATTCATCCGCGTTCGTTGTAGGAGTTGCGTTCGTTATAGCATTCTCAATTTTATAGGTAAAACCGTTCGTTATAGGAATATTCGTAGTAGGATCCGTTCGTTATAGCATACCCCACTGTATATTTGAGTACAGGTTGTGATAATTATGTGGTTGCAGTTTCAAAGCTTTGTGACATCACTAATGTATAATGAGATTCCATATGCCCTGGTTTATTCATTGATCAGTTGTCTAAGTGCAAAAGTAGCCCTGTCGAGCAATCATGTATCAATTAATTTTAAAATAGAAATTATAATGTAAAATGTTATAAGACAATGGTTTAGTAGTACTGTTAATGTGTGTGTGTGTGTGTGTGTGTGTGTGTGTAAGTGTCTTGGCATGTCACCTCCCACCTGACTCCTGAACAAACTCTTCATCAACTTCTTCCTACAATGTGCTTGGCATGCTCAAAACACACACACACAGGAATTAAGACAACAAGCATCCAGTAAGGGTCTTGTTGTGTGACTGCGTGGTGGTGAATTAAAAGATCAGCGGTTGAGGAGCTTATCGCTTGGCAACACTGGTGCATGTTACCGGTCTTTTCCACCCCATCTCTCTAATCGCCCACACCTTTCTGCTTTCTCACTCCATATTTTAAAATGTTATGTAATGTACTGTAATGTTGAAGGGATACAACTTTGCTCATTTATACAGTGAACCCTCGCTTTACGCGGTTTCCCTTTATGCGTTTCTACATTTACGCGGTACCCTGCCAGAAACGGAATTCCCAATTTACGCGGTGTATCTACTCATATACGCGGGTGAAGTATAATTTTTTTATTTAGCTCATAAAATTCATACAAATTATCCGGCCAGAATATAATTTACATTGCTGGAATTCTTACAATATGATGATCATTTTGAATATAAACATCAGAGATTTTGCATTAGACATACAAATTTTAGAGCTACTTTAAGTATTTTGTTTACTCTGAGTAAATATGTTATCTTTTGTGCAAAATATATGACATTTATATTCAAAATATTCCTGGTCTTACAAGGAATCCAGCAATGTCAATTATATTATCCTAACTTTAGTCTGAGGTATTATTTATTACTAAAAAGGTAAATATTCTGGTTTTTCCCACACATTTCTCTGGTAGGGAGGGTTGGTGGGGGGTAGGAGGGAGGGAGGGACCGACCGACCATCTGGCGCGGTTGGAAGAGGGGGGGAGGCAAGGTGGGGTACACGTACTTTGATTGACAGATCGTGTGTGTGAAGAGTATTTTTCTTTTTTTTTATTAACTGAAGATATTTGTTTTAGCTCATAAAATTCATACAAATTACCCGGCCAGAATATAATTTACATTGCTGGAATTCTTACAATTTGATGATCATTTTGAATATAAACATCATAGATTTTGCATTAGACATACAAATTTTAGATCTACTTTAAGTATTTTGTTTACTCTGAGTAAATATGTTATCTTTTGTGCAAAATATATGACATTTATATTCAAAATATTCCTGGTCTTACAAGGAATCCAGCAATGTCAATTATATTATCCTAACTTTAGTTTCAGGTATTATTTATTACTATACCTTAAAATCTAGTGGTTTTCCCCCAAACATTTCTCAGAGAGGCAAGAGCCAGGAGTGTGAGAAGAGGGGGAGGGAGTTGAGTCCATTATTTGAATGGACATTAACTTGGCGAGTGTATTTCTCTAGCTCTCTTAAGTATTAATTGTGTGCATGTACCATCATAAAATTAAGATGCTATTTTTACTAGAACATAGGTATTGTGTCGGAAAAAGTGGAATTTGGGGGTCAGCTGGTCTCTATTTCATTTAATCCCATATGTTATGTTGTTCACTTTACACGTTTCTTGCTTTACGCGGGCCTCCATGGGTTCAATTGACCGCGTAAAGCGAGGGTTCACTGTACTTATACTTTTCAGAATCTCCCTAAAAATACTTAAGTTTCGTGTTTATTCAAGACATCTTCAGGTCATGAGACCCACTAATCCCCCACCCAAGAAAGGGTGACTTTGTAACAGCCCCTTTTGCATTATACACTATAAATATTCACCCAAATGTATAATACCAAATTATTCACTAAGTTATTCAACTGTGCCTCAGCTGTTGACATTATACATGGCTGAGGTTGTAGTTCCTTCGAGGAGTGAGCGAGGTCTGGGCGAGGTCAGCGCATGTTAGCAAAACAGTATATCTGATGTGTTTCCTTTCCCACACTCTAGAGGGCAGACAAAGTCAACCAAATCATAACAGACCTGGCCTGCTCCTTATCTCTCTCTTGATATAGAGACAGGAGAGAGATCAGACTATTATCACTTGTGACCCAGTGAACATCTCACTTAAGTGTTCTTATACCGTATATACCCGTGTATAGCACGAGTTCTTAAGACCAAATTTTTTGGCAAAAAGTTGGGGGTCGACCTCTATACGGGTAATAGTTTCGTTAGGTTGAAAAATATTTACCAGTAACTACCAGTAAACAATGGAAACGACGCACCAACGCACCACCCGCTGTGAGTGTCGGTACAGTTGCCAGGGCAGATCTCTTGCGTCATCATAGCAAGCCCAAAGTAGCCAAATGCATGGTATGGTATGCACAGGAGGATGTAAAACATAAAGTATACACGTGGGCTAATCGTGATGACATAATATGATGTGAGTCAGATCATCTACACTCAGTTGCCAGTTTCAAAATTTTCCTTTTAAAATTTTAAGTTACCGAGTATTTCTTTTCCCAAATCGTTTTACAATACTGTAGGTAAAACAGTATACTATTGTGCAAACCCCACAGAAAAAAAATTAACAAATGGAGACACCAAAAATGTAAAAAAAAAAAAATGCTGTCTGACTTGCAACACTGTTGGTAGGGTCAGGTGGTTCTAACGGTACCTGCCAGGACCCGGTAATCAAATTTATAACAATATCTAACCTCAATTACTGTAGTTTATCTGATGTAGGCAATATGAAGTAAAAAATACCAGTTAAAGTGAGAAATTGGAAGAGAATAAACAAGAATGATGTTGGGCTATTTTTGGTTGGGCTGATGGAGAGAGTACCAGCTGTTTGGTCTTTTTTGGCGGGAGAGTCACGCAAATATCCGTACTGGTATTTGTTTGGTGTGTTCTATATTTTTAAAAATGAATACTTGTAAATTAAAAGTACCGTAACATTGTATTATATAAAAACTTGTCATATTTCTGGAAAATAAGAAGCAAGAAAATAAGAATACACCGGTAAACACAATTTCAACGTACGCTAAAATTAAAAGCTGCTTAAGAAGGGCCGATGCAAAAACAAAGCCTCCGCGACCAGGGCTCTGCCGTATCAGCTAGACGGTACACGTGTTTTTCGAATCGTTTTCAGTTAAAAAACTTTTACATCACAAGTGAATTAGGATAGAATATTATTGTAATATAACAGTTTTTAACTGAAAACCATTCGAAAAGCGATTACGGTAACATCTTTTGAACGAAAGAAAGCGAGTTTTTGTCACGATTTTATCCCACTTTCCACTATAATACGTACGTCATTTCAGCAAAAATATTACATTTCCATATTCTCAGAAATAAATAGTAGTTTTGCTGAAACGTGATGTATTTCAATGTAAATTAGGATAAACTACATGAAAACAAAAGACTTTACCTAACCTTCCGATGTTCAAGATATGTTACTCGTATTTTTAATAGTTTTCGGTTAAAATACTGTTATATTAGTGATATTCTATTCATACTGTGGTTGATATAATACCTTCACGGAAATGTAATATTTTTTGCTGAAATGACATACGTATTACAGTGGAAAGTGGGATAAAATTGTGATGAAAACAATGACTTTGGCTTTCTTTCGTTCAAAAGATGTTACCGTAATCACTTTTCGAATGGTTTAGTTAAAAAACTGTTGTATTATATTACAATAATATCCTAATTGACTTGAATAAATATTACGATACCATATTTCTGAATATTTTCATTAAAATCCATCAAAATCATTTTCCTTGTCATCGTCTGCAGCACCAAACAGCTTCTCCCAGTCCTCTCCTTGAACAGGGCTAGAGGGTACGTGTTTTTCGAATCGTTTTCAATTAAAAAACTATTACATCACACGTATATTTTACCTAAACTGCGCCTGAATGAATATATTCTCGGAAATAAATAGTAGTTTTGCTGAAACGTGATGTATTTCAATGTAAAATAGGATAAAATACATGACGAAAACAAAAGACTTTACCTAAGCTTCCGATGTTCTTGAGATGTTACTCGTTTTTTTAATAGTTTTCGGTTAAAATTCTGTTATATTACAATGATATTCTATTCATACTGTGCTTGATATAATACATTCACGGGAATGTAATATTTTTGCTGAAATGACGTACGTATTAAAGTGGAAAGTGGGATCAAATCGTGAAGAAAACAATGACTTTCGCTTTTCTTTTATTCAAAAGATGTTACCGTAATCGCTTGTCGAATGGTTTAGTTAAAAAACTGTTGTATTACAATAATATTCCCTCCTAATTGACTTGAATAAATACTTGAATGGAAATATACAATATTTTTGTTGAAACTACCCGCGTTTCAGTGTAAAGTGTCGTGATAATAAATGGTAAACAAGTTTATAGGACGTAGTGTTTCTCTGAAGGTTTTGTTGTTCCTTTACCCTCAAAAACGTGGGTCGACCTATAAACGAGGAATATCATAAATTAACGATTTCTTGGTCATAAAATCGGGGTCGACCTATATACGAAGGGGGGTTATAGACGAGTATATACGGTATATACAGTAAATGCACAAAGACACTTCCCCTGGTAGAGAAGGTATAATACACTCTCAACTGAACTAAGTACCTGTGAAACTATATTTTTCTACAATAAAGAAAAAACAGCAAAATGTTTATTTCAGCCCTGCCACTTAATAGTTCCAGAACTATTATATATATTTGTGTTGCCACCAACACACTGGTGGCAAGCAGTGAGACGGATTCAAGAATCGGTCAGACATACAGAATCAAACAAAATAAGTGATTCCAGTAACTTCAGTGGTGTAGATATATGAGACGAATATGCTGTAATATGTAACTGTACTATTTACCATTATTGATTCAAGTCTCTGTATTATATGTTATAATCATACCCTCTTTTGTCACTGAGTGTAGTTCAGACTTTGAGCACATGCGCAGATAGAGATACCCAGAGAGATTCCGGGACAGGACGCTGTTTACCCTGTCTTAACTCCTTTTGTGTGTTTGTCCCAGAAATAGAACTTACGAACTTGACACCAGTGTGTTTCCTTTATCCCTGATTGGAAGCATCATCTGAGTCTCCCACATGGCGCGGTGATTAGCTGGGACATCACATTATTCAGAATTGGAGTGGACGCAGAATCTCTCTCGGAGCCGCCATCTTGTCAACTCCTCCTGCCCAGTGAATATCGGCGCGTACCTCTCAAGATATTCCTGGATTTACAGCGCAGTGTTGTGAAGTGCTTTTTCAGTGTTGTGTGTGCCCTTTAGTGTCTTTAAAGTGTTTCCCCGTGTTCCTGCACTTTTTACAAAAGAGGGAAGCCCATTTAAGACCTAGGGGAGAGCTCAAGTTTTGACATCCTTCCCCGCTCATGACTCGGCTAAAACTGGCGTGAGGGAGCGAGAGGAATTGCTATACCCAGCCACCCGCTCTCTGGCCAGCCTACTCCGAGCACACACACTCACTCACTCACAGACGCTCGCAGATATCTTCCATATAAAGACGATTGCTTTTCTGCTCACTTATTAATTACAGTAATTGTGAGAGAAATAAACCAGGCCTTATGGAAGATCAGGAATTTATTGGGTCTTCTCCAGATACCCAACAAGCCCAACATCAGACTGATGTCGGTGCAGTAAGTGGACTCCAAGTGGAGCGGGAAGTGGATCAAGCGGCCCCACCCACCCTTAGCCCCCACTACACACGTCCGCAACCTGCCACAGGCGGCGACTTCCTTCGTTTAATTCAGTTTTTGGAAGAAAACCGACGACAAGACGACATCAGGAGGCAACAGGAAGAGGATCACAGGCGTCAACAAGAAAATGCCAGATTCAGTGCCATGATCGAGTTGTTGACACCTGTGAACCTTCGAGCAGCTGCCACACCTGCCCCTTCGTCCACAGGCGCGCCTGAAGGGTCCTCTCCAACTTCTTTGCCCCCCCCACAGAAAGCACTCGCTCAGAGTCCACCGCCACTCCAAGCTGATGCCTCGTTCCAGGTATTCCGTGAATGGCGTCGGAGATGGGACGATTATTCGATGATGGTCGACTTATCGAGGTTGCCTAGGGAGAAACAGCTGATCCAGATGAGGATGTGCCTCACCCTAGAGATGCAACGTATCCTGGAGCACACCCTGCGAATCCCCCACAACACAGACAAGACTGTGGAGGACGTCTTGGATGCTTTACAGACGCATATCAAGGGTCTCCGCAACGAAGCTCTGCGTAGGAGAGAGCTTCTCAGTTGTAAGCAGCTGGAGGGTGAGTCATTTGCAGATTTTTACGTACGACTCAGACGCATCGCTGAGGAGGTTGACGTTTGTCCTGGGAACTCGTCGACTTGTGAGGAAACACAGCTGAAGATGATTATCCTCATGGTCGTGCGGGCGAAGAGCTTATTCAGAAGCTTATCTCCCTCAACACTGCCTCCTCTCTACAGGATGTTGTCACCACCTGCCGCTCTTACGAAGCCACCAGAAGTGCGACTTCTGCTATTCGTGCTCCACCTAACCAGCTGTGTGCCATCTCCGCATATAAGAAGAACAAAGGACGTGACGGGACTTCAGCCTCACATCCGACTTCAGCTTCGCATCACTCTTCAGCATCACTTCAGACTTCGACGCCAGGTAATTCATGCCAATATTGTGCTCGTCGGCATGGTTCTGAATGCCCTGCCGCTGACAGCACCTGCAATAACTGTGGCCGTCGTGGCCATTGGGCTAGGACACTGAAGTGCCCTGCCAACAACGTTCAGTGCCGCTCCTGTAGCCGCATTGGACATTTCGACAAATGCTGTCAGTCACGGAAGAAAAAGGATACTACTTGCAAGTCTCAGGCGGCGAAGAACAAGATCTGTTGTCGCGTGGGATCCTCTTCTCCTGTCAGCAAGACACCTCAGCCCATCTGTGTTCACCTGTCATACGGCGACATTACTTCCCGTATCCAGATGCTTCCTGACACAGGTGCGGACGTCACAGTCATCGGCACAAGACACCTCGACATTCTGGGGATCCCTAGGAGCAGCTTGCAACCACCGTCAACTTCTACAACGCTCACTGCAGACGGTTCTACAATGGCACCTGCTCTGGGTACATTTCAGGCTACCCTCACCCTAGGTAAGCAGTCATGTTCTGCCAGGATTCAGGTCCACAAAGGTGTTCAGATGCCACTACTGTCTTATGGCCACTGTCAAGAGTTGGCCATAATATCTCCAGACTTCCCCAAGCCAATTCCGGAAATTAAACATGTCAACAGGTGCAAGGAGCTGCCCCTCCCACCCAATACGTCACCTTCTGCAGCCAGGGAGTTCTTCCTACTGCAATCCAAGGACGTGCTGGTTCCAAGGAGGACCTCAAGACGGCTCCACTCAGCAGTCAGCAGCAGGAACCCCTCATGAACAACAACAACCCTACAAGGCCCTTTGAGTCCGTCTCTGCGGATTTCTTCGTTGTGGCGGGAAAGTCCTTTCTCGTCATCGCCGACCGGCTCTCAGGGTGGCCTGTTGTCGTTCCCTGCGGAGGCAACACTACTGCCTCTCATACAGTACGTATGTTCTGCCGCTACTTCCGGGAAGTTGGTGTCCCTCTCCGCCTGAGGACTGACGGCGGGCCCCAGTTCACCAGCAACGACTTCCGGGACTGCATGGAGCGATGGGGAGTTCATCATGTGGCGTCGTCGCCACATTATCCCCAGTCCAATGGACATGCCGAGGCTGCCGTAAAGTCCGTCAAGCATCTCATCCTCAAGACGGCACCCTCAGGCAACATTGACTGTGAGAAGTTTGACCGGGGTTTATTGAAATTGCGGAATACCCCCAACTTCACAGGTCGCTCCCCAGCACAGATGTTATACGGCCACCCACTACGGTCATGTGTCCCTGCCCATCCTGAGTCCTTCTCGAGGGAGTGGCAGGCCAAGACCGAGGACTTCGATCGTCGTGCAGCCGCCCGTGCTGACCAGATAAAGGCACAGTACGATCAGCACGCCCGACCCCTTCCCAGGTTGAGTATCGGGCAAACAGTTCGGATTCAAGACCCGACGTCTCACCGCTGGGACAAGGTCGGGGTTGTCATGGGCTGCGGCAAGACCAGGGATTACGAGGTCCGTCTCCCTAGTGGTCGGGTATGGTGGCGGAATCGCCGCTTCCTTCGTTCAGTCCCGTCCCCTAGTGGTGAACCCCTCCCCCACATCCCTGTGAACCCTTGCTTGGACGAGAAAAGTAAGTCCTCATTCAGTGACCCCCCAGTTTTCCCACGTCGCTCTCAAAGGCTCCTGGAAAAAGAGTCCGCTCGAGATTGCACTACGAGCGTGAGGGGGAGGGAGGTGTAGATATATGAGACGAATATGCTGTAATATGTAACTGTACTATTTACCATTATTGATTCAGGTCTCTGTATTATATGTTATAATCATACCCTCTTTTGTCACTGAGTGTAGTTCAGACTTTGAGCACATGCGCGCTGTACGCGCATGCGCAGATAGAGATACCCAGAGAGATTCCGGGACAGGACGCTGTTTACCCTGTCTTAACTCCTTTTGTGTCTTTGTCCCAGAAATAGAACTTACGAACTTGACACCAGTGTGTTTCCTTTATCCCTGATTGGAAGCATCATCTGAGTCTCCCACAAGTGGCACTTTTGAATCATCACCAAACAAGCAATTACAAGAAAATTAAGTGGACAGTGGCTATAAACACTTACAAAACGTATACATAGAGACACAGTGGTAACAAAAACATGATAAAAGATTGCCAACTTAGCAATCAAACCCTCGGTGACACATACTACTGAAGGTTACCCCGACCGGAGCTGAGAGCAGCTGAGCCTACCCGAGTGTAGGCTGAGATTACTACCAGCTAACACTACGACACCGGAGTTTAGGAAGGTTGTCAAAGAGGTTCCAGACAAGCAAACATTCTCTTGCTTAAACAATCAAGACCAGTCAGTGTGCAACTGAGGACAACCCCAGGTCAGCCCCAAGCTGATCGCCGTAAGACCCAGGTCAGCCCCCCAGGTGGATCGCCGTCAGAGGTGATGTCATCCCTCTCTGAGAAGGACGTCATCGACTCCTGACGTAATAGCCAGAGCAAAGCTATACGGACTCTCCACTCAGGCAGATCACAAACAATCACTATTTTATAAACAACACAAACACAAGTGAACTTCAGGAAGTCTTCACATGTAGTCAACATAAAATATCAATTACTTGCACAAATGTGCAGAGGTAAAATTAAATAAACGAATTTAGAAAATATGTCCTCTACTTACAAAATTATATATATATATATATATATATATCTATATATATATATATATATATATATATATATATATATATATATATATATATATATATATATATATATATATACAGTCAACCCTCACTTTACGCGGTTAATGTAACCCACAGGGTACCGCGGAAAGTGAGAAACGCGTAAAGTGAATAACATAACATATGGGATTAAATGAAATAGAGACCAGCTGACCCCCAAACTCCACTTTTTCCAACACAATACCTATGTTCTAGTAAAAATAACATCTTAATTTTATGATGGTACAGGCACACAATTAATACTTAAGAGAAATAGAGAAATACACTCGCCAAGTTAATGTCCATTCAAATAATGGACACGACTCCCTCCCCCTCTTCTCACACTACACTGCTGGCTCTTTCCTCTGAGAAATTTTGGGGGTAAAACCAGGTATAGTAATAAATAATACCTCAAACTAAAGTTAGGATAATATAATTGACATTGCTGGATTCCTTGTAAGACCAGGAATATTTTGAATATAAATGTCATATATTTTTCACAAAAGATAACATATTTACCCAGATTAAACATTTTATCTAAAATTTGTATGTCTAATGCAAAATATATGATGTTTATATTCAAAATGATCACCACATTGTAAGAATTCCAGCAATGTAAATTATATTCTGGCCGGGTAATTTGTATGAATTTTATGAGCTAAAACAAATATCTTCAGTTAATAAAAAAAAAATATTCTTCACGACACTATATGTCAATCAAAGTACCCCACTTTGCCTTCCCCCCTCTTCCAACCGCGCGGTCAGTCCCAACCCTCCCCCCTACCCCCCACCAATCCTCCCTTCAAGAGAGAGGTTGGGTGAAAAAAATAAATTTTAACATTTTGTATTAAATAATACCTCAGATTAAAGTTAGGATAATATAATTTACATTGCTGGATTCCTTGTAAGACCAGGAATATTTTGAATATAAACGTCATATATTTTGCACAAAAGATAACATACTTACTCAGAGTGAACATTTTATCTAAAAATTTTATGTCTAATGCAAAATATATGTTTATATTCAAAATGATCATCAAATTGTAAGAATTCCAGCAATGTAAATTATATTCTGGCCGGGTAATTTGTATGAATTTTATGAGCTAAAATAAAAATCTTCAGTTAATAAAAAAAAAATATTCTTCACACGGTAACAGATGGTCGGTCGCTGGTCCCTCCCTCCCTCCCCCCCCACCCCCCACCAACGTCCCTACTAGATAAATGTGTGGGAATACCAGACTGTTTACCTTTTTAGTAATAAATAATAAATTAGACTAAAGTTAGGATAATATAATTGACATTGCTGGATTCCTTGTAAGACCAGGAATATTTTGAATATAAATATCATATATTTTGCACAAAAGATAACATATTTACTCAGAGTAAACATTATATCTAAAATTTGTATGTCTAATGCAAAATCTATGATGTTTATATTCAAAATGATCATCAAATTGTAAGAATTCCAGCAATGTAAATTATGTTCTGGCCGGATAATTTGTATGAATTTTATGAGCTAAATAAAAAAATTATACTTCACCGTGTAAAGGGGTACACCCACCGCGGAATGTGAGCATCCTGGGTTCTGGCAGGGCACCGCGTAAACGTGGAAACGCGGAATGTGGGACCGCATAAAGTGAGGGTTGACTGTATTTATAAATAAGGCATCGTATTTTTCTTTTGTTTCAAATTTAATTAACAAAGATTGATGTTTCAAATTTAATTGAAAACAATTTATGTATCCATAAATAAACTTTAAAAAATGAATACTTTATGTTTTACATACTCCTGTACATACCATACCATACCATACCATGCATTTGGCTACTTTTGGCTTGCTATGATGACGCAAGAGATCTGCCCTGGCAACTGTACCGACACTCACAGTGGGTGGTGAGTTGGTGCGCCGTTTCCATTGTTTACTGGTAGTTACTGGTAAATATTTTTTAACCTAACGAAACTATTACCCGTACAGAGGTCGACCCCCAACTTTTTGCCAAAAAATTTGGTCTTAAGAACTCGTGCTATACACGGGTATATATATATATATATATATATATATATATATATATATATATATATATATATATATATATATATATATATATATATATATATATTTTATATATATATATATATATATATATATATATATATATATATATATACATATATATATATATATATATATATATGCTGATAACCACCAGGAAAGAAGAAAACACGAAGTTCCCAAGCGCTTTCGTGTAATTCACATCTTCAGGGGTGAGTACAGACTCACCCCTGAAGATGTGAATTACACGAAAGCGCTTGGGAACTTCGTGTTTTCTTCTTTCCTGGTGGTTATCAGCATATACCTAGATCACGCGCACCTACAGTGATTTACTTGCATATATATATATATATATATATATATATATATATATATATATATATTTCATTAGCCCAATAAAGCACGCGGACTTCTACATACAATCCTGGCGGGTTGAGGTGTTGATTACATATACATATACATATACATATACATATACATATACATACAGTATTACCCCCTTTACACGGTTTCACTTTCCGCGATTTCTCATTTACGCGGTACCGTGCCAGAACCGGACTTTCACTTTCCGCTGTGCATCTACTCATATACAGTAATAACCCGCTTAACGCGGTTTCGCTTAGCGGATTTCACGTATAAGCGGTGCATTGCCAGAGCCGAACTGTAACTTAACAAGGGTTTTGTCCACATATATGAGCAGAGTGTCCAGCTCGAGATGCTATTTTTAGATTCGCCCCACCCGCCACTGGCATGCCTGCCTGCCTGCCTGTTTTAGCTCATAAAATTCATACAAATTACCCGGCCAGAATATAATTTACATTGCTGGAATTCTTACAATATGATGATCATTTTGAATATAAACATCATAGATTTTGCATTAGACATACAAATTTTAGATATAATGTTTAGTCTGAGTAAATATGTTATTTTTTGTGCAAAATATATGACATTTGTATTCAAAATATTCCTGGTCTTACAAGGAATCCAGCAATGTCAATTATATTATCCTAACTTTAATCTGAGGTATTATTTGTTACTAAATGTTAAAATTTAGTTTTTTCACCCAACATCTCTTGAAGGGAGGATTGATGGGGGGGAGGGTTGGGACAGACCACGTGGTTGGAAGAGGGGGGAGGCAAGGTGGGGTACTTTGATTGACAGATAGTGTCGTGAAGAATATTGTTTTTTATTAACTGAAGATATTTGTTTTAGCTCATAAAATTCATACAAATTACCCGGCCAGAATATAATTTACATTGCTGGAATTCTTACAATTTGATGATCATTTTGAATATAAACATCATAGATTTTGCATTAGACATACAAATTTTAGATATAATGTTTACTCTGAGTAAATATGTTATTTTTTTTGCAAAATATATGACATTTGTATTCAAAATATTCCTGGTCTTACAAGGAATCCAGCAATGTCAATTATATTATCCTGGCTTTAGTTTGAGGTATTATTTATTAAAATTTAGTGGTTTTCCCCCCAAAATTTCTCAGAGAGGGAAGAACCAGCGAGTGTAGTGTGAGAAGAGGGGGAGGGAGTTGAGTCCATTATTTGAATGGACATTAACTTGGCGACTGTATTTCTCTATTTCTCTTAAGTATTAATTGTGTGCATGTACCATCATAAAATTAAGATGTTATTTTTACTACAACATAGGTATTGTGTCGGAAAAAGTAGAGTTTGGGGATCCGGCCAGTCTCTATTGGAATTAATCCCATATGTTCCGTTGTTCACTTAACGCGGTTTTCACTTAACACAGTACCCTGTGGGTTCAATTGACCGCTTAATGCAGGGTACTACTGTACTGGGTGGAGAATAATTTTTTTTTTATTTTTTTTTATTTAGCTCATAAAATTCATACAAATTACTCGACCAGAATATAATTTACATTGCTGGAATTCTTACAATATGATGATCATTTTGAATATAAACATCATGGATTTTGCATTAGACATACAAATTTTTGATCTAATGTAATAATTTGGTTTACACAAACCAAATATTTTATCCTTTGTGCAAAATATATGAAGTTTACATTCAAAATATTCCCTGACCTGCAAGGAATCCAGAAATGTCAAATATATTATCCTAACTTTAGTCTGAGTTATTATTTATTACTAAAAATGCAAATATACTATTTTCTCCCAAAGCTTCTCTGGTAGGGAGGGAAGGTGGGGGGAAGGAGGGAGGGAGGGACCGACCCAGCTAGGGCGGAGTATTTTGATTGACAGATAGTGTCCTTGAAGAATATTTCTTTGTTTATTTACTAAAAATATATGTTTTAGCTCATAAACTTCATACAAATTACCCAGCCAGAATATAATTTACATTGTTGGAATTCTTACAATATGATGATCATTTTGAATATAAACATCATGGATTTTGCATTAGACATACAAATTTTAGATCTAATATAATAATTTGGTTTACACAATGCAAATATTTTATCTTTTGTGCAAAATATATGAAGTTTACATTCAAAATATTCCCTGACCTGCAAGGAATCCAGAAATGTCAATTATATTATCCTAACTTTAGTCTGAGGTATTATTTATTACTAAACGTTAAAATCTAGTGTTTTCACCCAATCATTTCTCAGAGAGGTAGGGGCCAGTGAGCTGGGAAGAGGGGGGGGGGGGGGGGGGGGGGAATTTGAGTCCATTATTTGAATGGACATTAACCTGGCGACTGTATTTCTCTTAAATATTAATTGTGTGAGCATACCATCATAAAATTTCGATGTTATTTTTACTACAACATAGGTATTGTGTCGGCAAAAGTGGAGTTCGGGGGTCGGGCCAGTCTCTATTGGAATTAATCCCATATGTTCTGTTGTGCCCTGTGGGTTCAATTGACTGCGTAAATCGGGGTACTACTGTGTGTGTATATATATATATACCGTATATACCCGTGTATAGCACGAGTTCTTAAGACCAAATTTTTTGGCAAAAAGTTGGGGGTCGACCTCTATACGGGTAATAGTTTCGTTAGGTTGAAAAATATTTACCAGTAAACAATGGAAACGACGCACCAACGCACCACCAGCTGTGAGTGTCGGTACAGTTGCCAGGGCAGATCTCTTGCGTCATCATAGCAAGCCCAAAGTAGCCAAATGCATGGTATGGTATGCACAGGAGGATGTAAAACATAAAGTATACACGTGGGCTAATCGTGATGACATAATATGATGTGAGTCAGATCATCTACACACAGTTGCCAGTTTCAAAATTTTCCTTTTAAAATTTTAAGTTACCGAGTATTTCTTTTCCCAAATCGTTTTACAATACTGTAGGTAAAACAGTATACTATTGTGCAAACCCCACAGAAAAAAAATTAACAAATGGAGACACCAAAAATGTAAAAAAAAAAAAATGCTGTCTGACTTGCAACACTGTTGGTAGGGTCAGGTGGTTCTAACGGTACCTGCCAGGACCCGGTAATCAAATTTATAACAATATCTAACCTCAATTACTGTAGTTTATCTGATGTAGGCAATATGAAGTAAAAAATACCAGTTAAAGTGAGAAATTGGAAGAGAATAAACAAGAAAGATGTTGGGCTATTTTTGGTAGGGCTGAGGGAGAGAGTACCAGCTGTTTGGTCTTTTTTGGCGGGAGAGTCACGCAAATATCCGTACTAGTATTTGTTTGGTGTGTTCTATATTTTTAAAAATGAATACTTGTAAATTAAAAGTACCGTAACATTGTATTATATAAAAACTTGTCATATTTCTGGAAAATAAGAAGCAAGAAAATAAGAATACACCGGTAAACACAATTTCAACGTACGCTAAAATTAAAAGCTGCTTAAGAAGGGCCGATACAAACACAAAGCCTCCGCGACCAGGGCTCTGCCGTATCAGCTAGACAGTACACGTGTTTTTCGAATCGTTTTCAGTTAAAAAACTTTTACATCACAAGTGAATTAGGATAGAATATTATTGTAATATAACAGTTTTTAACTGAAAACCATTCGAAAAGCGATTACGGTAACATCTTTTGAACGAAAGAAAGCGAGTCATTGTTTTTGTCACGATTTTATCCCACTTTCCACTATAATACGTACGTCATTTCAGCAAAAATATTACATTTCCATATTCTCAGAAATAAATAGTAGTTTTGCTGAAACGTGATGTATTTCAATGTAAATTAGGATAAACTACATGAAAACAAAAGACTTTACCTAACCTTCCGATGTTCAAGATATGTTACTCGTATTTTTAATAGTTTTCGGTTAAAATACTGTTATATTAGTGATATTCTATTCATACTGTGGTTGATATAATACCTTCACGGAAATGTAATATTTTTTGCTGAAATGACATACGTATTACAGTGGAAAGTGGGATAAAATTGTGATGAAAACAATGACTTTGGCTTTCTTTCGTTCAAAAGATGTTACCGTAATCACTTTTCGAATGGTTTAGTTAAAAAACTGTTGTATTATATTACAATAATATCCTAATTGACTTGAATAAATATTACGATACCATATTTCTGAATATTTTCATTAAAATCCATCCAAATCATTTTCCTTGTCATCGTCTGCAGCACCAAACAGCTTCTCCCAGTCCTCTCCTTGAACAGGGCTAGAGGGTACGTGTTTTTCGAATCGTTTTCAATTAAAAAACTATTACATCACACGTATATTTTACCTAAACTGCGCCTGAATGAATATATTCTCGGAAATAAATAGTAGTTTTGCTGAAACGTGATGTATTTCAATGTAAAATAGGATAAAATACATGACGAAAACAAAAGACTTTACCTAAGCTTCCGATGTTCTTGAGATGTTACTCGTTTTTTTAATAGTTTTCGGTTAAAATTCTGTTATATTACAATGATATTCTATTCATACTGTGCTTGATATAATACACTCACGGGAATGTAATATTTTTGCTGAAATGACGTATGTATTAAAGTGGAAAGTGGGATCAAATCGTGACGAAAACAATGACTTTCGCTTTTCTTTCGTTCAAAAGATGTTACCGTAATCGCTTTTCGAATGGTTTAGTTAAAAAACTGTTGTATTACAATAATATTCCCTCCTAATTGACTTGAATAAATACTTGAATGGAAATATACAATATTTTTGTTGAAACTACCCGCGTTTCAGTGTAAAGTGTCGTGATAATAAATGGTAAACAAGTTTATAGGACGTAGTGTTTTCCTGAAGGTTTTGTTGTTCCTTTACCCTCAAAAACGTGGGTCGACCTATAAACGAGGAATATCATAAATTAACGATTTCTTGATCATAAAATCGGGGTCGACCTATATACGAAGGGGGGTTATAGACGAGTATATACGGTATATATATATATATATAATATATATATATAATATATATATATATATATCTATATATATATACCTTTTGTAAGTAGAGGACATATTTTCTGAATTTGTTTATTTAATTTTACCTTTGCGCATTTGTGCAAGTCATTGATATTTTATGTTGACGACATGTGAAGACTTCCTGAAGTTCACTTGTGTTTGTGTTGTATATAAAATAGTGATTGTTTGTGATCTACCTGAGTGGAGAGTCCATATATCTTCACTATACCTGTTTTATACATGTACTAACGGTAATAACGATACTAAAATTGTTATGTGTAGTGCAAATTATAGCTTGATTATATTCAAACTAGTCACTATCGTATAAGAATTCCAGCAATGTAAATTATATTCTCCCCGGTCACTTCTATGAAATTTTAAAAGCAAAAACAAAAACTCAATCTCAAGGACATAAATACACAAATAAATACTTCACTAGACCTCTCCGCGTCAACTGTCAAACCATATCACCTCACCTCCGGCTTCCCCCCTCACGCTCGCTCCCTCCCTCCCTCCCTCTCTCCCATCTCTCTTCAACACGACTGTATGAGTAGTCTACTCAAGCGAGTAAATCAATTCGAGGGAAAGCTCCCTATATCTCCTGAAGTCATCAGGAAGAATGTACATTCTCAGCGGCATCAAAAACGTGGTCTGTTTAACTTTGTATGGTTAACACATAACACCTTGTTTGGTACGGCAACCTCCGAAGATGTAGCTAAACTAGGGAATAAAATGAATGCAGTTTCAAAAGTGGTTAAGAAGCAAAATAGGGCAATTGGACAGTCCTACAAGGCAGTAAAAACTCTGACCTCTCACATGAATGCTATTGTTGACGAAACTAATCAACTAACACGCGTTGTCCAGGGATTCACGCGGTCAGAATCTACACTGGAATGGTTACTCTGCTTCACAGAATATATGCATGCAGCTGAGGCCTCAGTACAAGCTTTCATAAAAACCAACAATAGGCTCATAGCTGATCTAGTGAATGCAGGGTTAGGTCGTGTTGATGCACAGTTGTTGCCAGTAGGTCAACTAATTGCTGCTTTACATATAGCTAAAACTAAATATCATCTAACTCCTATCTTTCAGGAGCATGAAGTGGAATATTATTACCCCTTATTAGAGGCAACCTTAACACAAAGGAAATACTAATACACATTCCACTAAAATCATTTTTTTTTTTTTGATGCATGGCATTTGGAACCATTTCCATTGAAAGCGAGTGAGGGACTGTTAATTGTGAAGAAGAAACTGAACTAAGAGTAGTATCTAAAGATTTTTCATTAGTTGTTGTGACTAAGCATGAAGTCTAAATCACTGTAAGTCAACATACTTATACCTGTACTTGCATGTTTGTCCTGCGAATGCTTTCGCTTTCACACGGGCTGCAGAGGCTACATGTGAATTAGCTATAGTACAAACTAATGCCTCTACAGCTCTCCAACGTGTATACACTCCAATACTACGTAGGTTAGTGTTTCACGCACATGTCAATAATGTGCAATATTTTTTTTTCCAAAATCAAACCAGTGTGATGCTTATATGTCAAGATGTAAGCAAACATTTAGTTGTAGAAGGTTATCATAGCACCAGACTATTGTGAAATTAGCAGTAATGCAATCACAACCTTGCCTACTCGCCAGCATCTTGCATTTGTCACAAACATTACCTGGTTCCCATACCATTTTCCCAAAATATAAATTTCAGTAATCTTCATATTGTATCTGATAAGCTTAAACTTCTATTTTATATTAATGAGACAGTTTCCTGACTTGCAGGATTTTCTTCCTATATATTTATCTTCCGGTATAATCCTACTTGGTTTCATTATACCTACCATCATATTTAACAGTTCCTTGATTGATACAATAATTTGTTACAGGTAGATTTCTTTTAGGTACACAATAGTGTACCTAGAAGACTTTTTGGAAGGAATTGCAAAGGCATGTGCAAGAAGAAAAAGCATAGCTAAAGCACACTATCTTGTAACAAGGATAGGTACATCTAGGAATTTAAACCTAGATTCAACAGTTCATTACGACAGAGCGGCAGCACACCCAAAGTGATAAACTGCAACAACTGTTGCAGCACTTGCCAGAGAACTTGAAAATAAAAGTAGCTATAGCGCAGGAGGTGGGCGCCTCGAACTGGTTCACAACATTACCGATAAGGGCAAAAGGCTTCATCCTTAATAAAGCAGAATTCACAGATGCCATTGCTCTACGGTACAGTAGGCCAGTAGAAGGTTTGCCATACCCAATGCGTGTGAGGCTAATCTTATGAAATTGACCACGCCATGGTGTGCAAGAAAGAGGGCATCGTATGCATGAGGCATGACGAAGTAAGGGATCTAAAAGCAAATCTACCGAGGGAAACCTGCCACGACAGTGAGAACCTCTGTCACAGGACTTCAAACACATCCAACGAAGTCCATGTGGACGTCAGTACTCGAGGATTCTGGACGCGGGGACAATGAGCTTTCTTCGACATTAGGATTTTTTATCCCATGGCCGCATGTCACCGAAACCTACCTCTCGATGTTGCACACTGGAGGAACGAGAACGACAAGATTAGGGCATATGGAAAGAGAATTCAGAATGTCGATCAGGGCAGATTCACTCCTCTGGTGTTCACAACCTCTGACGGGAAGGGACTAAGTGCAAGATGCTTCTACGCCAGACTCGCGGAGGAGTTATCTGAACGGAAGCAGAAGCCCAGAAGTTATGTTACAGCCTGGATGAGATGTTGACTGTCCTTCTCTCTACTTAGATCTACATTGCTTTGCCTCAGGGGAACGAGAGCATCGGCTCCAAAGCCGACAACAGTCGCAGATATTGACCATGAGGCAACAGTCACTGAATACCGCATAGATCTGAGGCTCAACTAATTCAACACAGCTAGGCATAGGTACTTATGTATTAGGATAGTTAATTTTAAGATAATAAAATGGCGGTAAAGGAGTGGCTATTGGGGGGTTGGCTGGAGGCCAATTAAAAAAAAATAAAATAGTAGTAGTACAGTGGTCCCTCGGTTAACGAACTCAATTCGTTCCAGAGGGTTGTTCGTTAATGTAGATATATGAGACGAATATGCTGTAATATGTAACTGTACTATTTACCATTATTGATTCAGGTCTCTGTATTATATGTTATAATCATACCCTCTTTTGTCACTGAGTGTAGTTCAGACTTTGAGCACATGCGCGCTGTACGCGCATGCGCAGATAGAGATACCCAGAGAGATTCCACGACAGGACGCTGTTTACCCTGTCTTAACTCCTTTTGTGTGTTTGTCCCAGAAATAGAACTTACGAACTTGACACCAGTGTGTTTCCTTTACCCCTGATTGGAAGCATCATCTGAGTCTCCCACAGTTAACCGAAACATTGTTTCAATGGGATATTGGGTAATTGGTTCCAGCTCACAGAAAAGTATATACAAAGTAAAGCCAAAAACACAAAGTCAGAAACACTCCTAAAATTCCCCTAAAGCGCCATTAAATCACTATATATATCATACATATACACTAGAACTCTTAAATCACTACTGCAATGTGATACAGGTGTGTTATTTCATCTCTTGTGCAAAATATATGACTTTTATATTCAAATTATTCGCTGTCCTGCAAGGAATCCAGTAATGCAAATTATATTCTCCCAACTTTAGTCTGAGATATTATATAAGATTAAAGCCTATCGTATAACCAGAAACCTTCGCTGGGAGGATGGGGGGGGGGGGGGGGTTGGGAGGGAGGGAGGGGTGACAGTGACATGTTTGACAGTTAGCGCCAAGGTCTGGTGAGGTAGTAATTTGTTTATGTCCTTTAGATTGAGTATTTGTTTTTTGCTTATGTTACGAACCCCTCCACCGATTGTCTTCATCTACCTAACCAGCACCACGAGCAACGCCATCTAGGGACGAAACACGAGTATGGCTCGTCTTAGTTACCACTCCCGGGTTTCCCTTCTCCATATCCTGGTTGTTGCGTCACTTCCACCTCAGTCTACTTTGTCAGCTCCAATTCGAGGAGAGGACACTTCACTCTGGGAAGCGACCACAGGATCACCTATCCTGGAAACCTACGGCACAGTGACTACCTACCGTCTTCTACCATACTCAGCCTTGCTCGTCAGCCATCTCAGCTCCTCACTTAAGTATTTGTAATCTTGTATGGCCTCTCCCCCCTCCACATTGTTTCACTATTGTTTTATTACTATGTATATACTGTTCATGTTTAGGTTAAGTTTGGTTAAGGGTAGTTTATAAGCTGAATATTTTGTTAAGGAATTTATGGTACTTTATTATATACTGTACAACAAAAACTCGCATCCTTTGTCTACCCTTTTATAGTCCGATTGTCTTTGTTTTTTTTTTGTTGTTACCTGTTGGGATCTGGGTAGACGTATAACTATATTCTAAATCCCCAACTCGTAACAAATGGCGACCGTGACAGGACACGACCTTAAGTACCATATTCCTTCCTCCCTTGTTACTCAGTGTTAATTATTCCTCCCAGTCACTTCTGTTTACAATTGCTTTACGGTGGTTTAATGTTTCCTTCATATGTGTGTGCATATATTGGTATTATCGTACAGTAAGAGTGACAGACGTAGGATAATAGGTTCCAAGTGTCATAAGGCTTACCTGTTATTACACGTGGCAGTCGTGTGGTAAGTCTTATCGAGTGTAGGGAAGAATCCGGATCTGTTTAATGCCGTACCCTCACTCCAGAGTAGGCTGTTCCATAGTAACTAGTTTAGGGTGAAGTGATATCTTGGGACGCCCTGCTCTACCAGGACCCCATAATTATAAAGCCTCCATTATTGTTCTTCTCATTATCTCATTCAGGGCTGTTAATCCGGATCTTTATATAAATGCCGTAATACGCCCTTCCTCTTTCAAGTATATCAGGGTTGTTAATCCGGATCTTTATATCAATGCCGTAATACGCCCTACCTCTTTCAAGTCTCTTATCCTTATCTAAGGATCTTCTCAGAAGAACAATAATCATAAGTGTAATTTCCCTAGGTATAACTTGGTTAGTTTCCGGGACTTTCTGGTTATCCACTGCCGTGATATTTTCTAGGGTTATCCACTTATCTTATCTTTTGACCATTAGTTAATTTATCCTATTTTTCTTAACAATGGCCACCTCAGGTTTTGATCTCCAGGATTTTATTGAAAATCCTTCCGTAGCTAAATTACGTGTTAATATCCTGAAGAAAGAATGGAAAGAAATAGCCAACTATTACAATATCCCATTTTCACAGCAACTGACTAAGGAAATGTTAAAAAATCATGTGATTGAAGTGTTGGTTCAACAAGAAGTTTTAAAAGAATCCGCTGTTGACAGATTATCGCCCATGTCCAAGAAACTTCAACCACTATCCACCACCCCTCCTCACTCAGAAGTTGCCTCAGGTCTGGCTAGCCCTCAAGAAGAAACACAACGAATAGACCCCTTAGAACTAGAACGAGCTAGGTTCGAGTTCCAAATCAAAATGAAAGAACTCGAGTTGGAACAGGCCAAGTTGGAGCAGGAGGCCAAGTTGGACCCTGAAGAAAGGATGGAACAGGCCAAGTTGGACCATGAAGAAAGGATGGAACAGGCCAAGTTGGAACAGGCCAAGTTGGACCATGAAGAAAGGGTGGAACAGGCCAAGTTGGTGCAGGCGGTTAGACTGAAAGAACTACAGGTAAGAGAGATAGAAGTCACCTTAACATCGGAGTTTAAATCTAAAGAAGTGGCATTAAGAGAAAAATTAGCTGCTTTTAACCCTGCTACTGCTTCTTCCCTTGTTCCCGGGTTTGATGAATCCGATATGGACGGGTCATTTAGGACTTTTGAGAAAATAGCCGTGAAGAATGAGTGGCCAAAGGACCAGTGGGTGTCAGTGTTAGTTCCTAAATTATGTGGTAAGGCTCGTAGAGTTTATAACTGTTTAGACCAGACTGATGACTATGATAACGTAAAAAAGAATATCCTCACCTCTTATGCTATCACGCCAGATGGATACCGGCAGAAGTTTCGTAAACTAACCAAACCATTTTCACACACATTTGTTGAGTTTGCTCAAGAAAAGCTTAGGTTTTTTAAGAAGTGGTTAGAGGCTACAGAGACCTCCATGTTTCAGGATTTGTTAAATTTGGTAGTCCTGGAGGAGTGGAAGAGCAAGATACCATTTCACATCTTGAAGCATGTGGAGGAGCGTGGAGAGGTTAATTTAGGGCGTGCTGCTGAGCTGGCTGATGCGTATGCTTTGTTGGTGGAGTCACTGGGCAGTAGAGAACGTGGTACTTTCCGACATGTTAGGTCCTCCTCTGATGATAACCTTGGGGACGTGAGTGGTAGGTCGAAAGGTCCCACACCTACTCCCCCCGATGCAACCAAGCTTACTTGTTCTTACTGTAAAAACCCAGGCCATACGATCCAGAATTGTAAACACCCAAAGTGTCGAATTGCTAAAAGTAGTTCCCTGGATCCCAAATCCAAACCAATAGCAAATGCCAATGTGGAAAGGCCCCATCAGGATCTCTTCTCTTCATTCACCTATGAGGGAAAAATTTCAATCATAGAGGGGTCTCGTTCTTTCCCTATTCGTATACTACGTGATACGGGCGCAGCACAATCTATCCTCCTGTTTAACGTCATTCCTAATATATCTACCGCATTTACTAATGAGAGTGTTCTAATTTCAGATCTCTCATCCCATTCTTCCTATCCTTTAGCTAAAGTGCACCTCCAATGTCCCTTGATTACTGGGGAAGTGCAAATAGCCATTAGGAAAGACCCAATGCCTGTGTGCGGCATTCATTTATTATTGGGTAATGACTTGGTAGGAGATCTAGTGGTTCCTAACATAAAGACAGTCGACTCTCCCTTACCTGTCAACTCCACCACTGACCTTAAAGAAACTATTCCTCATCTTTTCCCATCTTGTGCTGTCACCCGGTCACAGAGTGTGCGAAATGGGCCCTCTTCATCTAAAACCACCTCCAATATCTTCCTACCCACAGAAGATCTGTACAATAAGACCATTAGTAAGGATGAGCTCATTTCAGCCCAACAATCTGATCCACCTTTGTTCAAACAGGTGATGAAAGACCTCAGTGTGGACCATTGTACATCTTCGGCTTACCACCCACCGTCCCAAGGTTGCTTGGAACGGTTCCATCAAAACTTTCAAATCAATGCTAATAAACTATCTCCCCTCAACTATATAGTCCATAGTCCTGATCGCAGAAAAGATTCACAACTTGTTCACATTAATCTCATGAAACTTTACCATTCCAGGCAGTCAGAGGAAGACATCCCAGAGGCTGTAAGCCTACCTGTATTGCATACGGTTTTGTCAGGGCCGGAGCCGGAGACAGATGACGTGGACCTATTGGAGAATTTAGACTTCCCTCTACCTAAAGAGAACCCTGCTAACAGTCACATACTCAACAACTTGGATGAGTATTTTTCTGTTCTGAATCCATCTCAAGCAAAAGATCTCACTAAGTTATTATCAACATTTCCTAAAGTCACGTCAGACCTCCCAGGGTTTTGCAATATACTTAAACATGATATTAAACTAATCTCAGATGATGTACAACCCATTAGGCAATCAGCATATCGTCTAAGTCCACAAAAAAAATCGATTATGAAAAAGGAGGTAGATTTTTTGTTAAAGCATAACTTAGCTGAGCCTAGTACCTCCCCCTGGGCTTCACCTTGCCTTCTCATTCCAAAACCCGATGGCACCTTTCGTTTCTGTACAGATTATCGTAAAGTGAACCAGGTCACTGTCTCTGACTCCTACCCTTTACCTTTGATTGAAGATATAATAGACAGCATAGGCTGTGCCCAATTTATCAGTACCATAGACCTGTTGAAAGGATATTATCAAGTAGGACTCACGGATAGGGCAAAAATAATCTCGGCATTTATAACTCCATTTGGTCTTTTTCAATATTTAGTTATGGCGTTTGGCTTTTCTAATGCTCCGGCCACATTCCAGAGGGCCATAAACTACCTTATTCAAGACCTAGGTGGGACGTTCGCCTACCTGGATGACCTGGTGGTGGTGTCGGACAGCTGGGACGAACATCTGGTGCGTTTGGAGATACTGTTTGCACGACTGCAAGAGACTGGATTCACCATAAACCTGGCTAAATCTGCTTTTGGCCGGGCCTCGGTGACTTACCTGGGACATATCGTTGGGCATGGTATGGTGAGACCCAAGGACGCAAACGTTGAAGCCATCTTGTCCTTCCCCACTCCAAGGACGAGGAAGGAACTCATGCGCTTCCTGGGGATGTGCGGCTACTACCGTCGGTTCTGCAGTAACTTCTCCAGCGTGGCCGGACCCCTCACAGACCTTACCAGTTCTGCGGTCCCTTACATCTGGAACCAGAAGTGCGACCAGTCTTTCCACCGCCTCAAAGCCTTCCTTGCCTCTAAGCCTGTAGTCCACCCCCCTGACTACACCTTGCCCTTCCATCTGCAAATCGACGCTAGTGGTGTCGGAGTGGGGGCTGTGCTCCTACAACCCGACCCAACCACTGATGTCCTTCACCCTGTGGCATATTACTCCGCCAAGTTGAAAAAACATCAGACCAACTACTCGACCATAGAGAAGGAGGCCCTGGCTCTGGTGTTGGCAATAAAGAAGTTTGAATGTTACCTCCAGTCTTGCCCACAAACAACCCTAGTCTTCACCGACCATAACCCACTCACGTTCATCCAAACCAACAAGACCTCCAACCAGCGAATCCTCCGCTGGGCTCTCCTCACCCAGCCCTATAATCTACAAGTCCGGCACCTAAAGGGGGTGGACAACCTGATTGCAGACTCCTTATCCCGAGCTCCAGTGGAAATGTAGCAGCTACTCTCCAGACGCACCAGGTGATACCTCCTTCGCGCCCGCGCTACGAAGGTCTTTGGAGGGGGGGTGTGTTACGAACCCCTCCACCGATTGTCTTCATCTACCTACCCAGCACCACGAGCAACGCCATCTAGGGACGAAACACGAGTATGGCTCGTCTTAGTTACCACTCCCGGGTTTCCCTTCTCCATATCCTGGTTGTTGCGTCACTTCCGCCTCAGTCTACTTTGTCAGCTCCAATTCGAGGAGAGGACACTTCACTCTGGGAAGCGACCACAGGATCACCTATCCTGGAAACCTACGGCACAGTGACTACCTACCGTCTTCTACCATACTCAGCCTTGCTCGTCAGCCATCTCAGCTCCTCACTTAAGTATTTGTAATCTTGTATTGCCTCTCCCCCCTCCACATTGCTTCACTATTGTTTTATGTTTTATTACTATGTATATACTGTTCATGTTTAGGTTAAGTTTGGTTAAGGGTAGTTTATAAGCTGAATATTTTGTTAAGGAATTTATGGTACTTTATTATATACAACAAAAACTCGCATCCTTTGTCTACCCTTTTATAGTCCGATTGTCTTTGTTTTTTTTTTGTTGTTACCTGTTGGGATCTGGGTAGACGTATAACTATATTCTAAATCCCCAACTCGTAACACTTATAAAATTTAATAGAAGTAACCTGGGTGAATTTAATTTGCATTGCTGGAATTCTTATAAGACAGTGATTAATTTGAATGTAAACATGCCATAGTTTGCACGACACAAAAATTTTAGTTATCACTTTGTACATTATTCTGATTACATGTACAGTTCAGCTTTGCCTTTAGGACAGTGTGTGCATGTAAATGAGTTTCAATAAATGAATAAAGTTCCATATATTGAGCCAAAAATAATAGTTGAAAAACTTTATGTATACAGAGCTTGGATGGCTAAATTTTAGAATGACCAATAATTTTAATACTGTACTGTATAAAAATTACACAAATATTAAAGAGTACAATTTTCTTGATATTTACTCCAATGGAAACGAATGTAAACATAGAAGAGATTACTAAATTGGCTGAGTACCTCTTCAGCTTATCAGCTGATGTTCAAAACAAAACGTGATTTTCGTAAGGATTTCGTTAATAAAATTTTTTGGGGTTAACCGAATTGAAGATTCTTATGGAAGGGCATTCGTTAACGGAGGCATTCGTTAACCAAGGGACCACTGTAGTAGCAGCCATGAGTACGATATTTGAGCAGGGTGATTGTGAGGCAGTTCTCCTGGTTGATGCTTAGCATTCAACATACTCAACCACAAAGCTACACTGCACAACATCAAGATCAAGTGTCCAAGCTTTGCAATGTATGTTGAAAACACCTATAGGATCCCATCAAACCTCTATATAACAAACATCAAGGCACTAAGAGGAGATACCATCATGCAGTCAACTGAGGGAACAACGCATGGGGACCCTGTTGTAATAGCAAAGTACACGATAGGCCTATCCGTGCTCTAACACACAATAAAATTTGAAACAACAGCAGTCAAGCAAGTGGTGTAGGCCAACAAACTTACAGGAGCAGGAAAAGTGGAGGACATCAAAAAGTGGTGGGACCTGTTAACATCATATGGTCCACAAATAAGGTACCACCCAAATGCCAGCAAGTCCTTTTTTATTGTGAAATCAGAACACTATGAACGGGCACTGGAGGTGTTCGGTAGAAGTGAGATCAAAATAACAAAAGATGGCCAAAGATACCTAGATGCAATAATCGGCACGACGGACTTCAAGACCGAGTACGTCATTGAAAAGGTAAATGAGTGGGTCAGGGAAATTCCAGCTCTGTCGGATATTACTAAAACAGAGCCACTTGAGGCTTGTGGCATTCACTCACGGAGTCAAGCATCGCTGGAACTACCTCATGAGCATTATCCCTGAAATCGGGCCCCTTCTCCACCCTCTGGAAGAAGGCATCAGAGTCAATTTCATTCCCAAATTAGTGAAACACCTTCACTTAACTCCAGCAGAAAGGTCACTCCTTGCACTACCACGAAGCCTGGGAGGAATGGGATTGACCAATCCAGAGGAGATTGCTGCCACCGAACATCAAAACTCAGTCAAGCTCACAGCAGCCCCCACTGACCACATAATAGCTCAGAACGTAACAAGGGAGGTCGATACCAGCGAAGTAAACAAGATTCGACGGTCCATTACAGCAGAACATCCAATGTGATAAGTTGCAGCAACTGATGCTGCAAGTACCAAAGAATTGGGAAAAAAGTAGCTATAGCGCAGGAGGTGGGCACCTCGAACTGGCTAACTAAGTTACCGATAAGGGCAAAAGATTTCAGTCTTAATAAACAAGAATTTACAGATGCCATTGTTCTAAGGTACAGTAGGCCAGTTGAAGGATTGCCCTCCCAATGTGAGTGTGGCTCTTCCTATGATGTTGACCACACTATGGTGTGCAAGAAAGGGGGCTTCGTATGCATGAGGCACGACGAAGTAAGGGATCTCACTACAAATATGTTGCAGGAAATCTGTCATGATGTCAGGGTAGAACCGACCCTCCTTCCATTCAATGGTGAGAATTTCCAACATAGGACTTTAAACACATCCAACGAAGCCCGTGTTGACATCAGTACTCATGGATTTGGGATGTGGGGACAGTAAGCCTTCTTCAACATAAGGATTTTTTGTCCCATGGCCACATATCACCGCAACCTCGCAACCTAGCTCTCGATGCTGCACACAGGAGGAACGAGAACGTTAAGGCACCATCACTCCTCTGGTGTTCACAACCTCCGGTAGGATGGGACCAAGTTGCAAGATGCTTCTATGCCAAACTCAAGGGAGGTGTTATCCAAACAAGCAGCAGCCCAGAAGTTATGTTACAGCCTGGTTGAGAAGTCAACTGTCCTCTCTCCTTAATGTTTGCTTTGCTTTGCCTCAGGGGAACTTGTGCATCGGCCCCAAAGCCGACAACAACTGCAGATACTGACTACGAGGCAACAGACACTAAATGCCGCATAGATCTTTTTTCTTTTTTTTTTCACGAAACTTAGTTCACCCGGGCACATGTCGAAAGACCTGCAATGGGACCTAGGGGCAAAAAAAAATAGGAATAGAAAGAAATTAAAAATATAAAAGAAGAAGGTTATATTAATCTACACCACGAAGATGCTGGAAAACCAGCTTTTTAAAGTGAGACAGATTGTATTAGTAAGGAAACACAGAACAAGGCAGAGCATTCCACAGTTTGGTTGTATGAGGAAAGACGGATGCACTATAACAGGTTATTCTAGTGTGACTGACATTCACAGAGAAATGGTGGGCACCATGGGCAAGACGTGAGTTACGAGCCCACGGCCTTGCCGGCGGTACACAGGATGCCAAATACACTGAACATTGGCCGTTAAAGTACCTGTAAAAAGAGAGAGTGAAACAACATTGCAGCGAAGAGAAAGGAAGAAAGATTGTCAACTAAAGAAGGAGAGTTAATAAGATGAAATGTCTTGATTCCACCCTATCTAACAGTTGGACAGAAGAAGAGCCACCCCAGATATGAGAGCAGTACTCCAAGTTAGGATGAATGAATCCTTTATATACTTGAAGCAACTGCTCAGGAGTGAAGTAGCTACAGTATCTGTACAGCATTCCCAACTTTCAGAAGGCAGCTTTAGCACTGTTGAGGATGTGTGGCTTCCATGACATATTAAGAGGAAATGGTGAGACCTACCATATCTGTTACAGAAATTGGCAGAATGATAGCATCCTGAAATGTAATTGGTGGGAGATCATCTAATTTAGCAAGTGTAATTGATCTGCGGCTCATCTAACTTAGCACAGCTAGGGTAGCTATTTATGTATAGTAGGATAGTTAATTTTATGGTAATAAAATGGCTGCAAAGGTGTGGCTATTGGGGGAGGCTGCAGGCCATAATTAAAAAAATAGTAGGAGTAGTAGTAGTAGCTCTGTCGAATATTGTTAAAACAGAGCCACATGCGGCTTTTGCGGCATTCACCCAAGGAGTTAAGTGTCACTGGAACTACCTGACGCGCACTATCCCTAATACTGGGCCCCTCCTCCACCCTCTGGAAGAAGCCATCAGCGTCAATTTCATTCTCAAATTAGTGAAACACCTTCACTTAACCCTGGCAAAAAGGTCACTCCTTGCACTACCAGGGAGACTGGGGAGAATGGGATTGACCAATCCTGAGGAGAATGCTGCCACCAAACATCAAAACTCAGTCAAGCTCACAGCAGCCCTCACCGACCACATAATAGCTCAGAACGCAACAGGTGAGGTAGATACCATATAAGCAAACAAGATTTGACGGTCTATTACGAGAGAACGACAGCACAGCCAATGTGATAAGTTGCAGCAACTGATGATGCAAGTGCCAGAGAATTAAAAAAAAAAGTAGCCATAGCGCAGGAGGTGGGTGCTTCGAACTGGCTAACTACGTTACCGATAAGGGCAAAAGGTTTCAGTCTTAACAAACAAGAATTTACAGATGCCATTGCTCTAAGGTACAGTAGGCCAGTAGAAGGTTTGCCCTCCCACTGCATGTGTGGCTCTTTCTATGACGTCAACCACGCCATGGTATGCAAGAAAGGGGGCTTTGTATGCATGAGGCAAGACAAAGTAAGGGATCTCACTGCAAATATGTTGAAGGAAATCTGTCATGATGTCAGGGTAGAACCGACCCTCCTTCCATTGGATGGTGAGAATTTTTCAACATAGGACTTCAAACACATCCAACGAAGCCCGTGTTGACGTCAGTACTCATGGATTCTGGACACGGGGACAGCGAGCCTTCTTCGACATAAGCATTTTTATCCCATGGCCATATGTCACCACAACCTAGCTTTCGATGCTGCACACAGGAGGAACGAGAACGACAAGATTAGGGCATATGGGGAGAGAATTCAGAATGTTGATCAAGGCAGCTTCATTCCTCTGGTGTTCACAACCTTTGGTGGGATGGGACCAAGTGCAAGATGCTTCTACGCCAGACTCGTGGAGGTGTTATCTGAACAGAAGCAGCAGCCCAGAAGTTATGTTACAGCCTGGTTGAGATATCGTCTGTCCTTCTCTCTTCTTAGGTCTGCTTTGCTTTGCCTCAGGGGAACGAGAGCATCTTCCCCAAAGCCGACAACAGCTGCAGATTATGACTACGAGGCAACAGTCACTGAATGCTGCATAGATCAGTGGCTTAACTAACTCAACACAGCTAGGGTAGCTATTTATGTACAGGGATAGTTAATTTTAAGGTAATAAAATGGCGGCGAAGGTATGGCTATTGAGAGAGGCTGGAGTCCATGTTGAAAAAAGTAGTAGTAGTAATAGTACGTAGTAGGAAAGGTGAATGAGTGGGTTAAGGAAATCCAAGCTCTGTCTCATATTGCTAAAACAGAGCCACATGTGGCTTTTTTTTAGCATTCACCCATGGAGTCAAGCATCGCTGGAATTACCTGATGTGCACTATCCCTGATGTCAGACCCCTCCTCCGCCCTCTGGAAGAAACCATCAATGCTGCTTTTATCCCAACACCAGTGAAAAACCATTACTTAACCCCAGCAGAAAGGTCACTCCTTGCACTCCCACTGAGACTAGGAGGAATGGGATTGACTAATCCAGTGAAGCTTGCCCATACAGAACATCAGAACTCTGTCAAGCTCCCTTGACCTTAGTGTGCAGCGTTGCCGCTTGTAATAAAAAACAAAATATCCATATGGTTATTGAGTAAATACATTTAAGGTTCTTTTAAAATTCTGCTACATTCATTTTCTTTTTTCGTGAAAAAAAAAATCATTATGTATATCCGTACATAGCTGCAAGACCAACCAGAAGTACTGTGACAGGACTGAGAGCCGGTAGGCTTGGCAATGCTGCAACAGGCCAGGATTTAAATGCCAAGTAGCACTTTTAAATGAGACGAGTTGCCACTTTTACTGGTATTTCTTGTTTTCTTGGGTCATTTTGAGATGTTTTGTCCATAAAACAAAACGTATATTTTTCCCGACCGGGAGGGTGTTACCGTGTACAGGTATGTATAATAATGTGACCTTTTACAAGTTAATATAGAACTACAAAGGACAATCTTAGGCAGCAAAAACTTGTTGGGGGGGGGGGGGGGGGAGGGGGGAACACACATTATAAGCTGGGCAATACATATGAAGATCTAAACATAAGAGATCATTTCAGAGCTCTGCAATTACATGATAGTTAAGACATCTGAAATGCATTAGATCACTAAAAATTTTCTAAGCCAAACAATCATTCATTTACAGTCATTACTGCTATAACGCATGTTTTGTCAACGCGAATTGGCTATAACGCGATTAATGAACAGAAGAACGATATTTGTAAAACGCGAACGCGTGTTGGCTGTAACGCGATTCCATTCAAACGTTTTAAGTGCATTGTCGCTTGGCGCGGAGTTATGCAGTGTTTACAGTTCACATTCGACATCACATGTTCAATTGATTCATGTGTTTTGTTTGTGAAGTGTTATTTGATAGGGACTATAAATTTCATCCTTTTTTTTTTTTGCAAATTTAGCTGTTCCCATAAATACTGTATGAACAAATAAAATAAAAATAATGTTTCGCAGTGTGGACTAATAGCGTTTTACACCCGCGCTCTCTGTTTCCATCACACGATCAGTTGAAACACGTGGGTCGTTTAGAAGCGTCCTCAGTGATTTTTGCTTACTATTTCTCAATTTTGTGGTATTAACTGTGTTACATTTACTGTATGATGTCATTATTAGATATGAATGTAGCATTTATTTAGACTGTGCTATCCTTTGTATTGGGCTAACAAATAATTTTTTTTTGATTTAGAGTAATCTGCACCTAACCCTATTTTCTCCATAAGCCCTGTTATTTCTATTGAGCGAATTTCTACAACGCGAGGTTTTACAAGAACACAACCATCGCGTTGTAGCAGAACTGACTGTATTATATGTTGGGCAAAACCCACTTGTAGTATAAATTATAATAAAGGCTCACCATACATGACTTACTTTTCAACGATCTGAAGATCTCTCAAACGTATCAATTTTGTAGAATTATTGATTGAGTCTTGTAACTTGGTAACATCTTCTTGGGAGAATTTTGTGTGACATGGATTGAGAAATTCAACTACAAATGGGCGGCCATTCCCAAGACATCGAACATCAACATCTTCTCGTCCAGATGAAGAGAACTTTATATCTGGACAAGAAAAAGATATTGACAGAAAATAATACTCTATTAATACTTACAGCAGACAACCAGTTGACACTAAAATTAGGACATAAATGGTATATTATAATATACCATTTTTTAACATTGATATAAAGACAAAGGGAGAGCATACCGTATAGTGAAAATTGAAAATGGGGGAATGATTGTGGGATTCTAATTTATGAATAAGAGGTCAACAGATGACTTGAGATTACAAAGTGAGTTAGTTCACAGGACACTGCTACCTATTACCATATCCTTAACATGTTGTGGATGGCACTAAAGTAGCTACACCATCCAAAAGGTAGAGCATACAAATGATTTGGATGTTAATATAGAGAACATCAAGATCAATGAGCCAAGGCAACCTCCTTAATAATAATAATAATAATAATAATAATAATAATAATAATAATAATAATAATAGTACAGGTTGTACCTCTCTCGTCCGGCAACCTCGGGACCTGACCGGTGCCGGACCATGGAAATTCACCCTTTTCCTGGATAGATAGTGACTTGTGCTTATGCTTGGAAGCACTAGCACCACTTTCTCTGCTTCATGGTCTCTTTGAAGACATATTGAAGGGTTAAATGTCGTACAGTAGCTTCTCAAAATTCGCAAGTTTTTAATTCGACGTTTTCTATTTGAACACACAAAAAAACAACACATTTGAAAATTTTGACGGCGGAAACTCGAATTTCGACGGGTTTGAACGGCCCACCAACGTTCAGACGACGTGCATAATCATGTAAACAGCGTCATTTCTCTTATGTACAAAAGATTCATTATTGTTTATTACTGAAAGTCTTTTTGATTGAATTAATGTTTGTGTGTGCAAAATGAGCAATACAATTCATTAATAATATGTAGAATATTAAAACACGAGGAAATGACACAGCATTGTTTTTGTTGATTACAAAACCAGTGACTGACTGGTTCTACATATAAAACTGAGGAAAATAAGACCCTGGTTGTAGCTGTAGTAAAATTAATATGGTTGTTTAAAGTAATGTTATTTAATGTTAATAAATGGAACAATAGAAGTAGCTAACGATAATGGTAAAGAAAAAAAGAGAGATCGCGTATGTAAGTGTGCATGCGCACACGTGAAAACATATCATCATTACTTTACATAAGAATATGAAAGCAACACTTATTTACTGTTCATATATATTTTAATTAATGTTTCTGAATTTGTTTTTATTGAATTAATTTTTGTGTGTGCAAAATTAACAATACAATTTATTAATAATACGTGGAACATTAAAACACACGAGGAGACGAGACGGCTGCCGGCATTGTTTTTGTTAAAGCTTACAAAACCAGTGACTGATTGGTTCTACATATAAAACTGAAGAAAATAAGACCCTGAGTTTAGCTGTAGTAAAATTAATGTAAAAAAATTAATATGGTTGTTTGAAGTACCTGTAATGTTATTTAATGTTAATAAATGGAACAATATAAGTAGCTAACCATTAATGGTAAAAAAAAAGTGAGACTACGCGTAAGTAAGTGCGCACATGTGAAAACATATCGTCATATATCGTCATATATATTGAAGGGTTAAATGTTGTACTCTGTATAGACAAGCAGAGAGAGAGAGAGAGAGAGAGCAGCCGAACTGCCGGATGTAAACAAACCTTAATTTCCTGCGGCTTTGTTGTTGATTTTTTTTACGGAGAATAGCCCACCTGGGCATAGGTCACTGACCCACATTGGGGCCTGAGGGGCAAAATTTTAATACTCCTGTAATAATAATAATATTCAGATAAGATAAAAAAAGAAAAAAAAAAGAAAAAAAGCTGCCTATCTACCTATTGGACAAACTAAAATCGTTCCGGACCACGGGAGTTTCCTGACAACAGAATGCCGGACTAGAGAGGTACAACCTGTATAATAATAACAATAATAAAAGCTGGTTTTTTGTTTCTCAAAATGACCGATTCTTCTTAAGAATTCACTGGTACTAAAAATACTGCAAAGTCAAAGGACCTGATAATAAGAGAAAAAACTATAACAGTACAGTACATGCAATCCTTCTGACACAAACAAATTACCCCATATCAACAAACCCCTTTCTAAATCTGAGAGAGGTAGGAAAGAAACCAAACCATCCACTCATCTCTCGATCATAAACCAGGATTTCCAGTCAATTTTACTTTATGAAAATGAACATTTGATTCTTCCTGAAATTCCATTTTATGCTTACTGGAAGCCCAGAACTAGTCCTTAATGCTTGGTGAATACCATAATACAGTACGTCTTGTCAGAGACAGGTGTAAAAAATCAGATTCTACACCCAGTGAGAAATTAGTTGGAACTGAAGTGTTGTTTTGGTTTCTGGTTATGACGAGACAAGTGACTGGGTGGATAATCCCTGTTATTGTGACAATGATTCTCTCATCTTTATGCTGTAAATAACAACTCCTGCTTCTGTGCAAACCATTTTCAGGGCAATAATTGCAGTGGGATATTGAAACTAATCTTACCAGGACAGACAAAAGGTTATAAATTCAATACAGTAGGCCCTTAACATACGCGGGTTTATAATACATGGTTTGCAAATACGCGGATTGCCCCGCCGGAGGAATATTCTGTACATTTTAGAAATTTGAGTACATTCAAATCGTGCGCCATTCAACTCGCGCGCGGCACCGAAAACGGGACACCGCCCACTCCCGCAACCTCACACACACACACGCATATAGCTCTCCCTAACTCAGTCAGTCTCGCTGTAACCACGCTTGTGTTGACATCAGCATTGTAGTTGCAAAAATATTACATTTCCGTGAATGTATTATATCAAGCACAGTATGAATAGAATATCACTAATATAAGAGTATTTTAATCGAAAACTACTTAAAAAATGAGTAACATATCTTGAACATCGGAAGGCTAGGTAAAGTCTTTTGTTTTCATGTAGTTTATCCTAATTTACATTGAAATGCATTACATTTCAGCAAAACTACTATTTATTTCTGAGAATATGGAAATGTAATATTTTGCTGAAATGACGTACGTATTACAGTGGAAAGTGACGAAAGCAATGACTCGCTTTCTTTCGTTTAAAAGATGTTACCGAAATCGTTTTTCGAATGGTTTTCAGTTAAAAAACTGTTGTATTACAATAATATTCTATCCTAATTCACTTGTGATGCAACAGTTTTTTTAACTGAAAACCATTCGAAAAGCGATTACGGAAACATCTTTTGAACGAAAGAAAGCGAAAGTCATTGTTTTCGTCACTTTCCACTGTAATACGTACGTCATTTCAGCAAAATTATTACATTTCCGTGAATGTAGTGTATCAAGCACAGTATGAATATAATATCATTGTAATATAACAGTATTTTAACCAAAACTATTAAAAAAACGAGTAACATCTCTTGAACATTGGAAGGTCTTTTGTTTTCGTCATGTATTTTATCCTATTTTACATTGAAATACATCACGTTTCAACAAAACTACTATTTATTTCTGAGAATATATTCATTCAGGCACAGTTTAGGTAAAATATACATGTGCTGTAACATTTTTTTAATTGAAAACGATTCGAAAAACACGTACCCTCTAGCCCTGTTCAAGGAGAAGCCTGGGAGGAGCTGTTTGGTGCTTAAGACGATGACAAGGAAAATGATTTTGATTGATTTTAATGAAAATATTCAGAAAGATCCTGGCACTGTCAAGGAAAGTGGCTGCTGAAGGCTTCCGGGACATGGCAGAGGACGAGATTAGGGAGCTAACTGAAGAGCACGACACTGAGCTGACCGAGGAGGATCTACAGGAGTTAGTAGACTCGGGCAAGGAAGAGGAAGCGAAAGGGAAAGAGGATGAGGAAAAGCACCAAGAAATAACATTGGAGAAGTTGGGGAAGATGACCAGGAATATTGAGGCACTGAAAAACCTGGCCTATAGTATGGACCCCTCCATGGTGCGTGCCCTGAAATTCATGCGAGGGATGGATGACGTTTTCGCTCCATACAAAAACATCATGGAAGAAATGAAAGAAAGAGACGACAACTCCCCATCACAATGTTCTTTGATCACCGAAGGAGAGATTTAACACCATAAATAACTGGCGGCAGTGAGGAAGCAGCTGAATCCACCGTCGCCCCCACTTCACCACCCGTTATGGAATTGAGTGACGATGAGCTCGATGACCCCCGCCCTGTCGCCGAGGAGAGGTACAGTACAGTAAAGTGAAATTTCTCTCTTTTTTTTAATAGCTTTTCTTGCCATGTTTATTGTTTGTAAAAATGCACAGCACAGTACAGTTCAGTACTGTACATAGGAAGTGGAGGTGCAGTTACTCACAAAACATTTGTGTTCGTTGTCGGCAGTAGTGACGGGGAGGAGGCAGAGGGGGTGGAGGAGGCAGAGGGGGTGGAGGAGGTGGAGGAGGTAGAGGAGGGAGCGGAGGGAGCGAGTTGGGAGGAGTGGTGACCTTGGACGCGGGAGCAGGGACGAGTGGAGATGCCAGCCAGTACTTTACGGGTGTATGAATTGTTTTTATTGCTATTTTTGCATTTTAATATTAAATATTGTACATTACGTTTCAACAAAACTACCATTTATTTCTGAGAACATGGAAATGTAATATTTTTGCTGAAATGATGTACGTATTACAGTGGAAAGTGGGATAAAATTGTGACGAAAGCAATGACTTTCTCTTTCTTTCGTTCAAAAGATGTTACCGTAATCGCTTTTCGAATGGTTTTCAGTAGTGGGATTATAAGGCTAATGATAGGATAGAATATTATTGTAATACAGTACGAGTACAACAGTTTTTTAACTGAAAACCATTCGAAAAGCGATTACGGTAAAATCTTTTGAATAACGAAAGAAAGCGAAAGTCATTGTTTTCGTCTTTCCACTGTAATATGTGCGTCATTTCAGCAAAAATATTACATTTCCATATTCATTTCTGAGATATATTCATTCAGTCACAGTTAAGGTAAAATATTCTTGTGATGTAATATTTTAATGAAAATACCCGGTATTTAAAAATACGGTATCGTAGTTCTCTTTTGTTTCAAATGTAATGAACAAAAATTTACGTACAGTATCTATAAATAAACTTTAAAAAATGAATACTTTGTTTTACATCGTCCTGTGCATACCAAACCATGCATTTGGCTACTTTGGGCTAGCTATGATGATGCAAGAGATCTGCCCTGGCAACTGTACCGACACTCACAGCTGGTGGTGCGTTGGTGTGTCATTTCCATTGTTTACTGGTAGTTACTGGTAAATATTTTTCAACCTAATGAAACTATTACCCGTTCAGAGGTCGACCCCCAAATTTTTGCTAAATAATTTGGTCTTAAAAACTTGAACTACACACAGGTATATACGGTAAATAAGGACATGGGGGGACCAGGTTTTTTTTTTGGGGGGGGGGGGGGCAGCACATATACGCGGATTTTTAACATCCACGGGTATCTCTGTTACGTAACCCCCGCGTATGTTAAGGGCCGACTGTACATATTTATCCTTATCTTAATTTACTTTCAAAATTTATCTGTAAAGTAAGACCATTAACAAAATTTAATATTGTACAAGGTAAGTCACTTACCTTCAGCATGAACAGCTTCATTGAGAGTGTGACATAGTAACTCCTGCACACTGGACTCTAATTTCCTTTCACCTTCAACAAACCAAGGAGTTTGGGGCAAGTCTCTGCTATACTTATTGTAGCGACCTTTGTGAAAATTAACATATGTAGTAGCATGCGATATACAGTACACTGAACTGGGTTTTAATTTAAATACAAATGTACTCATATCAACATAACCATGCAACTAAATAGAAACCAGAGTTGCAAAATGTACTGAACTTTCATATTTAAGTATAAGTATTGATACATTGGCAAAATGTTACTCAAGTAGAAGTAAAAGTATCGCATTCTTATAATACTCAATTAATGAAAGTGAAAAGTAACAACAAAATTATTATTTGTCTTAAATATTAAAATAAATCCACAGTAAATTATAAAAAATAAGTAACTAAAGATTAAAATAAAAAACACAGCATTTCACATGTTTATTTGCAAATCTTTCTATTAAGATTAATCAATAACTGATTCACAAAATTATGGCTATCCAATCAGGATCTTTTAGGCCTAAATATAAGCCCAGCGTGACCTACCGAAAGAGAAAACATTCAGCTGCTCTTCTCCCTACAATCCATCGCAGGGATGGTGAACGGGCTGAAAATATATCAACACAACACTATGATCACTTTCTTCCTATTCCACACAAGTATTGTTGATGTGGATTCATGGTCCGGAGACATAATGTTGTCTCTGTTCGCATTAGGCTAGGATACAGACCTATCTGGCATGTATTTGAGGTGGGAGATGACCTGCATTTCTCTTCCTGCAAACTCTGTAACTGTCCCAACGCTAACACCCTTCAACATTACTACCTTGACTGTCCCACTGTCAAGGACCTCCTACCACAGGGAGTCACTAACCACTATATATCACTACCTACTTATTCATAATAATTTTGATTTAATTTTTGTATGTTAGCCACACCTTGTTAAGTGCTAACTCCCAGTGTCCTTAAGCATATCAATATGATCTCCATATCACAAGTCATTGCTTGTCCTATGAGACACAAGTGCCAATGGTCTTGTGCCTAGGCTTGTCGCCCCTGGGGTGTAATAAATTAATTAACCCTATGCCCCGGTTGATGTTCCGGAATGTCCATCTAGGGCGCCCCAGTGGACATGCCAGAATGCACACATTTTCGTGGCATTGTTTGAATACCCAGCGCAGGTTATCAGGTTTCAGCATGACTATTTGCCTGTCATGCCACACACTCGACCACAAGAAAGCTTCCTCAATATCAGTACAGGTCCACAATCCCTTATCCGCAATTCCGATATCCGAAAAGCTCTGGAAACCTAAAGTTATTTTGTGGAGCATCACTCGTGTGCACGACATACCCAGAGTGACGCTGAATATGATCCGACTCGGCCGAACTGACCCACGCAGGTGTGAGGCGTCAGTTGTGTCTCAGCAGAATATAACTTGCAATGCTGGAATCCTTGCAAGACAGCGAATAATTTGAGTGCAGTTGAACCTCGATTTACGCGGTTCTCGTTTACGCGTTTGGTCATTTACGCAGTACTGTACCTTGCCAGAACCGAGATGCCCGATTTAAGAGGTGAATTTACTCACTTAAGCGGGTGAAGTATAATTTGTTTATTTACTGAAGATATATAAGTTTTTGGCTCATAAAATATATAATTAACATTGCTGGAATCCTTACAAGATGGTGATCATTTTAAATATAAACATCGTAACATTTGCATTAGACATACAAATTTTAGATGTAATTTAAGGAGATCATGAAAATAAGCAAATATTCTATCTTTTGTGCAAAATATATGAAGTTTATATTCAAAATATTCCCTGACCTGCAAGGAATCCAGAAATGTCAATTACAGTATATTATCCTAACTTTAGTCGGAGGTATTATTTATTACTAAAAATGTAAATACAGTCAACCCTCACTTTACGCGGTCCCACATTCCGCGTTTCCACGTTTCCGTGGTGCCCTGCCAGAACCCAGGATGCTCACATTCCGCGGTGGGTGTACCCCTTTACACGGGTGAAGTATAATTTCATTATTTAGCTCATAAAATTCATACAAATTATCTGGCCAGAATATAATTTACATTGCTGGAATTCTTACAATTTGATGATCATTTTGAATATAAACATCATAGATTTTGCATTAGACATAAAATTTTTAGATATAATGTTTACTCTGAGTAAATATGTTATCTTTTGTGCAAAATATATGACATTTATATTCAAAATATTCCTGGTCTTACAAGGAATCCAGCAATGTCAATTATATTATCCTAACTTTAGTTTGAGGTATTATTTAATACTAAATGTTAAAATCTAGTTTTTTCACCCACTCTTTCTCTTGAAGGGAGGGTTGGTGGGAGGTGGGGGGGAGGGTTGGGACGGACTGACCAACTGGCTTGTTGGAAGAGGGGGTAGGCAAGGTGGGGTACTTTGACTGACAGATAGTGTCGTGAAGAATATTTTTTTTTTTATTAACTGAAGATATTTGTTTTAGCTCATAAAATTCATACAAATTACTCGGCCAGAATATAATTTACATTGCTGGAATTCTTACAATTTGATGATCATTTTGACTATAAACATCATAGATTTTGCATTAGACATACAAATTTTAGATGTAATGTTTACTCTGAGTATATATGTTTATCTTTTGTGAAAAATATATGACATTTATATTCAAAATATTCCTGGTCTTACAAGGAATCCAGCAATGTCAATTATATTATCCTAACTTTAGTTTGAGGTACTATTTATTACTATACCTGGTTTTCCCCCCAAAATTTCTCAGAGGGAAGAGCCAGTGAGTGTACTGTGAGAAGAGGGGGAGGGAGTGGAGTCCATTATTTGAATGGACATTAACTTGGCGACTGTATTTCTCTATTTCTTTTAAGTATTAATTGTGTGCATGTACCATCATAAAATTAAGATGTTATTTTTACTAGAACATAGGCATTGTGTTGGAAAAAGTGGAGTTTGGGGGTCAGCTGGTCTCTATTTCTTTTAATCCCATATGTTATGTTATTCACTTTACGTGTTTCTCACTTTCCGCAGTACCCTGTGGGTTACATTAACCGCGTAAAGTGAGGGTTAACTGTATACTGTTTTCTCCCAAACATTTCTCTAGTAGGGAGGGAAGGTGGAAGGTGGGGGGTGGGGGGTGGGGGGTGGGGGGTGGGGGGTAGGGAGGGACCCAGCGAGCTGGGAAGAGGGGGGAGCGGAGGCGGGATATTTTGATTGACAGATAGTGTCTGGGTGAATAATAATTTGTTAATTTACTGAAGATATTTGTTTCAGCTCATAAAATTCACACAAATTACCCGGCCAGAATATAATTTACATTGCTGGAATTCTTATAAGATTTTGATTATTTTAAATATAAACATCATGGAATTTGCATTAGACATTCAAATTTTAGATCTAATTTAAGAATTTTGATTACAAAGCCAAAATTTTATCGTTTGTGCAAAATACATGACGTTTATATTCAAAATATTCCTGGCCTTGCAAGGAATCCAGCAATGTCATTTATATTATCCTACCTTAAAATCTAGTGTTTTCACCCAAACATTTCTCAGAGAGGGAGGAGCCAGCGAGTGTGGGAAGGGAGGGGGGGGGGGGGGTTGAGTCCATTATTTGAATAGACATTAACCTGGCGACTGTATTTCTCTTAAATTTTAATTGTGTGTGCAAACCATCATAAAATTAAGATGTTATTTTTACTACAACATAGGTATTATGTCGGTATTGTGTCGGAAAAAGTGGAGTTTGGGAGTCAGCCCAGTCACTATTTCAATTAATCCCATATGTTCTGTTATTCCATTTACGCGTTTTACGTGCTACTCCGCGGGTTCAATTGACCGCGTAAATCAGGGTATTACTGTATAGACATCATATATTTTGCACAAGAGATAAAAAATTTATTATATTAGTGTAGTACATTTTAGTACAAGTGTTTCAACTGTATTTTTGGGTAGATATACAATGGTCCCTCGGTTAACGAGCGCCTTGGTTAACGAGATTTCGGTTAACGAGTTACCTTCCATAAGACTCTTAACTTTGGTTAACGAGCAAGCCCTCGATTAACGAGTTTCTTACGAGCCGACCTCAACATGTTTTCGCTTGCATTTGGCGGTCCACCAGCTGTAGTATTAGTCCGCCAATACAGTAATCGGTTCTAGGGCTTAAATTCCTTACCATTTTAGCAAATATCAAGAAGTTTATACTATTCAATAATTTTAAAAGTTTAATATTAAATTTTTTAGTCATTTTAACAATTATTGAACATAATTGAAGGTAATGAAACTAGTTTTATGCACGCCATCCAGCCTCTCAACACACCATACAGGCGTCAGTCTTGGTGTCTTTTCAGTGGAGGTATCATCTTGCTTGAGTCTCTTCAACTAAACGGTTTTTTCCTGTGTTTGCAAGCAAATTATTGGTCATTATGAAATTTATTTTACATATTGATAATATATAATGCAGTGCAGTGTTGATTTAAAGAAAATAATCTTGAATTACACCAAGAGAACTAAAATTTTATGGGTGAAATGGCGCCATGGGGTGACTTCTCTTCCACCCCAATGCCTTCTCTTCTCCCTTCTCCTCCACCCCCATTCTAATTCCCATCATCATCATCATCCAGGAGCCTTCTACATACACGTCTCAAAGTAGGTGTACTTTTCTACCCCTTTTGTTGAATTTAGGCAATTTTCAGTGAGCTGGAACCAATTACCCAAAAACCCATTGAAACAATGGTTTCGGTAAACGAGTTTTTTGGTTAACGAGCAACCTTCTAGAATTGATTGTGCTCGTTAACCGAGGGACCACTGTACATAACTTTCTTCACTTATTTTTACTCATTTACATACACACACCATCCTAAATAAATATTGTGAAAAAAAAGAAGAAATAATTGTCCTAAGGGCAAACCTGTACTATACTCAAATGCACTAAATAATAAAAAAAAATTATGTGTAGTGCAAACTATAGCATGTTTATACAGTGGTCCCTCGGTTAACGAACGCCTCGGTTAATGAATTACCTTCCATAAGAATCTTCTTTTCGGTTAACGAAAAAAAATTCGGTTTACGAATTCCACTCAACATGTTTTCGCTTGCTCACCAGCTGGAATATTAGTCCGCCAATTCAGTAATCGATTCTAGGGCTTAAATTCGTTCCCATTTGAGTAAATATTCAATAATTTTACAAGTTTTATATTAAATTTTTTAGTCATTTTAACAATTATTTAATATAATTGAAGTACAGGAAACTAGTTTTTAGCACGCCAAAAAGCCATTTGACTCACCCAGCAGGCGTCACTTTGTATCTCTGGTCAGTAGAGGTAACATCTTGCTTGAGATTCTCTTGAACATAAACTATTTTTACGTTCTTACAGTGCAATTATTGGTGTTGATTTAAAGAAAATAATCCTTAATTACAGCTAATGAACATAAAATTTTTGTGGTGAAATTACTGTATTGAATCCAGCATGGCACCAAAGAAATCGAGAAAGGCAATGTCAATTCAAGTGATTCAGGAAATTATTAAGAAACATGAAGAAGGCATTAGAACAAATGTGCTTAGTAAGGAACATGGCATGTCGGCATCAACTGTGTCAACAATTCTTGCACAGAAAGACAAGTTCAAAGAAGTGAAAGTGAGAAACAAATCTACCAGAGTGTTTAAAGGTAGATCATTAATAGCAGAAACAGAGAGGTTACTTCTTATTTGGATTAGGGAAAAACAAATGAAAGGTGATTAAGTTTTTACTGAATTTATTTGTGAAAGAGCCAGGGAAATTACGAACATTTAAAGGAAGATCAATCTGGTTCTTCTGGCACAGAGTTTGAAGAGTTAGGGGCAGCAAGGGCTGGTTCAAAAAATTTAAGAAAAGAAGTGACATTTTTAGTGTTGTGAGGTATGGTGAAGCTGCCAGTGCAGATAAAGAAGGAGCAGCAAAGTTTGTAGTGGAATTTAAGAAACTGGTAGAGGAAGAAAATTATCTTCCACAGCAAGTGTTCAATGTGGAGGAAACTGGGCTGTTCTGGAAGAACATTCATCATCAGAGATGAAACCTCTTTACCTGGGCATAAACCCATGAAGGACCGTCTCACTCTATTGCTTGGTGCCAATGCTTCAGGGGATTTCCGAATGAAGCCTATGCTTGTCTACCACTCTGAGAACCCCAGGGTGTTCAAGCAACAAAAGGTGGTAAGAGGACAACTTGGAGTTTATTGGAAGTCCAACAGTAAGGCATGGGTGACAAGACAGCTCTTTAATGAATGGGCTGTTGAGGTGTTTTTACCTTCTGTGAAGAGCTACCTAACCACCAATAAACTCCCTTTAAAGGCTCTTCTCCTTATGGATAATGCCCCTGGTCATGACCCTCAACTTGCCAGCACTTTGGAGGCTCAATTTGACTTTGTCAAAGTGTTGATTTTGCCTCCCAACACTATATCAATTATGCAGCCAATGGACCAGAATGTGATCAGCAACTTCAAGAAGCTGTACATGAAGAAAATGTTCAGGAGGTGTTATCAGGCAACTTCCACTGATCCTGAACTAACACTGGCACAGTTCTGGAAGACACAATACAACATCCTGGAGGCTGCAAAATTTATTGTGTCATCATGGCATGAAGTCTCCATTAGATCCCTCAATTCTGCATGGAAAGCACTGTGGCCATCAGCAGTCCATGATTTTGAGGGATTTGAGGAAGAAACGGAGTTGGACAAGGAGATCGTGTCCATTGGTTAGTCATTGGGCCTCGAAGTGGAGGAGGATGATGTGGAAGAGCTTGTGATGTCTCATGAGTGGGAACTTACTCCTGATGACTTGAAGCAACTGGATGAGATGTTAGAAGCTGACAGTGGTGAGGAGGAAAGGGAAAGTGATGACCATGTGTCTTCTTCAGATTTGAAGGATGTTGTTTACCACTGGGAGATGTTCAAGAAACTGGCTTCAAGGCACCCTGATGTGGAAAAAACAGAACCTGTTTTGTGTAGTGTTGAGGACAAAGTGCTCTCCTTCTTCAAAAATCAGTTAATGATGAGGAGGAGAAATGCCCCACAAACAAAAATTGACAGTTTCTTCACTAAAAGGCAGCAGGAAAAAGATGCTACCCCTCAGCCTTCAACTTCAAAAAGGAGAGAGGATTTTCCTACTGCAGAATCTGTCAGTCCAGAGGTTCCTGACATATTCATGGAAGGTGACGCGCCTTCCAAGAAGCAGTAAAATGCTTCTCCTCCATCCCCACTTCCTTCTCTACTCCCTTCTCCTCCTACACCTCCCACTTCAAATTAGCATCAGCATCATCAACGAGCCTTCTACATACCTCAAGGTAAGTGTACTTTACTGCATTATTTTTTTACTTTATGTGATATTCGGTGAGCTGGAGCCAATTACCCAAAATCCCATTAAAACAATGGTTTTGGTTAACGAAATTTTCAGTTAACGAACAACCTTCCGGAACGAATTGTGTTCGTTAACTGAGGGACCACTGTATTCAAATTAATCACTATGTTACAAGAATTCCAGCAATGTAAGTTATATTCTCCCACGTTAATTCAGTAACATTTTATACGTGAAAAATTTAAAACTCTATATGACAGATAAGACGCACTGTGCCGGCTGGTGAATACCTCACCTCACCCCCCACTCCTCCCCCCTGCCTGGCTGTCAACACATTACCTCCCCCTTCCCAGGGGCGAAGGTATTTTTAGGCTTGAAGTTTTTATCTTATAAAATGTCACAGACTAAACTTAGCAGAATATAACTTGCATTGCTGGAATCCTTGCAAGATAACGAATACAGTAATTTTAATGCAGACATTATACACCTCAAATTAAGTGTTGAAATATTTTTTTGTTTATGTATTTATGATTGTACAGTATGCTGTACAGTTGTACCCCACTTAACGCGGTCAATAGAACCCAGAGGGTCCCGCGTTAAGTGAACAACAGAACATATGGGACTAATTCCAATAGAAACCAGCCCGACCCCCAAACTCCACTTTTTGAAGACACATAACTATGTTGTAGTAAAAATAACATCTTAATTTTATGATGGTACATGCACACAATTAATACTTAAGAGAAATAGAGAAATACAGTCGCCAAGTTAATGTCCATTCAAATAATGGACTCAACTCCCTCCCCCTCTTCTCACACTACACTGCTGGCTCTTCCCTCTGAGAAATTTTTGGGGGAAAACCAGGTATAGTAATAAATAATACCTCAAACTAAAGTTAGGATAATATAATTGACATAGCTGGATTCCTTGTAACACCAGGAATATTTTGAATATAAATGTCATATATTTTTCACAAAAGATAACATATTTACTCGGATTAAACATTTTATCTAAAATTTGTATGTCTAATGCAAAATATATGATGTTTATATTCAAAATGATCACCAAATTGCAAGAATTCAAGCAATGTAAATTATATTCTGGCCGGGTAATTTGTATAAATTTTATGAGCTAAAACAAATATCTTCAGTTAATAAAAAAAAAATATTCTTCACGACACTATCTGTCAATCAAAGTACCCCACCTTGCCTCCCCCCTCTTCCAACCACGCGGTCAGTCCCAACCCTCCCCCCAGCCCCCACCAATCCTCCCTTCAAGAGAAAGGTTGGGTGAAAAAAATAAATTTTAACATTTTGTATTAAATAATACCTCAGATTAAAGTTAGGATAATATAATTGACATTGCTGGATTCCTTGTAAGACCAGGAATATTTTGAATATAAATGTCATATATTTTGCACAAAAGATAACATATTTACTCAGAAAAAACCTTTTATCTAAAATTTGTATGTCTAATGCAAAATATATGATGTTTATATTCAAAATGATCATTAAATTATAAGAATTCCAGCAATGTAAATTATATTCTGACCGGGTAACTTGTATGAATTTTATGAGCTAAAACAAATATCTTCAGTTAATAAAAAAAAAAATATTCTTCACAGGGTAACAGATGGTCGGTCGGTCCATCCCTCCCCCCCACCCCCCACCAACCGTCCCAAGGAGATGTGTGGGAAAACCAGAATAGTATTTAACTTTTTAGTAATAAAGAATACCTCAAACTAAAGTTAGGATAATATAATTGACATTGCTGGATTCCTTGTAAGACCAGGAATATTTTGAATACAAATGTCATATATTTTGCACACAAGATAACATATTTACTCAGAGAAAACATTTTATCAAAAATTTGTATGTCTAATGCAAAATATATGATGTTTATATTCAAAATGATCACCAAATTATAAGAATTCCAGCAATGTAAATTATATTCTGGCCGGGTAATTTGTATGAATTTTATGAGCTAAAACAGGCAGTCAGGCAGGGTGGCGGGTGGGGCAAATCCCAAAATAGCGTCTGGAGCCGGACACTCACCGCGTATATGTGGAAAAAATCCGTGTTAAGTGAAAGTTCAGCTCTGGCGAGGCACCGCGTATATGAAAAAACGCGTTAAGTGAAACCGCGTTAGGCGGGGTAATACTGTACTTGTACAGTACAGTACTGTATTTTGTTTATATTTAATGTTTTGTTAATTGTATTCCCGGTATACTGTATACTTTGTATGTACTTTTTAATCCATATTCATAAGGTTCGTTGCAGAAATATTAATGTGTTTGCTTAAGGGGTGCTGCCACAGACCCACTAGGGTGTTACCATAATATACAATATTGTACAGTGATCCCTCGGTTAACGAGCGCCTCGGTAAACGAGATTTCGGTTAACGAGTTACCTTCCATAAGATTCTTAACTTCGGTTAACGAGCAATCCCTCGATTAACGAGTTTTTTACGAGCCGACCTCAACATGTTTTCGCTTGCATTTGGCGGTCCACCAGCTGTAGTATTAGTCCACCATTACAGTACAGTGAACGCTCGCTTTACGTGGTCAATTGAACCCACGTCGGCCCACGTAAAGTGAGAAACACGTAAAGTGAACAACATAACATATGGGATTAATTGAAATAGAGACCGAGCCGACCCCCAAACTCCACTTTTTCCTGACACAATACGTACGTTTTGGTAAAAATAACATCTTAACTTTATGATGGTATGCACACACACACACATAATGTAGAAGGGAACAATCAATAAGAGAATAATATACTGTAGGTTAGGTTAGAAAAAACAAGGTTAGAGTCAACACGTTAGTAGAAGAGATGGGTCGGCATACAGTAATGGAGGCTGGTTCCGAGGCAGAGGAAAGGCTACTGGCCCTCAGGTGAGTCTTCATCACTGTTATCCACACTTATTAGTGCCTCCCTGACAAATCCCTCAAAGTCACCATCACTGTCTCTGTCTCTGTCACTATCACTAGCTTGGGCTGGCTGTGGTGGGTTGCGGGCGAAGAACTCGGTAATGCTTTGCTGATGGCTGGTGTTGAGGTGTTGATGTTGTCGTGATACACCTTGATGTAGGGCTCCATAGTCTGCAACAGCTGGGTAGTGAAGACTTCATACCGGTTATCGTCAGGGTCGTCGGAAAGGAGGAGCTTGAGTTTCTCAACACACTCGATGGCACCCCTTACATTACTATGCGATAACTTGCGTTCTTCTTGGGATGACGCACCACCTGCCTCTTCACTGACGTCATCATCATCTAACATCTCGTCGGCAGTCACATCAGGATCCCTTATCACCTCCAGGATGTCGTCGTTGGTGGTCTCGGAGAAGCCTGCAGCTGTAACACTCTGCGCAGCTTCTCTGGCAAGGTCCACTGCTACTGCAACAGTCTGAACCTCACCAGTCACAGATTGACTCTGCCTCCCACCTGGAATACCTTGCAACACATGTCTCCAAGCGTGACAAACCGTTGCTACAGACAACTGAACCCATGCCTCCACCAAGAAGTCCACAGCTTTCTTGACGTTGAATTTTCCCAAAAAATGTTTCACAAGAACTTCTTGCTCTGCTAACTGTTGTTCCTCGTCGTCTTCGCTTTTGCTATCGGTGTCACCCAGGTTACGCAACTCATCCTTGGTGTTCAGGAGCTTAAACTTCTTTGCAGAGAATGCAGCTTTCACATTACAGATCAATTCTTGGTCCATGGGCTGGATTAATGATGTAGTGTTGGGAGGAAGGAAGACCACTTTTACGTTGGGGTGACGATCTAACAGTAGGGGCGAGTGTCCTGGTGCATTGTCAAGCAGCAAATAAATCTTGAATGGAACATTCTGTTGTTCACAGAATTTCTTCACGTCGGGAACGAAACAGTCATCAAACCAGGAGATGGACAGAGTAGAGAATATCCACGCCTTACATGCGGTCAGCCAGTGGGCATTTAGCTTGGTCATGTCCATGCTCTTGCAGGCGTGCGGCTTGCGTGCTGTGTGGATCACCGATAAGTTGAGCTTCTGGGTACCGGAGGCATTGGTGGTAAACAGTACGGTGATGCGCTCCTTGTGCAACTTACGGCCCCGACACTTGCTGGCATTCTTCACAATGAAGGTCATGGAAGGTAGCTTTTTCCAAAAAAGACCAGATTCGTCCATGTTAAACACCTGGTCGTCGGTGTACTGTCCTTCCTTCATAATCTCATGTAAAAACGGAGGAAAATCTCTAGCAGCAACACGGTCAACACTAGCTTCTTCACCACCAATGTTAATGTTGGTGATCTTGTTCCTCTTCTTAAACCTCTGCAACCACCCAGAGGAAGCATTGAAGGGTTTGGGCTCTGCAATTCACATCTTACGTGACACTGCAGCATACAGTTCACTAGGGGGCAGGGAAAAACACTTTTATTTGAGTTGCAGGCTGCACTTTTCAGGCATCGTTTATATGGCTGTAACAAACACCTGTGCAAAATTTCATGCCATTTCATGCATACTTACCCTGCCGCATCGCGAACGACTTTTTGTCAACTTTTAGTGTATACCAAAAATTAGGTGTCATTTAATGTTTTCCAGGATAATGATAAATTTTACATGGGTGACATCGATTTAATTCACATGTTATTTTACAGGTACACCGTATAGAAAATCATTACAAGTTCATATTGAAATTCTTTTTTGTGCGGAACCTTGGCATCATTTTCCTAGACAATAATCTTTGCCTAATATATCCATCTCTCGATTCGTATCCCGTCACTTCAGTGCAAGCTTCAGTCATCACTTTTATGCCTCTCTCGACCGCCTGAGTGCTGTTTGGCCACTTGGGCACCACTAATGGTGTCTCAAGAATGTCATTAACCTGTAGATTTGACAGAGAAGCAATGTAAGGAGGCTCAGTCTTGAGTTCATTCCTCCAGTTTATCATGGAATGATAGTTTTTGCTTGCCACTTTAGTTTCGGAGTCACCACCAATCTCATGTTGACTACAGGAGGCACATCCTCATTCCCATCTCCATCTTTACCCTCCTCATCAGTATAGTTTAACAAATTCTCGTCAACAGCAGCATCAGAATCTTCCTCCTCCTCTTCAGATCTGCCAGTGCATTCTTCTTTTTGCTGATTCTCCTCTCTAATTTTTCTTATCATTGAGACAGCTTTTTCTCTAACAGTCATGTCCTCATCTGCACACATACCAAGAAGAAGTTGATCTGTGTGGGAAAAGTATGCATGTCTCTGGACAGCCTTCTTCACTATCGTCTCCTCCTCACTATTCAGGTGTTTCATATATAGCAGGGACTGGAATACGTTCCTTGAGCCGTGTGTTACGTAAGGGTGTATCTTGATGTAAAACCACATTGGAGCACTGAACTTTATTATTGTAATGACAATTCTTTTCAACTCATGGCTGGGTCTTGATGTTGCTACATACAGCCTGAGGATTCTACTCCATAAGGTGTTCCACCTTGACACACAGGGAGGACCTGGCTCAATAGCAGCCAAGTCATCTTCAACAACACCTGTGATAACTCCTTTACAAATCCTATACAGGTATTTCTGATCCCAGGACAGATCTTTCTCCACTTCATCATTAAACACAGGGAAATCAGGGAAACTGACTGGCTGGAAGGCGACAACTGGAAGCTCAGACAAAGACTCCTTGATCTGCTTTCCAGTGGGACCACGCCAATGCTCAGGACCACTTGGTTTACCATCATAGTGATAAAAAACTGCGCGGAAAGGCAGCTCATTTCCGTGAAGCTGACATATGAAATAATGGAGCGGGTGACCAAGTAACATTTCAAGATGATGAATGACTCCATTTTCTGATCCTACATTTACATTGGTTCCATCACAACCAACACACACAATGGGCTGCTGGGTTAGATTTTTCTCCACCAGAAACTCGTGAATAGTTTTGGCAATCTGCTTTCCGTGTCCAGTCTTTGGAGTCACATGTGTGAGATATTCATTGCCAGGCTCAACCACGATGACATAATGATCTTTCACCATCATCCTCGAACTCCATTTCTCGGTCTTCTCATTCTTTATCATCACACGAGTGGCGGTCTTCTTACCATCAAAATAGAGTGATGTCAAATTATGAAAAAAAAGTTGATAAACACTGAACAGAACATTGCACCGCCACAGCGGCTGTGTGGCTAGTAATGTAGGTAAATTTAAAAATTTCAGTAGAAAGTGCGGCAGACTAAACCTCGACATATCAGCTTCAAATTTGGCATGGAGTCTTAGATATGTATAAGGAACAATGCCTGAAGAGTGCAGCTTTGAGCAAAATTTCACTGCCCCCTACAGTTCACGTACGTACTCCTTAACTGAACGCGTGTCCACCGCCATGTTCCGTTGCGCCTGATGAATCAAGTAGCTCACAAGTAATTTCTCCGTCTTGAGAAGCACCTGGTTGTGGCAATACTTGATCATAAAAGCACTTGTAGACTTTGTGATGTTCATGTGCTCTTTTATCTTGGCTGCATCCTTCTTGATCGTCCGGATCGTAGATTCATTAACACCATGCTGGAGCGCGAGATCAACCTGTCTTGTTCCTTTCTCCAACTCTTGTATGATCTAGTATTTAATCTTGTAGCTTAGGAAACGTTGTATCTTCTGTGGCTTAGGGCGGCTGGGTCCAGGTAATGCAAGGTTTCTTTGTGGTGGTGGTGGTGGTGGTCCAGTGGAAGCCATTCTTATGGAACAATAGATACCGAAATACACGGTGTAGCCTGAAGGGGTGTAACTGACGCGGGTAGGTCAAGGGGCTTGAACGCTCCCGCGGCGGGGCACGTCATGGTACATTAAACCAATCACAGCTAGCGGAGGAGGGAGGTAATGATGCTTGGCCCAATCACAGTCCGATACGTCATATGACGTCACCGATAACGCAACAAAGACATACACTGCGCAACCTACTCGCGCCGCTTACCCAACATGGCGGGATGGCGGGAGAGATGGCGGGAGTTCGAATCCAAAAATGGCGCGCTGCGAGAGGACCGCCAGCCGCTCTCCGCTTAAAAGAGTACACGCACCGCGTAAAGTGAACATCCCGTGTTCGGCAGGATACCGCGTAGACGTGGAAAGGCGTAAAAAAAAAAACGCGAAAAGAGGGGGAATACTGTAATCGGTTTTAGGGTTTAAATTCCTTAGTATTTTAGAAAATATCAAGAAGTTTATACTATTCAATAATTTTAAAAGTTTAATATTAAATTCATTAGTCATTTTAACAATTACTGAACATAATTGAAGGTACGGAAACTAGTTACATGCGCGCCATCCAGCAGGACAACACACCAAACAGGCGCCAGTCTCTCTGTCTTTTCGGTGGAAGTAACATCTAACTTGAGACTTTCTTCAACTAAACGCATTTTTTCTGTGTTTGAAAGAAAATTATAGGTCATTTTAAATTTTATTTTAAATATTGACAATATATAATGCAGTGCAGTGTTGATTTAGAGAAAATAATCTTGAATTACACCAAGAGAACTAAAATTTTATGGGTGAAATGGCACCATGGGGTGACTTCTCTTCCACCCCAATTCCTTCTCTTCTCCCTTCTCCACCGCCATTCTAATTCCCATCATCATCATAATCATCCAGGAGCCTTCTACACCACACACACCTCAAAGTAAGTGTACTTTTCGAACATTTTTGTTGAATTTAGGCAATTTTCGGTGAGCTGAAACCAATTACCCAAAACACCCATTGACACAATGGTTTTGGTTAACGAGTTTTTCGGTTAACGAGCAACCTTCTAGAACGGATTTTGCTCGTTAACCGAGGAACCACTGTATATGTAACTTACTACTGTTTCTAATGAGGGATTGTGGACCTGTACCTACTTTTGTTTGCTGTCTTAATTCTCTTGTTAGGGGTGTGTGAGTAGTGTTGGTGTACGTGTGGGTGAGTGTGAGGAGGGTGTGATGTTAGGGTGTGTGTGTCGGGAGGATGTGATGCTGGGGGTGTGTGTGTCGGGAGGGTGTGATGTTGGGGTGTGTGTGTGTGTCGGGAGGGTGTGATGTTGGGGTGTGTGTGTGTCGGGAGGGTGTGATGTTGGGGTGTGTGTGTCGGGAGGGTGTGATGCTGGGGGTGTGTGTGTCGGGAGGGTGTGATGCTGGGGTGTGTGTGTCGGGAGGGTGTGATGTTGGGGTGTGTGTGGGAGGGTGTGATGTTGGGGTGTGTGTGTGTGGTGGGTGTGATGTTGGGGTGTGTGTTGGGGTGTGATGTTGGGGTGTGTGTCGGAGGGTGTGATGTTGGGGTGTGTGTCGGGAGGGTGTGATGTTGGGGTGTGTGTGTCGGGAGGGTGTGATGTTGGGGTGTGTGTGTCGGGAGGGTGTGATGTTGGGGTGTGTGTGTCGGGAGGGTGTGATGTTGGGGTGTGTGTGTCGGGAGGGTGTGATGTTGGGGTGTGTGTGTCGGGAGGGTGTGATGTGGGGTGTGTGTGGCGTGGGTGTGGGGTGGGTGTGTGTCGGGAGGGTGTGATGTTGGGGTGTGTGTGTCGGGAGGGTGTGATGTTGGGGTGTGTGTCGGGAGGGTGTGATGTTGGGGTGTGTGTGTCGGGAGGGTGTGATGTTGGGGTGTGTGTGTCGGGAGGGTGTGATGTTGGGGTGTGTGTCGGGAGGGTGTGATGTTGGGGTGTGTGTGTCGGGAGGGTGTGATGTTGGGGTGTGTGTGTCGGGAGGGTGTGATGTTGGGGTGTGTGTGTCGGGAGGGTGTGATGTTGGGGTGTGTGTGTCGGGAGGGTGTGATGTTGGGGTGTGTGTGTCGGGAGGGTGTGATGTTGGGGTGTGTGTGTCGGGAGGGTGTGATGTTGGGGTGTGTGTGTCGGGAGGGTGTGATGTTGGGGTGTGTGTGTCGGGAGGGTGTGATGCTGGGGTGTGTGTGTCGGGAGGGTGTGATGTTGGGGTGTGTGTGTCGGGAGGGTGTGATGCTGGGGTGTGTGTCGGGAGGGTGTGATGTTGGGGTGTGTGTCGGGAGGGTGTGATGTTGGGGTGTGTGTGTCGGGAGGGTGTGATGTTGGGGTGTGTGTGTCGGGAGGGTGTGATGTTGGGGTGTGTGTGTCGGGAGGGTGTGATGTTGGGGTGTGTGTCGGGAGGGTGTGATGTTGGGGTGTGTGTGTCGGGAGGGTGTGATGTTGGGGTGTGTGTGTCGGGAGGGTGTGATGTTGGGGTGTGTGTGTCGGGAGGGTGTGATGTTGGGGTGTGTGTGTCGGGAGGGTGTGATGTTGGGGTGTGTGTGCGGAGGGTGTGATGTTGGGGTGTGTGTGTCGGGAGGGTGTGATGTTGGGGTGTGTGTCGGGAGGGTGTGATGTTGGGGTGTGTGTGTCGGGAGGGTGTGATGTTGGGGTGTGTGTCGGGAGGGTGTGATGTTGGGGTGTGTGTGTCGGGAGGGTGTGATGTTGGGGTGTGTGTGTCGGGAGGGTGTGATGTTGGGGTGTGTGTGTCGGGAGGGTGTGATGTTGGGGTGTGTGTGTCGGGAGGGTGTGATGTTGGGGTGTGTGTGTCGGGAGGGTGTGATGTTGGGGTGTGTGTCGGGAGGGTGTGATGTTGGGGTGTGTGTCGGGAGGGTGTGATGTTGGGGTGTGTGTGTCGGGAGGGTGTGATGTTGGGGTGTGTGTCGGGAGGGTGTGATGTTGGGGTGTGTGTGTCGGGAGGGTGTGATGTTGGGGTGTGTGTCGGGAGGGTGTGATGTTGGGGTGTGTGTGTCGGGAGGGTGTGATGTTGGGGTGTGTGTGTCGGGAGGGTGTGATGTTGGGGTGTGTGTGTCGGGAGGGTGTGATGTTGGGGTGTGTGTGTCGGGAGGGTGTGATGTTGGGGTGTGTGTGTCGGGAGGGTGTGATGTTGGGGTGTGTGTGTCGGGAGGGTGTGATGTTGGGGTGTGTGTGTCGGGAGGGTGTGATGTTGGGGTGTGTGTCGGGAGGGTGTGATGTTGGGGTGTGTGTCGGGGGGTGTGTGTCGGGAGGGTGTGATGTTGGGGTGTGTGTGGGGAGGGTGTGATGTTGGGTGTGTGTGTCGGGAGGGTGTGATGTTGGGGTGTGTGTGTCGGGAGGGTGTGATGTTGGGGTGTGTGTCGGGAGGGTGTGATGTTGGGGTGTGTGTCGGGAGGGTGTGATGTTGGGGTGTGTGTGTCGGGAGGGTGTGATGTTGGGGTGTGTGTGTCGGGAGGGTGTGATGTTGGGGTGTGTGTGTCGGGAGGGTGTGATGTTGGGGTGTGTGTCGGGAGGGTGTGATGTGGGGGTGTGTGTCGGGAGGGTGTGATGTTGGGGTGTGTGTGTCGGGAGGGTGTGATGTTGGGGTGTGTGTGTCAGGAGGGTGTGATGTTGGGGTGTGTGTCGGGAGGGTGTGATGTTGGGGTGTGTGTCGGGAGGGTGTGATGTTGGGGTGTGTGTGTCGGGAGGGTGTGATGCTGGGGTGTGTGTGTCGGGAGGGTGTGATGTTGGGGTGTGTGTGTCGGAGGGTGTGATGCTGGGGTGTGTGTGTCGGGAGGGTGTGATGTTGGGGTGTGTGTCGGGAGGGTGTGATGTTGGGGTGTGTGTGTCGGGAGGGTGTGATGTTGGGGTGTGTGTGTCGGGAGGGTGTGATGTTGGGGTGTGTGTGTCAGGAGGGTGTGATGTTGGGGTGTGTGTCGGGAGGGTGTGATGTTGGGGTGTGTGTGTCGGGAGGGTGTGATGTTGGGGTGTGTGTGTCGGGAGGGTGTGATGTTGGGGTGTGTGTGTCGGGAGGGTGTGATGTTGGGGTGTGTGTGTCGGGAGGGTGTGATGCTGGGGTGTGTGTGTCGGGAGGGTGTGATGCTGGGGTGTGTGTGTCGGGAGGGTGTGATGTTGGGGTGTGTGTGTCGGGAGGGTGTGATGTTGGGGGTGTGTGTCGGGAGGGTGTGATGTTGGGGTGTGTGTGTCAGGAGGGTGTGATGCTGGGGTGTGTGTGTCGGAGGGTGTGATGTTGGGGTGTGTGTCGGGAGGGTGTGATGTTGGGGTGTGTGTGTCGGGAGGGTGTGATGTTGGGGTGTGTGTGTCGGGAGGGTGTGATGCTGGGGTGTGTGTGTCGGGAGGGTGTGATGCTGGGGTGTGTGTGTCGGGAGGGTGTGATGTTGGGGGTGTGTGTCGGAGGGTGTGATGCTGGGGTGTGTGTGTCGGGAGGGTGTGATGCTGGGGTGTGTGTGTCGGGAGGGTGTGATGTTGGGGTGTGTGTGTCGGGAGGGTGTGATGCTGGGGTGTGTGTGTCGGGAGGGTGTGATGTTGGGGTGTGTGTCGGGAGGGTGTGATGTTGGGGTGTGTGTCGGGAAGGTGTAATGTTGGGGTGTGTGTCGGGAGGGTGTGATGTTGGGGTGTGTGTGTCGGGAGGGTGTGATGTTGGGGTGTGTGTCGGGAGGGTGTGATGCTGGGGTGTGTGTCGGGAGGGTGTGATGTTGGGGTGTGTGTGTCGGGAGGGTGTGATGTTGGGGTGTGTGTGTCGGTGGGTGTGATGTTGGGGTGTGTGTGTCGGGAGGGTGTGATGTTGGGGTGTGTGTCGGGAGGGTGTGATGCTGGGGTGTGTGTGTCGGGAGGGTGTGATGTTGGGGTGTGTGTCGGGAGGGTGTGATGTTGGGGTGTGTGTGTCAGGAGGGTGTGATGTTGGGGTGTGTGTCGGGAGGGTGTGATGTTGGGGTGTGTGTGTCGGGAGGGTGTGATGTTGGGGTGTGTGTGTCAGGCGGGTGTGATGTTGGGGTGTGTGTGTCGGGAGGGTGTGATGTTGGGGTGTGTGTGTCAGGAGGGGGTGATGTTGGGGTGTGTGTGTTAGGAGGGTGTGATGCTGGGGTGTGTGTGTCGGGAGGGTGTGATGTTGGGGTGTGTGTCGGGAGGGTATGATGTTTTGGTGTGTGTGTCGGAAGGGTGTGGTGTTGGGGTGTGTGTGGGGAGGGTGTGATGCTGGGGTGTGTGTCGGAAGTGTGTGATGTTGGGGTGTGTGTCGGGAGGGTGTGATGCTGGTGTGTGTGTGTCAGGAGGGTGTGATGCTAGGGTGTGTGTGGGGAGGGTGTGATGCTGGGGGTGTGTGTCGGGAGGGTGTGATGTTGGGGTGTGTGTCGCGAGGGTGTGTGTCGCGAGGGTGTGATATTGGGGTGTGTGTGTCGGGAGGGTGTGATGTTGGGGTGTGCGTCAGGAGGGTGTGAGTGTGTGAGTGTTGGGGTTTGTGTTGGGAGGGTGTGATGTTGGGGTGTGTGTGGGGAGGGTGTGATGTTGGGGTGTGTGTCGGGAGGGTGTGATGTTGGGGTGTGTGTCGGGAGGGTGTGATGTTGGGGTGTGTGTGTCGGGAGGGTGTGATGTTGGGGTGTGTGTCGGGAGGGTGTGATGTTGGGGTGTGTGTGTCGGGAGGGTGTGATGTTGGGGTGTGTGTGTCGGGAGGGTGTGATGCTGGGGTGTGTGTGTCGGGAGGGTGTGATGTTGGGGTGTGTGTGTCGGGAGGGTGTGATGTTGGGGTGTGTGTGTCGGGAGGGTGTGATGTTGGGGTGTGTGTGTCGGGAGGGTGTGATGCTGGAGGTGTGTGTCGGGAGGGTGTGATGTTGGGGTGTGTGTGTCGGGAGGGTGTGATGTTGGGGTGTGTGTGTCGGGAGGGTGTGATGTTGGGTGTGTGTGTCGGGAGGGTGTGATGTTGGGGTGTGTGTCGGGAGGGTGTGATGTTGGGTGTGTGTGTCAGGAGGGTGTGATGTTGGGGTGTGTGTGTCGGGAGGGTGTGATGTTGGGGTGTGTGTGTCAGGAGGGTGTGATGCTGGGGTGTGTGTGTGTAGGGAGGGTGTGATGCTGGGGTGTGTGTGTGTCGGGAGGGTGTGTGTCGGGAGGGTGTGATGTTGGGGTGTGTGTGTCAGGAGGGTGTGATGTTGGGGTGTGTGTGTCGGGAGGGTGTGATGTTGGGGTGTGTGTGTCGGGAGGGTGTGATGTTGGGGTGTGTGTGTCGGAGGGTGTGATGTTGGGGTGTGTGTCGGGAGGGTGTGATGTTGGGGTGTGTGTGTCGGGAGGGTGTGATGTTGGGGTGTGTGTGTCGGGAGGGTGTGATGTTGGGGTGTGTGTGTCGGGAGGGTGTGATGTTGGGGTGTGTGTGTCGGAGGGTGTGATGCTGGGGTGTGTGTCGGGAGGGTGTGATGCTGGAGGTGTGTGTCGGGAGGGTGTGATGCTGGGGTGTGTGTGTCGGGAGGGTGTGATGCTGGGGTGTGTGTGTCGGGAGGGTGTGATGTTGGGGTGTGTGTGTCGGGAGGGTGTGATGTTGGGGTGTGTGTCGGGAGGGTGTGATGTTGGGGGTGTGTGTCGGGAGGGTGTGATGTTGGGGTGTGTGTGTCAGGAGGGTGTGATGTTGGGGTGTGTGTGTCGGGAGGGTGTGATGTTGGGGGTGTGTGTCGGGAGGGTGTGATGTTGGGGTGTGTGTGTCGGGAGGGTGTGATGCTGGGGTGTGTGTGTCGGGAGGGTGTGATGCTGGGGGTGTGTGTGTCGGGAGGGTGTGATGCTGGGGTGTGTGTGTCGGGAGGGTGTGATGCTGGGGGTGTGTGTGTCGGGAGGGTGTGATGCTGGGGTGTGTGTGTCGGGAGGGTGTGATGTTCGGGTGTGTGTGCTAGGAGGGTGTGATGCTGGGGTGTGTGTGTGTCGGGAGGGTGTGATGTTGGGGTGTGTGTCGGATGGAAGTGATGTTGGGGTGTGTGTCGGGAGGGTGTGATGTTGGGGTGTGTGTGTCGGGAGGGTGTGATGGTGGGGTGTGTGTGTCGGGAGGGTGTGATGTTGGGATGTGTGTGTCGGGAGGGTGTGATGTTGGGGTGTGTGTGTCGGGAGGGTGTGATGTTGGGGTGTGTGTGTCTGGAGGGTGTGATGTTGGGGTGTGTGTGTGTCGGGAGGGTGTGATGCTGGAGGTGTGTGTCGGGAGGGTGTGATGTTGGGTGTGTGTGTCGGGAGGGTGTGATGCTGGGGTGTGTGTGTCAGGAGGGTGTGATGCTGGGGTGTGTGTGTCAGGAGGGTGTGATGCTGGGGTGTGTGTGTCAGGAGGGTGTGATGCTGGGGTGTGTGTCGGGGGGGTGTGGTGTTGGGGTGTGTATGTCGGTAGGGTGTGATGTTGCGGTGTGTGTGTCGGGAGGGTGTGATGTTAGCGTGTGTGTGTGTTGGGAGGGTGTGATGTTAGGGGTGTGTGTCGGGAGGGTGAGATGCTGGGGTGTGTGTCGGGAGGGTGTGATGTTGGGGTGTGTGTGTCGGGAGGGTGTGATGTTGGGGTGTGTGTGTCGGGAGGGTGTGATGTTGGGGTGTGTGTGTCGGGAGGGTGTGATGTTGGGGTGTGTGTGACGGGAGGGTGTGATGTTGGGGTGTGTGTGTCGGGAGGGTGTGATGTTGGGGTGTGTGTCGGGAGGGTGTGATGTTGGGGTGTGTGTGTCGGGAGGGTGTGATGTTGGGGTGTGTGTGTCGGGAGGGTGTGATGTTGGGGTGTGTGTGTCGGGAGGGTGTGATGCTGGGGTGTGGCTGTCGGGAGGGTGTGATGTTGGAGTGTGTGTTGGGAGGGTGTGATGTTGGTGTGTGTGTGTCGGGAGGGTGTGATGTTGGGGTGTGTGTGTCGGGAGGGTGCGATGTTGGGGTGTGTGTGTGTCAAAAGGGTGTGATGTTGGGGTGTGTGTCGGGAGGGTGTGATGTTGGGGTGTGTGTCGGGAGGGTGTGATGCAAGGGTGGGTGTGTCAGGAGGGTGTGATGTTGGGGTGTGTGTGTCGGGAGGGTGTGATGTTGGGGTGTGTGTGTCGGTAGGGTGTGATGTTGGGGGTGTGTGTGTCGGGAGGGTGTGATGTTGGGGTGTGTGTGTCGGGAGGGTGTGATGTTAGGGTGTGATGCTGGGGGTGTGTGTCGGGAGGGTGTGATGCTGGGGGTGTGTGTCGGGAGGGTGTGATGTTGGGGTGTGTGTGGGGAGGGTGTGATGTTGGGGTGTGTGTGTCGGGAGGGTGTGATGTTGGGGTGTGTGTGTGGGGAGGTTGTGATGTTGGGGTGTGTGTGTGGGGAGGTTGTGATGTTGGGGTGTGTGATGTTGGGGTGTGTGTGTGTCGGGAGGGTGTGATGCTGGAGTGTGTGTGTGGGAGGGTGTGATGTTGGTGTGTGTGTCGGGAGGGTGTGATGTTGGGGTGTGTGTCGGGGGGTGTGTGTCGGGAGGGTGTGATGTTGGGGTGTGTGTGTCGGGAGGGTGTGATGTTGGGGTGTGTGTGGGGAGGGTGTGATGCTGGGGTGTGTGTGTCGGAAGGGTGTGATGTTGGGGTGTGTGTGGGGAGGATGTGATGTTGGGGTGTGTGTGTCGGGAGGGTGTGATGTTGGGGTGTGTGTCGGGAGGGTGTGATGCTGGGGGTGTGTGTCGGGAGGGTGTGATGTTGGGGTGTGTGTGACGGGAGGGTGTGATGTTGGGGTGTGTGTGTCAGGAGGGTGTGATGTTGGGGTGTGGGTCGGGAGGGTGTGATGTTGGGGTGTGTGTCGGGAGGGTGTGATGCTGGGGTGTGTGTGTCGGGAGGGTGTGATGCTGGGGTGTGTGTGTCGGGAGGGTGTGATGTTCGGGTGTATGTGTTAGGAAGGTGTGATGCTGGGGGTGTGTGTGTCGGGAGGGTGTGATGTTGGGGGTGTGTGTCGGGAGGGTGTGATGTTGGGGTGTGTGTGTCAGGAGGGTGTGATGTTGGGGTGTGTGTCGGGAGGGTGTGATGTTGGGGTGTGTGTGTCGGGAGGGTGTGATGTTGGGGTGTGTGTCGGGAGGGTGTGATGTTGGGGTGTGTGTGTCGGGAGGGTGTGATGTTGGGGTGTGTGTGTCGGGAGGGTGTGATGTTGGGGTGTGTGTGTCGGGAGGGTGTGATGTTGGGGTGTGTGTGTAGGAGGGTGTGATGCTGGGGTGTGTGTCGGGAGGGTGTGATGCTGGGGTGTGTGTGTCGGGAGGGTGTGATGTTGGGGTGTGTGTGTCGGGAGGGTGTGATGTTGGGGTGTGTGTGTCGGGAGGGTGTGATGTTGGGGTGTGTGTGTCGGAGGGTGTGATGCTGGGGTGTGTGTGTGTCGGAGGGTGTGATGTTGGGGTGTGTGTCGGGAGGGTGTGATGTTGGGGTGTGTGTGTCGGGAGGGTGTGATGTTGGGGTGTGTGTGTCGGGAGGGTGTGATGCTGGGGTGTGTGTGTCGGGAGGGTGTGATGCTGGGGTGTGTGTGTCGGGAGGGTGTGATGTTGGGGTGTGTGTGTCGGGAGGGTGTGATGCTGGGGTGTGTGTGTCGGGAGGGTGTGATGTTGGGGGTGTGTGTCGGGAGGGTGTGATGTTGGGGTGTGTGTGTCGGGAGGGTGTGATGTTGGGGTGTGTGTGTCGGGAGGGTGTGTTGTTGGGGTGTGTGTGTGGGGTGTGTGTGTCGGGAGGGTGTGATGTTGGGGTGTGTGTGTCGGGAGGGTGTGATGTTGGGGTGTGTGTCGGGAGGGTGTGATGTTGGGGTGTGTGTGTCGGGAGGGTGTGATGTTGGGGTGTGTGTGTCGGGAGGGTGTGATGTTGGGGTGTGTGTGTCGGGAGGGTGTGATGTTGGGGTGTGTGTGTCGGGAGGGTGTGATGTTGGGTGTGTGTGTCGGGAGGGTGTGATGTTGGGTGTGTGTGTCGGGAGGGTGTGATGTTGGGGTGTGTGTCGGGGGGTGTGTGTCGGAGGGTGTGATGTTGGGGTGTGTGTGCGGAGGGTGTGATGTTGGGGTGTGTGTCGGGAGGGTGTGATGTTGGGGTGTGTGTGTCGGAGGGTGTGATGTTGGGGTGTGTGTCGGGAGGGTGTGATGCTGGGGTGTGTGTGTCGGGAGGGTGTGATGTTGGGGTGTGTGTCGGGAGGGTGTGATGTTGGGGTGTGTGTGTCGGGAGGGTGTGATGTTGGGGTGTGTGTCGGGAGGGTGTGATGCTGGGGTGTGTGTGTCGGGAGGGTGTGATGTTGGGGTGTGTGTGCGGGAGGGTGTGATGTTGGGGTGTGTGTGTCAGGAGGGTGTGATGTTGGGGTGTGTGTGTCGGGAGGGTGTGATGTTGGGGTGTGTGTCGGGAGGGTGTGATGCTGGGGTGTGTGTGTCGGGAGGGTGTGATGCTGGGGTGTGTGTGTCGGGAGGGTGTGATGTTGGGGTGTGTGTGTCGGAGGGTGTGATGCTGGGGTGTGTGTGTCGGGAGGGTGTGATGTTGGGGTGTGTGTGTCGGGAGGGTGTGATGTTGGGGTGTGTGGGGTGTGTGTCGGGAGGGTGTGATGTTGGGGTGTGTGTGTCGGAGGGTGTGATGTTGGGGTGTGTGTCGGGAGGGTGTGATGTTGGGGTGTGTGTGTCGGGAGGGTGTGATGTTGGGGTGTGTGTGTCGGGAGGGTGTGATGTTGGGGTGTGTGTGTGTCGGGAGGGTGTGATGTTGGGTGTGTGTGTCGGGAGGGTGTGATGCTGGGGGTGTGTGTCGGGAGGGTGTGATGCTGGGGTGTGTGTGTCGGGAGGGTGTGATGTTGGGGTGTGTGTGTCGGGAGGGTGTGATGTTGGGGTGTGTGTGTCGGGAGGGTGTGATGTTGGGGTGTGTGTGTCGGAGGGTGTGATGTTGGGGTGTGTGTGTCGGGAGGGTGTGATGTTGGGGTGTGTGTCGGGAGGGTGTGATGTTGGGGTGTGTGTGTCGGGAGGGTGTGATGTTGGGGTGTGTGTGTCGGGAGGGTGTGATGCTGGGGTGTGTGTGTCGGGAGGGTGTGATGCTGGGGTGTGTGTGTCGGGAGGGTGTGATGTTGGGGTGTGTGTGTCGGGAGGGTGTGATGCTGGGGTGTGTGTGTCGGGAGGGTGTGATGTTGGGGGTGTGTGTCGGGAGGGTGTGATGTTGGGGTGTGTGTGTCTGGAGGGTGTGATGCTGGGGTGTGTGTGTCGGGAGGGTGTGATGTTGGGGTGTGTGTCGGAGGGTGTGATGTTGGGGTGTGTGTGTCGGGAGGGTGTGATGTTGGGGTGTGTGTGTCGGGAGGGTGTGATGTTGGGGTGTGTGTTGGGGTGTGTGTCGGGAGGGTGTGATGTTGGGGTGTGTGTGTCGGGAGGGTGTGATGTTGGGTGTGTGTGTCGGGAGGGTGTGATGTTGGGTGTGTGTGTCGGGAGGGTGTGATGTTGGGGTGTGTGTGTCGGGAGGGTGTGATGTTGGGGTGTGTGTGTCGGGAGGGTGTGATGTTGGGGTGTGTGTCGGGAGGGTGTGATGTTGGGGTGTGTGTGTCAGGAGGGTGTGATGTTGGGGTGTGTGTGTCGGGAGGGTGTGATGTTGGGGTGTGTGTCGGAGGGTGTGATGTTGGGGTGTGTGTGTCGGGAGGGTGTGATGTTGGGGTGTGTGTGTCGGGAGGGTGTGATGTTGGGGTGTGTGTGTCGGGAGGGTGTGATGTTGGGGTGTGTGTGTCGGGAGGGTGTGATGTTGGGGTGTGTGTGTCGGGAGGGTGTGATGTTGGGGTGTGTGTGTCGGAGGGTGTGATGTTGGGGTGTGTGTCGGGAGGGTGTGATGTTGGGGTGTGTGTGTCGGGAGGGTGTGATGTTGGGGTGTGTGTGTCGGGAGGGTGTGATGTTGGGGTGTGTGTGTCGGGAGGGTGTGATGTTGGGGTGTGTGTGTCGGAGGGTGTGATGTTGGGGTGTGTGTGTCGGGAGGGTGTGATGTTGGGGTGTGTGTGTCGGGAGGGTGTGATGTTAGGGTGTGATGCTGGGGGTGTGTGTCGAGAGGGTGTGATGTTGGGGTGTGTGTCGGGAGGGTGTGATGTTGGGGTGTGTGTGTCGGGAGGGTGTGATGTTGGGGTGTGTGTCGGGAGGGTGTGATGTTGGGGTGTGTGTGTCGGAAGGGTGTGATGTTGGGGTGTGTGTGGGGAGGGTGTGATGTTGGGGTGTGTGTGTCGGGAGGGTGTGATGTTGGGGTGTGTGTGTCGGGAGGGTGTGATGTTGGGGTGTGTGTGTCGGGAGGGTGTGATGTTGGGGTGTGTGTCGGGAGGGTGTGATGCTGGGGTGTGTGTGTCGGGAGGGTGTGATGTTGGGGTGTGTGTGTCGGGAGGGTGTGATGTTGGGGTGTGTGTGTCGGGAGGGTGTGATGTTGGGGTGTGTGTCGGGAGGGTGTGATGTTGGGGTGTGTGTGTCGGGAGGGTGTGATGTTGGGTGTGTGTGTCGGGAGGGTGTGATGCTGGGGTGTGTGTGTCGGGAGGGTGTGATGCTGGGGTGTGTGTGTCGGGAGGGTGTGATGTTGGGGTGTGTGTCGGGAGGGTGTGATGTTGGGGTGTGTGTGTCGGAAGGGTGTGATGTTGGGGTGTGTGTGTCGGGAGGGTGTGATGTTGGGGTGTGTGTGTCGGGAGGGTGTGATGTTGGGGTGTGTGTGTCGGGAGGGTGTGATGTTGGGGTGTGTGTGTCGGGAGGGTGTGATGTGGGGTGTGTGTGTCGGGAGGGTGTGATGTTGGGGTGTGTGTCGGGAGGGTGTGATGCTGGGGTGTGTGTGTCGGGAGGGTGTGATGTTGGGGTGTGTGTGTCGGGAGGGTGTGATGCTGGGGTGTGTGTGTCGGGAGGGTGTGATGTTGGTGTGTGTGTCGGGAGGGTGTGATGCTGGGGTGTGTGTGTCGGGAGGGTGTGATGCTGGAGGTGTGTGTGTCGGGAGGGTGTGATGCTGGAGGTGTGTGTCGGGAGGGTGTGATGCTGGGGTGTGTGTGTCGGGAGGGTGTGATGCTGGGGTGTGTGTGTCGGGAGGGTGTGATGTTGGGGTGTGTGTCGGGAGGGTGTGATGTTGGGGTGTGTGTGTCGGAAGGGTGTGGTGTTGGGGTGTGTGTGTCGGGAGGGTGTGATGCTGGGGTGTGTGTGTCGGACGGGTGTGATGTTGGGGTGTGTGTGGGGAGGGTGTGATGTTGGGGTGTGTGTGTCGGGAGGGTGTGATGTTGGGGTGTGTGTCGGGAGGGTGTGATGCTGGGGTGTGTGTCGGGAGGGTGTGATGTTGGGGTGTGTGTCGGGAGGGTGTGATGCTGGGGTGTGTGTGTCGGGAGGGTGTGATGTTGGGGTGTGTGTGTCGGGAGGGTGTGATGTTGGGGTGTGTGTGTCGGAGGGTGTGATGTTGGGGTGTGTGTCGGGAGGGTGTGATGTTGGGGTGTGTGTGTCGGGAGGGTGTGATGTTGGGGTGTGTGTGTCGGAGGGTGTGATGTTGGGGTGTGTGTGTCGGGAGGGTGTGATGTTGGGTGTGTGTGTCGGGAGGGTGTGATGTTGGGGTGTGTGTCGGGAGGGTGTGATGTTGGGGTGTGTGTCGGGAGGGTGTGATGTTGGGGTGTGTGTGTCGGGAGGGTGTGATGTTGGGGTGTGTGTCGGGAGGGTGTGATGCTGGGGTGTGTGTGTCGGGAGGGTGTGATGTTGGGGTGTGTGTGTCGGGAGGGTGTGATGTTGGGGTGTGTGTGTCGGAGGGTGTGATGTTGGGGTGTGTGTCGGGAGGGTGTGATGTTGGGGTGTGTGTCGGGAGGGTGTGATGCTGGGGTGTGTGTGTCGGAAGGGTGTGATGTTGGGGTGTGTGTCGGTTGTGTGTTGTGGGTGTGTGTGTCGGGAGGGTGTGATGTTGGGGTGTGTGTGTCGGGAGGGTGTGATGTTGGGGTGTGTGTGTCGGGAGGGTGTGATGTTGGGGTGTGTGTGTCGGGAGGGTGTGATGTTGGGGTGTGTG